>CM061920.1:360048169-360368681 GCA_031002005.1 Vandiemenella viatica
GAAATAAATGAAAAATACTGCATAAACTAGCTCTCATAAAAGGCATATGCTACTAATAAAATCCTGCCACTCGGGATATTCTTTCTCAGCCAGCCAGAGGGTGTAAACTGCATTAGCCATTACCTAATAAAATCTGCATGCCGTATGGCGACGTGGTCCATCCTTTGAATCGGCGAAACGACTGCCCCGGAGGCCGTTCCAGACTGCGCTCTCCAGAGTAGAAACGTGGTGGGGAGAAGTCATGTGACTTAATCCTATTCGTCTAAAATCCCTGGCTAAGGGCTTTGTGGTTACCCTGGTAGGGGGACTGATTCCCACGGGAAGTGACTTTGCTCAACCTTGAGCTCTGCCTCGTTGGTTGGAATTATATTACATAGCTGCAGCTTGAGAAAAATTATCCCGAACGAAAGTTAGAACATATTATAGCTAAAATCTCTCAATATACTACAAAGGTGAGTCTTGTCAAATTACCTTGCATTTAATTAGTCCCATAACTGTACGCTAAACCGAACTGCTTGCAGTTTTATACAAAAACAACATACCTATTTTCGTTCCAATAAGACGTATATATTGTGAGATTTTCTTATAAGTTCTACCACCGTTAAAACGACCAAAGCCGGATTGCAGGCGCACATTTGGTTGATGTGGTGTCGAATAACACGATTCACTTTCTTCTATAACCTACCGCGGCAAGCAACCGTCTGATTCTCACCCCGGTGATTTATGGTATTCCAACAAGTCGACGTTGCGTCACAGTATGGGCAAAGACACGAGTACTTATGGTATAATGAAGAATCAGTGACTGGTACGGGAATGCCGCATAACGAGAAAAACACGAAAGATGTTTCCAAAAAATAATGCTTAACTGGGTATCCAAATTTTTATAGTAAGCTCTTGGGAGCATGTATAAACCACGTAGCTCCATTTTGGTCTCCTGTGAATCCCCC
Source organism: Vandiemenella viatica (assembly GCA_031002005.1). Classification (NCBI taxonomy): domain Eukaryota; kingdom Metazoa; phylum Arthropoda; class Insecta; order Orthoptera; family Morabidae; genus Vandiemenella; species Vandiemenella viatica. Next base: position 360,049,117 of record CM061920.1, read on the forward strand.
GCTCTCCCCCTCCCCCCACGTAGCCCTACGTGGCTTTTGCCGCTACCCCCCCCCTTTTCCACGTAGCACGTAGCTTTTTTCCTTTTGATTGCAGAAGACATTTTGTACTGTTTTCTCTTGTCAGAGCATTTTAAATTACATGCGGGGATAATTAACTGAAGGAAATAAATATTAACATGCTGTTGTGTGTTCTGTACCTCATTTTAACTGTAAAAAATGTATGAAATGAAAGCTACGTCGCCTGGCTCAGAACCTCTCCCCCTCCCCACGTAGCCCAGCGCAGCCTTCCAGCCAACCCCTCCCCCCCTTCCCCTGCACGGAGCCACGTAGTTTGTGCACGCTCCCTTAGGGATAACTTTAATTAAACGGTTAATTTATAAATTATTAGTTATATGTCAAATGGCTATTAGGAATTTGTGTCTCTTTAATGCATTTTTTAAATTTATTGAGACTCCAAAAATACGATTAAAATGCCAACACTGACTAATTTTTCTTAAAAGAAAAACACATTTTTGTACCTAGTAATTAAATTTCTGTATACGAGAGGCAAAATATTTTAGGTAGTTGAAATATTACCTGTCCTGGATATCGGGAATATTATGTTAAACCTAAATGCTAAAAGAAATACAACACAGCAGTAGCTGATAAAAGGTCAGTGTTCTATGCATACCATGTATAGATGGCACTAAAAATATTTCTTATTCATCTCCTCTACGCGAGTTTAACTCATTTTCCTGGATAATTAATGTAAACTGATTTCTTCAGTTGAGGAATTCGCCCACAGTGTTTTTCAGTGTTTCTGGTACTTGGTCGAGCATTTACCTTGGTAATTTATTCTATTCCCTGACTACATTAGTCATAAAGGAAAATTTTCTAACTCCTATAGTCCTAAAATCAAGTGCCAGTATCTGTTCGTTGTTATCTCTTCCCTTCAAAGCACAATTACCAATTCTTCTGCCAATATACAACCATGCTATCCAGTTGTTCATACCAACATAATATTAGCTTCGCATCGACAGAAAATTAACTTTTAATTCATCTGGAAAGTTTATGATAATTTTATTAATTTTTAAATTGGCGAAGCACTAAGTCAAATATTGTTTTATAGTCATTCCTTGACGTATCCATGATGCTTACAATCAATGAAATTTTTTAGATACAAATTAATTTCTTTGCTGCAATAACGCATTTTCTAGTTCCAATTTATGAAATGTGTTTCTTTATTCATTTAATTAATATTTTATTGCGCTACTGAATGTTTGAAAATGGTAGGCATTAATGAATATTTAAGCTGCATATGGGCAGACCTGCAAGGGATAACCGATATTAGGCCTACGTTAACGTGAGGAACTGCAGAAGTGAAAAAAGTTCTCTTCACAAAGAAGCTGGAATATCTTTCATTTTTGTCTCATTAACCAACTGCACAGCACTCTTCTTTAGGAGGCCGATTTTCATTACAGTTCCACTCGTCAAAGCTTTGCTCACACACATTCATTTACCCTGATTTTAATCATTCATGTTCCTGCAGGATGACGAAAGTATAATTGCCCCCCCCCCCCCGTCCCTTCCCCCCTAAGCAGCTCGTTCATTGAGAGTTATATTCACAAACGGTATCTAAAGGTTCGAAATCAGTGATTAAATTACAGTTATCAAAGCAAAGTAATATCCAGATTATTCTTTTAGTAAACAGCATACCTAACTTCTATAACAGAAATTAAGAAACTCCATCACTGCAGGGTGAAGTAACATACAATAATATAGCTCTCCTATGCAAATAAAATTCTATTCAACTTATGAAACAAAACTACTTATCATTGCTTCATCGCTTTCACTTTCCTTCAACTCAACAACAGTCCCGTTGCAGAAACGACTAAGAAATATACTGATTTTAGCGATTAGCGTTTTACTGATAAGCAATGATAATGTTATAAACATACCATAAAATTCATTTCACACTAATTTACTATTCCTTTGAATCTGTTACAAGAATCATTGCGTTGCAATCAAGTATGGGAGATTTGAAAACTATGCATAAACTGAGCAGGTCAACGCCTCCAGCCCCCTCCTTCGAAATCAGAATTGGTTAATAATATTGTTTAGATGATGGAGCGTTGTGGTCTTTACGACGAACGAGGCTTTCAGAACAATGTCTGACCATCATAGCATCAGTATTTCTATTGGTTTGATGCAATCCTCTTATCTCTTCCGATCCTGAGTTGATTTCATATAGCGCGTTTAGTTAACAATGACGGCTCAAGGTCACTCTCCTCTATCCCCACTCCACTGCCCTTGCCCCTACCTGTGGAGGGGAAAGAGTGCTCGCTGAAAAATGTGCCATTCGCCTTCCTATGTACAGCAGTTTGCTCAGAAGGGTAGGCAACGGGTGGGTGTGGTGAGTAGAGAGGCGGGGAAAGGGAAACATGATCTTAAACCACCTGTTGAGGGAAACAGATTATAGTTACAAGCTAGCCCTTACAAGCTGTGTCCTCAATTATTTGCTTCATTCATTTTGGTCTTTGTCTTCACGTAAGTTCTTCTCTTCGATATTATCCATCACAAAACATTTTTTTTTCTTTATTTTTGGCAATCGGCCTGTAGCCATTCAGCCAGCACTCAATGTATTTTTTATATATCGTCAATGTTAATGAAGCTTCCCAATTTTATTATTACGTGAACGCTCAATTAGTAAGACAACACAGGACACATACAACATATACTTAACCTAAACACCCATGCCCTCGGCCGGACTCGAACCGGCGACCATCGGTACGTGGAGCTAGCACTCTAGCCCCTACGCTACCGAGGCCGGCATCACAAAACATTCTGGCATGTCTTATAAAAATGCAAGCTATCATCTGGTCTTTATCGGATACTCTTCCACAACTTTCTTTCACTATCAATCGTTTTAAAAAAAAAAAAAAAAAAAAAACACGTTCATTTAACAAATTATAGCAATTAATATCCTTCCGTAAAACCAGGTATTCTAAGAGTCCAACTTCTACAGCCATAAGATAATGAGTTCATCATATGTTTATTTATGAATGTTAGATCAATATTTAATATCAAAGGTTTTACCTTTGTAATGATGGGTCTTTATGCCGGTGCTAATTTATTTCTGCGATAATCTTCCTTAAGCCTTCAGTTGTAATATTACTTCCTTCAAAATAAACTTCGTTTACTTGACCATAAATTGCGTGATTCTATCTTTGACCCTCAACACTAAAGGCGACTGCTTTCTCCCGCAGTATTGCAACGTTTGTCACAGATAGGACAACCTGTTCCCTTGCTGTTTGTTGTATGTGTACAGATGACTATTATAGAGTACTGATTAATGTTTTATTTTGTGTAATGTAAACAAAGACAAAAGAAGGAAGTAGTTGAATAACGGTGCCGACCTATAAGATACCACTATGGCCGTCGTATTTAATGTTCGTATTCGACTGGTGAATTACAATCAACAGACTCGTATGCCCTCACTTCGTAAGAACTGCGGAGATGTATGGAATTTAACGTATTTATCTGATACGCAATCTGGAGACTATGCACCACTACCTTGCGTAACCGTTCGATAAATTCCATAATAATGAAAGTGTTTTCTACCTCTTCGGTCTTTGAGGTCACAGGTAGGAACAATTAAAATTTAGGTTTATGTATTCAATTATTATCAGCAACACTTCACAGTTATTGCGGAAATAATATCGCATTATTCGAGTCGGGCAAACAGGCAGATATATAAGATGGGATGTATTGTTGATATAGTTCGGCTAGACCATTTGAAGATGAAGTCCGTTTTATTTACCGTTTCTATTCACAGTAACTCCTTTCAAATGTGATAGAAATATTTATTGCATTAATTTTATGTTATAAAGTATTTGTTATGAAACATTAGAGATAAAAAGAAACTGATAAATCAGAGAATAAATCGATTTGCGCGCACTAGGAGGCCTCTTGTTTTAACAGATAAATAATGAAACTTCATTTAATTAAATGTTAAATAATAAAAATGATTACTAAAATTATAAAAGTAATATTAAATCAAGATGAAGTTATTTAAAAATGGATATTTGACTTGTAAATGATGTTTCAGTTACAGGGTAGCAACATGACGTAATTAGAGATGAAAACTATAGAAAGGGGAGCAATATGTAAGACGAAAGGAAAGCTAAAATTTAAGAACAATAGATGATTAAAGAGAACAAAAACAATAAAAACGTAAGGTGACATCCCATGAGATATCCCTTGTGAGTATCGTTCTAAACACTACCACTTTTGCGCAACCTAGTAGCCAACAACAAAATAGCGTAGACACTTGAACTATCTTACGACAAGTATCTGACGTTAGTAGACATTCCCAGCGTTAATCAGGCAATTACAGAGCAGCCTGTAGAGTTACAATTGGCAAACGAGGAATATTGTTTGCTGAATGTAATTTTATGACTTTTGGCGTAGCATTTGAATGAAATTTTCTACACAGAATTTGTTAAATGGATCGCTCTCCAAGAATATGTACGTCCAAAAAGATAAATATAGGTAATAACTAATGTTAAACATAAAATTTTATTAGATAAAAACCATAAAATATTTGAGTTGCGGAATTGCTACCAATGAGTACCAGAGGCGATTTTGTATTGAAGATAATTGCAGCTCGATCAGTGCCACTAGTGCGTTAAAAAGAGGAAAGCTAAACACAGAGCTGAGGACGTTGCTACTAAAGAAGTTAAAACTGTACAGAAGGCTTATCATGATTGCCTTGAATACAAAAGTGGATAATCATTAGCAAAATCTTCTAGATTATGTTCTCGGTGGCAACAACTTGAACCAAACTAAAACTGAAGGGTTAGATGAAAACGGTAAACTGCAAATTGAAGAAGATGATGCAGTTAACCAAAAATGATTCACATCTGCTTTAGAACAGTCATTCAAGAAACAATAGGCCTACCGTTAGTAAAAAATTATCGGAATGACAGTTGAAATACCTATTAAACTTCACGGAATTGTCATAAGACGTCACGCATTATGCAGATTCTGCTGAAATTTCTGTGAGCACGTTACAAATTAAAATAGAAAAGATCTGCATATGTTACATGATAGCAATTTTTATAACAAGCAGCCCAAATCAGCAAAACACTTTTGCGCTTTTTATGTTTATAGCCATCTTTTAAAGGTCTGCTTGAGTGCTTTGCGGTTGTGAGTAATTAGAGCCAGCGGAGTACATGAACAGTGTATAACGAAGTGGTGGATTATTCTCCAACTATTAAGTTTTATTTGGTTGATTCATTTGCGTATATTAATTCACGCTAGTAATTTCTGACTTTGGAATGAAGATATACAAAAAAAAGCAAAATAATACAGACGACTGCGTACGTCTGCTGGCCTGGTTGGATAATGTGTTTCACAAAAATACTGTGCACACAGACGACCTTACATTAAACACAAGGGCCTCAAAAAGTATACGTAGTCTGTGATCTCATACCATGCCCAGTGGTTCTCGCAGGTAGATAATTAAAAATGATACTTAAATTCATGTCAAGTTAATTGAATTATTTCACCGAGATGGGAGGAAGCCAATATTGGCCTCCTACCTATCATTCGGGAGGACCGGGGTTAAACTCGAACCGAGTGTCTGAGGTTTTCCGTGGTTTCCCTCAGACACTTAGGCGAATGCTGGGATGGTTCCCTACAAGGCCACGGCCGTTTTCCATCCCCCTTCCCTCCCCGTAGTAGTAGATTGGCTGAAAAGAGTCCCCTATGACTCTCCAGCAGCCCGCCTCCCAGCGTTCCGCTGGGAGGAATGAAATCGTTAAAAAAAAAAAAAAAATGAATTATTTGTAGTCAAAAACTTGAATTCCATGGCGAGATTGTCATGTAATCTATAGTTGGTGATTGTGACGTGGTATTTTGATGTTTGTTTGTTTGAATTGTTGATTGTGACGTCTAAGCCTGCTGCGGTTGTTACTGTTACTCGAGTGCTTGGTGACAGTTACAACGTGGAGATAGAAGCAACTCACGCCCCACCAGAGGATCAGCCAAATGACTTTCCTGTGACAACAAAGGGCCAGCACAACACGCCCATGTCATCGTCAGCGGCGTCTATGCCGACCTCTACCGACGCTATGGACTTGGTGGAGATTGCAGATCTGGACTCAACGCCTACTACGGAATGTGTAGTGGACTACACAGTGATGGAACACGAGCAAGAGGCCTCTGTCTCACGTAAGCGTGCTGCAGAGAACACTTCAAATGATAAAGATGACACACAGTCCAAGCGGGCTGCAAAACTTTCTGTGAAAACCAAAACCAGAATGCCGACTCCTCAGCTCAAATCCGACCGAAGAAGAACAACCAGAGATGCAGAACAAGACGCAGACAAGTGGCGTAAGCCGCGTAGACCTGCTCCTGCCGCTCAGCTGAGCTCCAATGCTGCCAATGCTCCCAGCACGAGCAACTCTTTCTCGCATCTCCCCATAGAGGCAGAGCAAGTTATGGAAACAGTGGAAGCAGAAAAGACAAAGGCTGTTAGGGAATCGAAGCCAGCACCCCTGATAGTGTCCTTCAAAGAGGATTATAGAAACATCGATATGACACTGAAGAAGCTTTGTAAGCACGAGTACCGCGTCAAACCTGCGGGACGCGAGTTATACAAACTCTTCCTCAAAACTAATGCCGACTATCAAGCCGTCTTGGGCTATGCGTCACAAAACAGCATACCATTCTACACCTTCCCAACGGAAGCTGATAAAAACCTGAAAGTCGTGTTACGAGGACTCCCATTCAATTTCTGCACGGAGTACATCAAAGAAGAACTGGCTAGGACAGTCGTTCGTCTGCGTTCACCAAAAACGCGACAGGAAGTACCACTGTTCCTGGTAGTCCTCTCGGTTACCACCGAGAATAGAGCAATTTACAAAATGACGTCTCTATGCTCAGTGATAATCACCACCGAAAAATTACGTAGCACTCGAGGTCCTCCTCAGTGTTATAATTGTCAGGGGGTAGGACACGTATCCCGGCACTGTGTTATGCCGCCCAAATGCGTCAAGTGTGCGGGCGAACACCCAACGCGTCAATGTGCTCTAAAAAAAGGAGAAACCTCTCCTAAATGTGTCAACTGCGGCGGTAATCATATCGCAAGCTATCGGAAATGCATCGCTTTCAGTAGATTTAATGACAAACAGAAGGCAAACAATGCCTCCTACGTTGCCATTCTTAAGAAGAGGCAACAACAGAAAAAGAAAAAGGAGGAGGAAGAGGCAGCAGCCTCCAACAAGGGCCTGCCCAACCCTGAGCTGAGACGGGTAAAACCTACGCAGAAGCAGCAGTTGGTGCTCATGACAATGGGAGGGACCACCAGAGAGACTCCTCTGCCCAGGCAAAACCTCCGAGCAGGATGAAGAAAACTGAAGAATCGAAGAACCGCCCACCGGATGAGAACACCCGAAAGGATGACGGCTCCATCCTCTTAAACATGGCAGTCACTATTGCAGACGGTGACTGCATTAATTCAAGACCTACCGCGTAAGATGGCGGAGGCCGTTAGGATGGCAATAACTGCCGTACAACAAGGTAACCAAGAACGTCATGGCTAATTCCATTGAAGACTTAACCATTTGTATATGGAACGCTAATGGCCCTCTGGCGCCAGATGGGCGAATTTAAGGAATTCCTTAGGGACGAAGGCATTGATGTGTGCCTCGTGAATGAGACTCATCTCAAGCAGGGGATCAAAGCTGCTGCCCCCAACTACTCCTGCTATAGGTGTGACCGGCCAACCGCCGGAGGTGGTACCGCGGTCTTCGTTAGGAGCGAAATTAAGCACTACCAAATAGTATTACCCCGCATGGAGACCATAGAAGCAACCGGTGTCGCTGTCGAGACATGTCGGGGGAGACTTGTGTTTGTTGCTGTATACCGACCACCAGGACGCCTACATGAAGGGGACATTTCTGCGCTTCTTAGTCTGCGCGGCAATCTGTTTATTGCAGGTGACCTGAACGCCAAGCATGTCGCCTGGAATTCACGAATCACCAACAATCACGGAAGGAAACTCCTACGAGTGGACGAGAACCACGATGCGATAGTTTCGGGACCCACCGAACCTACTATGTATGGACGTGGCCTCCCTGATGTTCTTGACATCGCCATAACCAAGGGCCTAAGACACAACATAGCCGTCACCACCAAAACGGTCTTGTCATCCGATCATGTCCCGGTGCTTTATTATATGGCGGCGGACATATCATCACGCAGGGACAGACTAGCCAGAAACTTTACGTGAGATTAACTGGGAAGTCTTTAAGAACCTCCTCACACAGCGTATCGAATCTGCAGCGCCACCCTCTGCTACTGGCCCCTCTGCCGCCGTTGCTGTACTGGCTGACTGGATAAACGAGGCAGCAGATGCGGCTACCCGGCCGCGCCGTAACCAGCCTCAACGATCTCGACAATTGCCTTCCCACATCCGAGAGGCAATAGCAATCAAAAACCAACTAAATAGGGAGTGGCATCTCACTAGGGATCCGGCTACAAAGAGAGCGGTAAATCGCATGCAGCGGGAGATCAAAGCGGAGGTAGAACAGTACAGAATTTCTGACTGGTCTAATTTCATTTCCACCTTGAATATAGAAGACGGGTCTGCATGGCGAGCCACGAAGGCCCGACTCCGCCAGAGGATAAAGATCCAACCTCTGGTTGTTGGAAACAACCATGTCTGCGTCCCAGAAGAAAAGGCTGAAGCTCTTGCTGAGACCTTTGGGGCAAACTTTAAATCAGTCGACGTCCCTAGAGACATGAGCACATAAACTTCGTGGAGCGACGCCTGAGTCGCTTCCTAGTAGCTGTTCCTTCGGAGGAAGACCTCATACAGGAAATCACGGTGCAGGAGGTGACATCGGCCCTCGCGAACCTGAAAATCAAGAAAGCTGCCGGACACGACGGGATTGGTGGAGGGATTCTCCGACAAATGCCTCCTACGGCAATCCTATACATCACGGAGTCTTTCAATGAAATTATCCGTACGGGCGAATACCCGCAAACGTGGAAATATGCCCACATTATACCCATTCCCAAAGCGGGCAAGGACAGGAGGTCACCCAAGTCTTACCGACCGATCAGCCTGCTGCTTACACTTTCCAAAGTGTTTGAAAGGATATACCTTCAGAGACTTCGCAGAATCATAGACAACGAGAGGCTGCTGCCGGATGAACAGTTCGGCTTCCGACAAGGGCATTCCACCCCTCAGCAGCTCCTTCGTCTTGCTGAAGAAGCCTGTTTTTGAACGTCGCGAGTACTTCGGTGCGGTCCTGATGGATGTCAGCCGAGCCTTCGACTCAGTGTGGCACCAAGGACTCTTATATAAACTTCTCACGCAAGGAGTACCTCTTTCTCATGTTAAACTACTCAATGAGCTACCTGGAGGGACGAACCTTTCGAGTAGTCATGGATGGGGCCACATCCTCAATCAAGAACATCGCTGCAGGCGTCCCACAAGGCTCGGTCTTAGGCGCGGTGCTATACAGCCTCTACACTGCTGATACACCTACTACAGCACGTGTTAAAAAAGCCCTGTATGCCGATGACACGGCCATGTTTGCCAGAAGCATGAACATCAACAATCTGCGACGTCGACTACAACAAGCGTGCGACAATATTCAGGAATGGGCAACGAAATGGCGGTTAGCCTTTAATGCGCCAAAGAGCCAAGCAATTGTATTAACTAGGAAGAAGGTTCCACAAAACCTGACTCCTCTAACCCTCTTCGGCGAAGATATCAACTGGACAAGTACTGCCACCTACCTAGGTGTGAAAATGGACAACAGAATGACGTGGAAGCCTCACGTCACCAACGTCCGCGCAAAGGCATCTGGGAGAATGAGAATTCTATACCCGATTCTCAACCACTCTTCAGCACTCAGGCCGCAGCTGCGAATCCGCCTCTATGTTGCGCTAGTCAGGCCAATACTGGAGTACGCAGCAGTTGTCTGGGGGAACACTGCTGCCTCCAACTTACAGCAACTGCAAATTGTACAAAACAGGGCCATAAGACAGGCATATCATCTACCGCGTGAGACGAGGACACATGTGCTGCACCAAATAAGTAGCCTACCCAAGCTTCGCGAGAGGTTTGAACAGCTGGCAAGACAATTTTACGCCAATAATAAAAAATCTACCAATCCGCTGATAACCGCTCTAGGTGCGGATCCAGTATATGATAACACTTTCAGGTTGCCAAAGAAACTGCTGGACCACTAATTATGCACTAAAACATAAGAACAATGACAAAAGCACCGGATACGACAAATTCAGATAGAGACGAACCATTCTGATATTGACAACCAATAACATAAACTGGAAGGAGATGCGCTATAGCGCAAAAACTTCCCCTCAACCTGGGACTTAAGTTTTCCCAGTAAGGAATGTCACTGCCGCTGCTGCTGCTGAATTATTTGTAAATCTCCATTTCTTACACTTATGCTCTCAAACAGGTAATATAATTGATTCGTGTATCATAGTTTTAATAATATTAGACTTAGAGAGGGATAATTGAGCTTGTATAGGATTAGGATCTTTAACAGCCATTTTTAGTCTTGAAGTTGCATTCTTCATTACAAATTACTGGACAGTCTTGTTTTAAACAGAACAGCTCCAGAGTCGAAGCTCTGACCTCTGTTGAACAAGTTGGATTCCGTCCCAGTCGGGACTGTAGGGTTCAGACCCTGTCTCTTAACACATATTGGGTATTAGAAAGAAATGAAGAACGCATCTGTCTTCCTGGGTCATTGCGTAGCATACGATAAAGTTTGGAGAGAGGGTCTCTTACTCAAACTGATCAAGACAGTTCCTTTGCAAAAAGATAATTTATTTACTGAGTTTGTTCCGCCATGAGTACAGCAGGAACAGATTTCACGACCTAAATAATGGTCTGCCATAAGGTTCGGTTCTCTCTTCTATACTCTTTAACCTTATATACTCATGACCTTCCAGACACAGCCTTTTGCAAATCTGTATATGCTGATGACATCATCCTTACAGTGTAAAGAACTAACTTCGCAGAGGGTGAAAAATCCTGACTCGTGACCTTCAGGAAATGGATGCCTACTTTCAAAGGTAGCGCCTTCAATCTAACATGCAGAAAACGGAAATAGCTTCAAGCACATTCCAACTTAGCAACAAACAAATCAACTACCAGCCAAATATAGTATTCAGAGACCCGATGCTGAAGTATAATAGTACCAGAAAATACCTGAGTTTCACATTAGACAAGGTCCCTCCTTACAAAGGCACCTTCAGAATACAACTGCCAAGCTTAAAACTCTACAGTCTACTTCAGCAGCTGGCAGGAACTTCATGGGGAGCTGATGCGAATACATTAAAAACAACAGCCTTGTACTTGATTAACTCCACAGCCGAATACTGCTCTAGCGTGTGGCTTAAAATCTCTCACACCCAGTTGGTGGATATTCAGCTTCACCAAACAATGCGCATCATAACTAGCACGCTTCTATCTACACCTATCCAATGGCTGCCGGTGCTCAGCAACATCCCACCACCATCAAAAGGCAAAAGGTCCTAATCAAACTATGGTCTAGAATTTTGAACAGCTTGGCACTTCCAATCCGTGGAGATAATAGGGAATTCAAACATTGCTGACGACACGTTGTCCTGCCTAGAATACTGCTGTCCGTCTAACATCTAACTCCTTCAGCCAAGGGCATGGTTGTTTAAGTGTCCTGTGGCGTCGATACTTAGTAGCAAAAATTCACTAGAGAAAATGATACACTGGATGAGTCATAATGATCCTATTGAGCTGGCTGTATGGCCTCAGTGGCCGAATGCCATAAAAAAAACGCACAGTTTGAATTAGCAATCCCTGTTCAAAATTATCAAGATTCAACTTACCGCGGTCAGTACGGTGTAAATTAAATCGTATTAGGTGTGATACACCTGGGGCTGGGCAGATTCTCGGTACATCAGCTTCAGTGAGGTTTCACAAACTGTGTCGCACATTGTGCGGGATTGTCTACTGCGTGCCTTTCATGGAAGTCTAGAAAACTTAAATTAGGTTATGCCGGAGGCTGTGGTCTGGTAGGAGCACCTCGTTGTCATATTATAGTGGTTATGGTTGGCGATCATATCGTACTGGCCTCATCTCCTGGCAGCTGCGGGCCTTATCCACTCAGATATGTATATATACAGTATATGCATATTTATTTTAAAAGAAAGTTGTTCAATAATTAGAGTATAATTGTTGTTGAGTTTTATAAATGTTATGTAGCATCAAACACTAAATAAAATAAAAACTCTAGTCACCAACGGGAAGAAATTCGGATATGACTTTTTCTAGGAAACATCCCGGAGAGATCCTAAATCTGACTGACCGTACGAGGATCTAAACCTGCGTTCTTTGGAATTCAAGGCCAAAGCTTTACCGCTAACCCGCTACTTTAAGTTTAACAGTTTTGCAGTGATATCGTAAATGCTTTCCTATCTTTCATTTTTTAATGCTTTTTTTTAAATTATCCTATCAAGATTGGATATTCTCTTGAGTTTATTAGCATCTTTCTCCTTTTCGGCTCCGTCTCACCTTAACATGGATATCCTTACAGTCCTATTCCCATCTGTTTCAACAATATTAAACTGCATTTGTCTATTACACAGCAGGTTTTAGATTATTATTATTATTATTATTATTTTTTTTTTTTTTTTTTTTTTTTTTTTTTTTTTTTTTTTTTTTTTTTTTTGCAGCCTTCATTTTATGACAAGGTTCAATAAAAAACTTGTTTTTGAATTAATTATATCATTTCTTGGATTTAGTTTTTAAAAATAGCGTTCTTTAATTTTCTTGCCCTGTGATCCGTTGCTTTCTTACCTATCCTCCTGGCAAATGATTTGATTTATCCATTCTATCCTGTTTATCGGCATGGACTATCTTACATACATTCTTGCTTCCCGACATTTCTCAATTTCGTTTCTTATTCAGTTTCATTTGTTTCTGATAATCGAATCTCTTCTGTTATACCCGCGTATCGCTATTACTGGGAAGGTTATCTACAGAAAATTGAGGTAAATCCACGTCCCATACGCGAAGTCTGTTTTCAAATGGTTTTTAACTTCATAAATTACACGTTTACAAACAAAATATACACTTATCAAGTGGAACACGGATTACATTTCCAAAGACAAATAGTTACAATCCTCCCTTCCTCCTTCCCCACTCCATAGAACACCACGAGATAGACGGAAGGCAGTGAATTCGAAACTGTCTCACCATATAACTTTATTTCTGGTTTTAACGGCAGAGATATTAAATACAAAATCACTTTCTAGTCTTCGGCTTCCGTCATCATTAGTTGTACCTATCTTATTTTTATAGCTGTTAGAAAATAAATTCGCGTTTCGTAGTAACTATTAATATCGTGCGATAGGTGGCATCTTCACTTCTTATCCTGGTCTTTTAAAATTTTATTGAACATTATACTGCATATTCTATGAGCAGTTTCCTAAGACATTCTAAGTGAATGTTCCTCTCATATGGCGTCTGAAAAAAACTGTTTCGTAGGTGGTAGTTTGTCCCCGAAACAGAGTTCTGTGTGCCTTTTCTCCATTTAGTTTCTTTTTCTTCATCAAAATATATTAACCAATCCACTATCCTTTCCAAGGTCAACATTTCCCTTACAGTTTCGTAAGGTTAAAAGATTCTGATCTCCTATAATGTACCTAACAAAGTCGTATAACTCTTCAGGAATTTTTTCCACAGTTTCTTCTTCCAACGTTAGCATGCACTTAGACGACTATAGAATCTTCTGATTTTTATATAATTATAACAGTTTAATGCCTGATTTATAATACATCTGTCCTTACACCCCTCACCCCAATAATGTATTAAATATTGCTACTACTCCATATCCCAAGACTGGAGGGGATCTGATTTTGGCTGCCACACTTACAGATTTTGAATTGACTAAGCACTTCATCAATGTCATGGATTAAAGTAATTTGGTAATCTCACTACCCAAAAACGGGTCTAAGCTTAAAGTGACATCACAAACATGGCGCATTGAGCTATACTTACTGTAGCAAAATAAAATTTAACGGTAAATGTGTCTATGAAAATGTAGTCCGTGACTAAGATATGATGCAAATACCTACGAAACAGCAACATTACAATGAGGCACTGAGCTAACAGATGAATGTCAGATTTATTTACTCTTGAATTTGAGGGCAAATTAGCCTGCAATTGAATTTCGATTAAATGTTAACATAATCTTCTGGAATTAAATTTTAATTAATTTAATTTGCACGTATAGACCAATAAGGAGTGATATATATATATATATATATATATATATATATATATATATATATATATATATATATATATATTCACGTAAAGAACATATATTCAGGTAAAGAACATTATACGCCCCAATGTTCTTTAAGTGAATACGTCTTTTCCAATCTGTACTAGGTAACATACCAGAATTACAAGCGACATGCATCCACTCATTTGAAACGACTAGAACTCAATAACTACGCTACGGAGAACAACGGCGTAAACGGTGTTGCACAGGGAAAGCTTGAAAGGAACAAATAGATTAACCAAATTTCTTCCGCACGACGAGGGCAAAGGGCGCAATTGTTCAGGAAACGAAACGGCGAATAAATGCGTACGGAGTAGCCTTGCTACGTTAAGGGTGAAACTGCAGAAAACGCAGAGATGGCATGGTGTAACTGCACCTATGGGTCCGTTTCTCGTTTTCCAAGGTTTGCCAACGAACTTCTACCACTGGCGCCAAGTAGACTACGTAAGTCAGTCTTTTTTTGTTTTTTGTTTTGTTTTCTTATTAACTATAACCTCTCCCGTTAGCTTGTTAATATTTTTCTTCTTTAATTACTAATTCCCTGATTATACTTCCAATTTATTCACCCCACTCGAGCGTCATTTAATACAGTAAAAACTCCTTACACGCGGAGGATTCGTTCCGTAAAATTTGCCGGGAATACGGAAACCGCGAATATGGAATGGTAATTTGCATGGCATTGTAGGGGGAAAAAAACAATTAAAATCAATTTATTAACAGATTTGAAGCAACATATTTGAATTATTATTGTAATGCCTCGGCAATGTTTTAAAAAATTTAGTAATTTTTCCGTGTTTTGCTACTTTTAAACGGTTTTTCAATTCGGATTGATACTTAGATGTGGCATTAACAATTTGTCTTTTCCATAGACGGATCGATTTTCATGAAGAAATCACAAAGATCATTGGCCATTCGTAGACCTTAACAAAGGTTTTTAAAATTTAATGTTACCATTTGAGTGGTCTTTGAAGCGTCTTCATCAATTGGTGGCGATTTAGTATTTCCTCCTAGCCAATTTCAGCAAATCTTCATCTTGCGATTCAAGCAACACTTGAATGTCACTTGATTCTATCTGTTCCATTTTTTTTTTTACTTGTGGCTTTACGACTCGTTGACGTCGAGATCATTAGAGTCGGGATAGGACTGGGGACAAGGAACGGTAAAGAATTCGGCCATGGCATTTTTAAGGAAGCATCCCGGCATTTGCCTGGAGTGATTTGGGTTCAAAATCATGTCGTCATATTCCGTTCGCCACTTGAGCAATGTTTGCAGTTAAAGTTTGAAATCGTACGGATTCTCCATCGCATTATTTCAATGTGTATGGCTTCAGTTCTCGCAACGATACTTTTATTGTTACAATGCATTATGTTGTTATCCAACATTGCATGTAGTTCATAAATAACATTATAAATGGCGAACGAAGCTGAGGGGACTAGTATTATTCACTCATAATTATTGCAACGAAGTACTGATAGATTCAGTGGCAATAAGATTTTTTTTTTTGTTTCGGCTATATTGAGTGACTCTCGGCTCGTTCCAGAAATACTCAAACGATGCCGACACGTTAGTAAAGGATACGGAATGCGCTGAATGTACCGCGTGGATTCGCGATTAATAAAAGTTTCAAGCGGCGAATACAGAAAGTTGTCTCAATTATTTTATCCGCGAATAACGAAATCACAAATAAAGAGCTTTAACTGTACTTATTTGTCTTCTTTAGTCCGCTATAAAGTCTAGCAGTTATTTCGAATTTTCGCCTCATATAGTCGTCACTGTCTTGTGCTGAAACGAACTACGTGAAATTGGAGCCACTACACCTGTGGTAAAATAATTCAATCACAACTACGTGGGAAACGAGTTGACAGGTAGAAATGTTAGCCCGAGCGAGTGTAGAGTACATACTAATCCTGCTCCTAATGTGACTACGTGTTCAACAAGAGTTACAAGAATACTCCATCACGGATAGTCACCGCCTCCATATTTCAACAAGCTTGATAATTTACCTTTCGTTATGTAATAGTTGCATCGATAAATAATTTGCTTGGTAACGTAGTGGTACTCGCTTTGGCGCGTTTATAGGAAAGTGGTTTAATTCGAAGTTATAACGAAAGTAAATTTCAACAAGCGTGCGTAGAGTTAACACATCAAAGAGAGTTACATCGTAGCTATTATACACACTTGTGGAGCGTATGCCCTGATGCGGCAATGAAACGAATGGCGCAAACTGAAAAAATTAGCAGCAAATAAAATTGTACTTTTCTGGTGTTCCCAGACACATAACAATTTAATCACGATTACAAGTGAATCTTATATGGAACAAATGTTATTCATGTATGTGGTCTGTTTGAGCTAGGTGAAAACATGATCGGGGCCTGCATATTATTTAGAATCTTTTAAGTACAACTGATTTCGAATCTTCCGTAGAAATATTAATTAGTAATGCGTTTTATCGGTTCTTGTTTACAGCTATGAACTAATGTATGTTTTAAACTGATTGATGGCCTTAGAAAAATGTGGCAGCCACCGGTTATGTGCGTAGACGTTGCCGAACGTCGTAATGACACATCAGGACAATATAAGGAACACAGCAACAACTTACGGAAAACCAAGTCGTCAGTATCGTGGACGGTTAAGTATCTTTTTTTTATTTATTTTTTATTTGGCCTTCAGCCGTGCAGGCCATTTAGCCATTATCCTTTACATGATTCGATACATTCCTATCCTCCGTTACATAGTTCCTTAGGTATTTAGGACGAAAATTGCCTACTACATTATATACATTTAAATATCAGGTCTACAAGGTACAAAATATACATTAAGGTTTTTACAAGGCGTAATGATGGGATTAGTCTGTTACAGTTATCAACACCGCTGTTTTTGTAAGTCCATATTTCAGCCGTGCCGGCCACTTAGTCCATACCCATGAAAATGATTGAATACATTACAGTGGTCAGTTACATGTTTCCTTATATATTTAGAATGACAAATTGCCTACTACTTTATATACATTTAAATGACGGGTCTACAGAGTACAATATAAACATTACAATTTTAATAAAATATAAGACACATTAATAGGATAAGTCTGTTACAGTTATCAACATTGCTGTTTTTATAAGTCCAGGTTTCGGCTGTGCAGGCCACTTAGCCATTGCCCATTTGCATGATTAAATACATTACAGTGGTCAATTACATAATTCCTTATATATTTAAAGTGACAAATTGCCTACTACATTATGTACATTTAAATTACTGTCTTGCAGGGTTGAAGCATTCCGCATTTCGAATGCTTCATTTTGCAAGCAAATATTCCTGCAAAGGTGCTTCGTGTCGGACAGTACTGGGCCGTAACGGTACCTCAGGTAGCGCGGCTCGGAATGTTTACTGAATGGGATTTAAAGAGACAGGTGTCGCGGCGGAAATTTTCCATTAGGCGGGAGAGAGGAACATGTTCCGGGAAAAGATGGACAAAAGTAGTGCCGAAGTGCCGAAGGGTGTGTGTGTGTGAGCCAATCACAGCCCCTGTGTGGTTTCACGCGGAGTAATACGATTTCTCTGCTTTCCATACAACGCGGGAGGCGAGAACTTGGCTCCGAGACACCGTCGCGTGGGGTGCTTGTGTGAAGGAGGGAGCTTAGTAAGTGACGTGCCTAGTGGTAACTACCATCCGGTAATTCTTGATTGTTGTGAAGATCTCTTGTGGTGGTCTCCTTCAAGCCTCCTTCGTCGCCAAGGAATACATCCACGGTAATATTTTCAAGTACCTGCTACCGCAAATCTTTGCTTGAAACTGTCGAGACCCCAAAAACTGTGTTACAAAGCCCAGTAACGGCCTTCATCGAGATAAAGAGGTTCTCACTCTCTGAACTGAGCTAAATTATTATTGTAAATGGTCTGCTATCCCTCTGCTTCGTGTCCAACTTGTATTTAATTTCATTTTTTTGTTGTTTTGCTTTGGTTCCGATTTCATTATCATTACAGTTTTGTGCATAAAGTAATTTTTCATTGCACATAATAAATATAATGTCATTAACGGTAGATTGCCGCTTTCATTATTTGAAATCTCCCATTTCCAATGCTTAATGGATAATTAGCTACTTGCATTGTTATTATTAAAATAATTATTGCAGGGAAAATATTTATTAATTTCATGTGGAAGTAATTCCTGGCGCCCAGCTCTTATCACGAATGCAAGTTTGAAGCGGACATTTACAGCTCTCATCAATAAATGGTGCAAGGTGTAGTGTGATTAACATATGTACAGGGTACACTACAGGGTACAATATATACATTACAATTTTAACAAAAGATAAAACATAGTAATGGGGAAGTCCGTTATAGTTATCAGCACCGTTAAGTATCTTGAATCATAACTTAATTTTATCGTAGTTTTCTACATTTGCTGGCTCTCTGAATATCAATGATTCAATTAACGATCATACAAGCACAGTATTCATTTTTATATATAATTGTCTCAATAATTGAACGCTTACAGAAAGAAGAGACAGGCTGGTAGGTCATATTTTGAGACATGCTGGATTGGTTAATTTGTTAGTGGAGAGAACAGTCGAAGGTAAGAACTGTAGAGGAAGACAGAGATAGGAATATATGAAACAGATAATTGAGGACGTGGGCTGTAAGAGGTATGTAGAAATGAGGAGGTTAGCACAAGATAGGAAAGAATGGAGGATTGCATCCAAGCAGTCGAAAGACTGACGACAAAAAAAAAATTAACGTATCGGAATATTATGGCTTTCATCAGGCAGAAGAAAATTATGTAATATCTTAAATAATATTTAATTTTTACTATCACAATCAATAAAATTTATATCAAAACCTACACTCCATACGTCCGTCCGTTGATTGAAGTGCTTGCCTCACCTTGATGGTGTCCGGAGCCCATTAAGGGGTTACCTGCCTGCAGTACCAGTAGAAGAAATTTCAACCATCAGGACTTGAGCCGCAAAGTAGGAGAGATGATGGTACACAACTTCCAATCACCAGAATGGGCACCAAAGTGCTCAGATAAATCGAGAATGCTGTCCACAGTGTGTATGGAATAATGGTATACGGCACTGCTGATGGTAGATCACCAGTCTGATGTGGATGTTAAGTTTAGCGGCCCCTTGTATCTTTCGGAAGAGTAGGCCTTAATGGTTCAGCACCTCCTTTCACACTCTCCCTTCACCCATATTTCATTCATTCACAACGCAAACAGAACACTACATTGAACATACACATTTCAGTCATACACACAAAACAGTAACAAATACACACTCATACACTGTGGAAGGCAAAGGGAAACCAACCCCGTTAGATTTTCCAAGAAAGTTACCATGGGAAACTAATTTCCTCCCCGGTCGTCACTAAGGCTGGTTCACTGGATTATGGATAAATTCACATTTCAATTGTACCACCCAAAACAGTAATTAACAAACAAACAAAAGAATAGTTCAAACACACCAAATGTTCTCGCTGGCATCGATGTAAACTTTGGATGAATTTTCTCCAGCATATGACTAGCCAAATATCTGTTACAAATATTATAAGGGCTATCTTAATTTCTGTTAGAGATTTTCTACAATCATCTATTGGTCATGCCAACAATATTAAGGATGTATATAATGCCACAATATTGTTTTTAAACTGACTTATTTGTTTTGTTTGTTCTGATATTTTTTCCTAATAAATATCCATAGCAATGCCTCTTGTCTGATTTCCACTTATGATTAAGAAGTACGTACGTATGTATTCCTCATTTGAATTTCTAGTGCTCATCGTACTGAAATATTTTCTCCCTTATCATTTAACAAAATGTTAAATCTAACATCTACAGGCTACCAAAAGTAACTCTCGTTATTTGCTAGAGATAATGTCTCGTTTTAACGATTTAGTAATCTTGAATCACTCTTCAAATAAAATAAAAATTATTTGGTTTAATAAAATAGGCAAAGATTGCCTCCGATCACAAAAGAAAAGCCAAGGGCCAATGAAATAATATAAATGAACTTACAGCAATTGTAACTCTTTCTCACATCAAGTAAATTACCAAAAAACATTTAAATAGTGTAAGGACATTCTTACAACTCAACATTAAATATCAAAAGGAATGTCTGAAAACTACTGCCGAGGAAAGTGTGCGAGTGATGCAAAATATTTTTTTCTTTAATTTATGAAAAAGCTTTATTATTAATCACGTCAGCAGCAAGATGGAACCCATATTTAAAGAAACTAAAAATTGCTTTTTGAAGGCTTGAAATGTAAATTCCTTGGTACAACATTTAATAACAATCTGGGCAGAACACATTCGTCAGATAGTAGGAAAAGTTTCAAAATTCTTGACTTCTTGTAGGGAGTGAGAAGTAACAGAATTATGATGCAAAACGTTGGTAAGACCATTGCTTGAATATGGTAGTGTAGTATGTGATCCACATTTTGGACATCAAATACAGGAGTTGGAGGGTGTGTAAAGAACCAATTAGATTTGTCTCTGGAAATTACCACAGAAAACAATCAGAAAGTGATGTGGCAAACGAGCTGGAATGGGACTCATTGCAAAAGAGTAGAATCATGGGAGTGTACAAGGTGTATATTGGTGATGAGGCGTGGAAATACATTGCTGGAACAATTAAGAGAGGTGTAAGGATGGGAAAAAATGACTATGACTACAAAATGGCACCCGAGATCAGGCATAAGGATGTGGGAAGATTTTCTTACATAGTTAAGGGGGCAGGGAGTGAAGGAAAACACCAAGAAAAATGATGAATAAACTACGAAAAACGCTAAAAGAATTTAAAATTGAAATTAGTAGAGGTAAAAAATAAGCGGGAAAAGGAAAGTGGAAAAATGGGTGCGTAGGGAAATTGTCACTGGAGGAGGTGCTGCATCGCAATTAAAATAAAATAACTAAATTAAGCATATAAAGAACAACGATCGTCATGATTAATAAATACTTTCTTTCTTTTAAAGCATATGTACTGGTCTGGCAATTAAACGTTACTCGAAAACTTTTGTTATAGACAGGGACTGAAGAGCCCATGAACAAAAGTAGCAGTTTAACAGGACACAGCACCCTGCTCCACCCAGATCGCCTCCGACAAGGAGTTGCCTCCGAGGAAATTCCTCTGACCACAAAACAACCAGCCGTCCTTGTCGCCAGGCCTCCAGTGTCCCACAGCAGATAGGACAAGTGTCAGCTAAGCCTCCTGTTATCTACTGCGGACAGCAATGGGCCACCGATGCCTTGCCAAAAGACCGACTGTGGAAAGCACCACATAGGAAACTGCTACAAGCTCCTTTAGGATAGCAGTAGTCACACCAATAGACTTAAATAATTCGAATGTAAATACATATAGTTCCACGGATTTAGGAACCTCATAAGCTTAAAAAATTCTAATGTTAATTACTAATTTAATATTAAAGAAACATATTTTTTCTTAATTTTTTTTCTTAGTTTGTTTTTTAAAATAATGATCCAAAATTTAAAACTTAAACATCTTTGTCCACATAACTGCTGGAGAAACGTATGGTATAGCTGTCAATATTTACCTGTCAATACACCAGGAAAAAGTTTCTCAACTTTTTTCAACCCCAGTACAAGTAAAATGATAAAAATAATTGTATGGATCTTTAACTTATTTGAGCCTAATTCTTTACATTTTTCTACATAATTAACCAACTGTATCAATTATTATCGGCATGTAATGGGTCCTTTCGGTCGTACAAACAGTCATTAACTTAATCCACAAAGAACGACTCTATCTTTAATGACGAATGGAGATGTATTTAACGAATAGAACATTACAGTAGGAATGTACTGATATCATTTAAATATCAGAATTTTTGCCGTTAAAATATTAATTGCTACCAAAATGATTCAAATTTCTTATAGTTTTACCCAGTACGAGTAAGGTACGTATTTATTTTAAGAGAACAGATTTTGCTAATTTATTCTCTGTTATAACATTTTTAATTCAGTTAGAATTAATTTTTTAAAACTCTTCCTGTTCCATCTCGCAGACTACACGTGACCTGTGGTCACAGGTTGAGAATCGCTACACTAAGGCATAACTAACTGATGTAATATTTTTTGACCTATTCGAGGATGTTTTCCACACCAACGGACATATAACCGCCAATTACTTTCTCCTTTAGCACCACCTCTAATCATACCCACTCGCAAAATGAAGTGAAGTGTGGTAATTTCATCTGATGTATCAAATACTTTATATCTCACTGGCCCAGATTATCTGGTTACTTAAAGCTCAACAAGGCAGTCAGCCCCAATCAGTTACATCTCAGAGAAAATTTCGTACAGCCAAGGAGGGAATCTCAACAAAAAGTGCTTATTAAGAAAAAAAGGCATTTGGAGTTATATGAAGTTGGAACTAAATTGTAAAAAATCACAAATTCTCAAACAAACATAATTCTTACATTTTTTTAACAAGAAATCAATAACGAACAAATTCAAGTATAAAATTATAAAAAAAAACTTTTTGTTGTTTAATGTTTTGTCACCAATCAAGTCAATGGGACCTAGCGTTGTGGGTGAACAGTTAACGCTCTGGCCCCATATTCGGGAAGACGCGAATTTGAATCCCCGTCTGGGCATCCAGATTTGGGCGAATGCCGGGATGTTTCCTTCAATAAGGCCATGGCCGAATTCCTTCCCATTCGTTGTCCCCAGTTCCATCCCGGCTCTAATGACCTTAGCTGTTGACGAGGCGTAAAGCAATAAGTAAAAAAAAAAATGTCAATGGTTCAACTGTTTCACTGTAAATAACTTTCCTTAAATATCAGAGTAACGAGGGGGTGTGTTTTCTGTTTCAGTTTTTGGAATGGACGGACCATGACAGAGGAATTCCTGATATTGGTAAGTGAGGCTAAGAAACAGCTATTTGTACAAATTAAGAGTGTGTCTTACTCATTGTACGTATACCATGTTAACTCAGCGTTAGAAGATCTAACTCAAATTAATGGGCAAGTTTGTAGGTAACTATAAAATACTAAAATCTTATGAATAGGAAAATGATTAAAACATTTATTCGCAACAAATTAATTTTTTACTGCAATGCCACTTGATATTTTAATTAATTAGAAGCCCTTTTACGTAAAATCTCTGTCAAAATCCTTTTTCACGGAATTGACAATATAGAAAATTCATTTGTTTGCATTTCCAAGTTTTTACCAACAGCGTATTGAAAGTTCAATACATTACGTGAATTGACTCTAAATAGAATCTCTGTAACTTAAAAGAAGCGCTCATCATACAGCGATCTGTTAATTTTCTTGTGAAACAGGTGAACTTATTTACTTCGGGTTCCAACCAAACCTTTATTTCTTGAAGTAAATTAATAATTCAAGTTGGTAGGAGACTTTTTCAGATCCACGGCAAAGAAATCCTAATTAGCGATTTAAATACTTAGAATTCTTAATATACAATTCTATAACTTAAAGGGACCTTGCTAAAACTATATGACCAACACGTGCTCCAAATCACAACATTTACTTGATTTTTTTGGTCTCTGGGTGTGTTGAAACTTACGTCTATCTGCTAAATATTCTAGCCACAAGTTAGAAATCTAAATTAATCTGCACATACTTGGCAACCCGTTTGGTGAAGGAAAACGTTCTGCTGATGTGGGTTATTAATATCGTGTTGTTGTATGAAAGTATTTGTCATAATAAGGACTTAAAT
The DNA here is from genome assembly GCA_031002005.1 of Vandiemenella viatica. NCBI lineage: Eukaryota > Metazoa > Arthropoda > Insecta > Orthoptera > Morabidae > Vandiemenella > Vandiemenella viatica. The sequence goes on from CM061920.1 coordinate 360,073,171, forward strand.
GACACTCTATTAACAGAAATAGGTAATAAACCAAATAATATTAGAACTTTTAACATTTATCATCGACAATTCTTTTTTCAGGGTCGAAATCTGCCGATACAGAATATATATACTTGACTTTGATTAGTGCATGGTATTCAAGTAAAGTGAAAACAGTGTAATAAACATCCTTGTGTACCAGTAGCCTTCAAACAGAAATTCTGGTTGAGTAGGAGCCAACACAAAGAGTGAAATATCATACGAAAAGAAACTAATTCTAGATCGCTGTTATAAGACAAACAGGAGCTTTGAAATAGATTTTCCTGAGTGAGAGATCACAGGAGAATTTGGAAGATTCATCTGTTTGGGAAGCAAGACAGTAACTGTTAGGAGAATCTAGAGCATAGGAGTCAAACTCAATTTTGCAGAGGGCCGTATATTAAATTTAGAATGTGTAGGCTGGCCAGATTCAAATAAAAAGAGGAGGAATCGAAGTGAACTCTAAAAGCTCTAAAAAACATGATTCTTCTTTCTGTGTCACATTGCGATCGCGGGCCGTATTGATAAGGCCCGGGGGCCGGATGCGGCCTGCGGGCCCTATCCTTGATATGCCTGATCTAGAGGGAAGTGATAACAGAATCAATCAGTCAAAAATGAACTTCAATGAAAAGAGGAAACCATTTCTTTCGTATAACTTGGAAACAAATATAAGTACGAAGTTAATGATGTCGTATGTATGTAATGTGCTATTGGTGGCAGAGATGTATAGACTGTAGGAACATTTGATGCTTCTAAGATGAGATCTAACTGAAGAAGGTATCATGGGTAATAAAATTACACAGGAAGATATATTTGCTGCTTGAGAATGAAACGTACCTTCCTAACATCTTGACATTCCAGTTCCGAATAACATGAGTGATGAAAATTTCGTATACACTGATTAGCCAGAACCATTATGACCCTACCTACAGGGTGTCCAGAAAAGGACTCCCTGATTTCAAAATTAAATATCTCGAAAACAAAGATCGATAGAGGAATGCAGGTAAACGGTATGTTTTATTGTGACAGCTGTAAGAAGTGTATACATCAGTGTGAAATAATAGTTACAAAATCTGCTAACAGATGGCGCTGTACGCTCGTATCAGCATACATAAGTGAAATAATCGTATGAAAACAATCTTTGCAAACAATCACATCACAATGTTTTCAAAATGTTCACCATTGGCACGTTTCAATGGTGGAACTGATCGCCCTGAGCTTCGGATCACTATTTAGGCATTACGTATGGCGATTACAGCGCCATCTGTTAGCAGCTTTTGTAACTATTATTTCAAACTGCTGTATACACTTCTTACAGCTGTCACGATAAACATACCGTTTACTGCATTCCTCTATCGATCTTTGTTTTCGAGATATTTAATTTTGAAATCAGGGAGTCCTTTTTGTGGACACCCTGTATTAGCCGGAATGTCTTCCTTTGGCACGGATAGCAGCGGCGACGCGTCTTGACGTGGAAGCAATGAGGCCTTGGTAGGTCGCTGGAAGGAGTTTGAACTACATATGCACATACAAGTCACCTAATTCCCGTAAATTCCGGGGAGTGGGGGGAGGGGAGGGGCGATGAGCTCTAACGCCATGTTCAATCACATCCCAGATATGTTCGGTCGGGTTCAGATGTGGCAAGTTGGGAGGCCAGCACATAAATAACAACTCGCCACTGTGTCCTTATGAACCACTTCATCACACTCCTGGCCTTGTGACATGGCGCATTATCTTGTTGAAAAACTCCACTGCCGTTGGAAAACATGATCTTCATGAAGGGGTGTACGTGGTATGTAACCAGTGTACTGTATTTATTGGCCTGTATGGTGCCTTGCACGAGCTTCACTGGACCATGGATGCCCAGGTGAATGTTCCCCAGAGCATAATTGAGCTGTCGCCAACTTGTCTCCGTGCCGCAGTACAGGTGTCAAGAAGCTGTTTACCTGGTAAACGACGGATTCGCACCCTCCTATCGGCTTGATGAATAAGGTATCGGGATTCATCACACCATGCAACGCTCTGCCACTGCGCCAAGGCTCAGTGACGATGTCACGTACCGATTTCAGTCGTAGTTGCCTATGTTGTGGTGTTAACATTGGCACATGTATGTGTCATCGACTGCGGAGGCCTGTCATTAATTCGTTGGTAGGTAGAGCAAATTCTAGGCTGCGATTCATAGGTGGAATATTGAAAAATTATAATGAACAAACAAAGGAGATAGCGTACAAATCTCTTGTGCGTCCACATTTGGACTATTGTTGTGCCATTTGGGATCCGTTTCGTAAGGGGTTTGATCGAAAGTATAGTGAAAGTACAGAGAAGAGCCGCTCGATTCGTGACCGCTTGCTACAGTCCTTATGAAAGCGTCACAGAACTGATTAGTAGACTAGGTTGGGAGTTTCTGGTAGATAGACGACGCACGATTCGTTTAAACTTATTGGTAAACATGCGTACTCCCACTTTCACTCACGAGTGTAGTGAAATACTTCGTCCACCAACCTATTTGAGCCGGAATGACAGGATATATAAGATTAGAGAAATAAGGTGCCGCAATGATTCTTATATGAATTCTTTTTTCCCTCGTACCATTAGGGATTGGAATGCAAAACAAAGAGATTAGCTTTGGTGCTGAGCACCCTCTGCCACCCACAATTTTGTGAATTGCAGAGTATATATGTAGATATGTAGATATTAGGAGTGTTAGGTTTACTGTGTGTTCAGACGCATTTGTACTCTGCCCAGCATTAAATTCTGATGATAATTCCGCCACAGATCGCCGCCTGTCCTGTTTACCAGTCTGCCCAGCCTACAACGTCCTACATCTATAAGGAGGAGTTTCACTTTACATTCGCCACTTGTTGAAGACACACACCACACCACTCCTCGAACAGCAGATAAGTCGTGCAGTTTCCGAAATGCTCGTGCTGAGCCTCCGGGCCATCACAATTTGCCTTGGGTCAAACTCAGACAGATCGCACGCCATCCCCATTCTAAACACAGATAGCACCCTCTTTGATATTGCGTGTATCTTGCGTGTGTCTGACTAGCAGTCATTCCTCATCAGGTGACGCTACTATCGCCTTTACGGGTCTATATCGATAGTAGGTAGGTGGTCATAATGTACTGGCTGATCAGTATAAGCATCAATGGGGCACATTATTTCTGTAACCGTATCTCTCTTGTCACTGCGTTCAGTTTATTTTGGTGGACGAAGTATTTCATCGCATTTGTAACTGAAATCGTATGTAAGCAACTTTGCCAAAAAATTAAAACGAAACCTGCATCGTTTGTCTACCATAAAATCCCAACCCAATCTATGAACCAGTTTTGTGACGTTTTCATAATGATTGCTTTTCTTGTTGTATTAGTGAAGAAACAAACATATTTTAATCACTGTGAATATTTGGAGATTGTTAAGTGTGTGTTTTAATTACGTTGATTACCACTGCACCAAATCACAGAACTTTCTCTTTGCACTGCGACCACCCATTGCTGAAAGTTATTTTAATCTCAGGGTATGTTATACACGTGGAGCTCCACTGCTGTCGTTGCATTGCGACTGCATACGTTAGTCCCTTTTTCTGTACACAAAGCTAGAAATACCACCAGGTCTTAAATCAAACCTCATGTCAGCACAAAACAAAATTCCTTCTTGGAAGCCTCGCTTGGGATGTTCTTGACTCACTCTACTCCATGAGACTGTTTTTCACTCTTCAAGAAGCATGTAAGAAGACCTTCACTTCGTTTATGAAAAGTAAGAACGAATTTTTCCAGAAAAGGTTATAAAATAGATTTGCTGAGTGAAATTGGAGGTAAGCATATATATTTCAAAGTAACACACATAAGAAAGAAATTATTTAACAACTGGCGGTTCTCGGCATGCGTTTCGATGCCTCTTTTTCTTTCTTATTTGTGTATGAATATACAAAACAGACAGATTTACATGTACTAAACAAATAAAAGACGTCGCGAAAAACTGAATTGTTTCATGTGTAAATTTTGTATAAGAAGTATGATGGGTGAGAGTGGGTGAGTTTTTGTAAACCTACTGCAGGTTTGTTATAAAGTATACGTGCGTAGTGTTCCATCAAAAATCTGATAAAAACAGTTTCTATACTCAACATTTGAAATGAGGATGGGTGGGAGTATGGGGAGAGAGGTTTCAGACTTTTGTAAACCAAATGTAGCCAGTACTTTTCTGTTTGTTTTAAAGTATTCGTGTGAAAAATTCCTTCCAAATCGGATAAAAACTGTAGTTACACTTTGCATAAAGAACATTGGCAAAAATTAATGAGGTGGAAACAGTGAGAGGGGTCGGGTTTCAGAAAATCAAATATATACAGTATTTTTCTGTTTGTTTTAATGTATACGTGTGCAAAGTTCTGTCGATAGTGGATAAAAACTGTGGGTTTGTGTAAAGAGCATTGACAAAAATTTAGGGGTGGAATGGTTTTTTTTTTTTTTTTTTTGCAAATCAAATATATATAGTATTTTTCTGTTTGTTTTAAAGTATACCTGTGATAAGTTCCGTCGATATCGGATAAAAATTGTGGCTATGTATAAAAAAATATTAGCAAAAATTATGGGGTGGAAAGGGGGAGAGGGGTTGTGTTTCTAAAAACCAAAAATTGATAGTATTTTTCTGTTTATTTTGAAGTATACGTGTGGAAAGTTTCATCGAAATCAGATAAAAAATGTAGGTTCGTATACTTGTAAAATCAAGGGTTGAAAAGGGGGAGGGGGTGATTTTTTGGACTTTTATGAATCTAAACCATTCTCAAATCAACTTAATCACACAGACAACATTTCATAAAAATCAGTCCAGCCGTTTGGGAGGAGTTCATACACACGGACAGAAGATATATATATATATAAAGATTTAGTAATACATTTTACGTTGAACACTGATAATGGAATTTCTATTTTGAGAGTTGCCGATGGTGTGATTATGCTGACGTCAGTTTCCGTTAGCGTTGCCTACAGATGGCAATCTGGCTTTAACCACGGCCAACAAATAAATTCGCAGCGGATTGGTACGCCCGGGACGCGCCCTAAGCTCTCTAAACACTTTGCGGACGAGTCAGGGAGTAATGTTTCAGCAGGATGGCTGTTGGGTCAGGAACGAGACAAGGCCACCGTAAATGAAACCAGCCTCAGTTGAGGAGGGGGGATTGACTCTGCAATGTGAGGTCAGGAGGAGTACAAATTGTATCCGCTTGGCGACCACGTAATAGCGTATTCCAGGCTACAGCGAGGATTTTTGTAACAGAGTTTCCCAGCGGTTTGTACCCTTTTTTCTTTGCTTTAATTTCGAGTGCTCTCATCACAGAGGCTTATTATTATTTGTCTTGTCCCAGCCTGCAGTGATACGTCTCATTACGAAAAGCAGCGCCGAGCGCTCATTACAAAGCAGCCTACGCTTGCACAGTGTTGCCAACATCAAAGAAGCGCATCCATCTGTCGTCTTTTAACATTCTATATCTGACTCGGCATCAACCGTCTTTACTGGATCTCTTTCTTGTAGGTTATACACGTGTCGATATCTAGTGTGAAACGATGTACCGAATAGTAACGAATTGTTTCCTTTATTGCTTTGCTGTCAAGGCAGGATTGTGGGCAAGCAACTTTAGAGAATTTGGCCATAGGCTTTGACGAAGGAATCATCCAGGTATTTTCATACACTGTTTTCAGGAAAACAATCGAAAACTTAAATCAAGGTGATCAAATGGGGATCGAATCAATGTAATCAAAAATGCTATTCCCGAACAATCGTAGTGGCTAACAGGCCAGGGGTTTCATTCAATGGAATTCGTTGTTTTCCACTTCTGATCAAGTCGGAAAGTCTTCCTTTTGGTTCATTTAACATCAGTTAACATCAGTTCTCGGTGAGTGCTGTGAAATGGTTTCGGTATTCGAATTGTACATTTGGTGATTCCGTGCAGTTAAGAAGGGAATACGAAGAATCGAGTTATCCATCTTTTTTTCTTTTACTTATGACTTTACGCCTCGTCGACGTCGAGGTCATTAGAGGCGAAAGGGGACTGGGGACAAGGAACGGGAAGGAATTCGGCCATGACCTTTTTGAAGGAAGCATCCCGGCATTCGATGGAGTGATTTGGGGAAGCCATGGACAACCCAAATCCGAATGCCCGGACGAGGATTCGAACCTGCGTTCTCCCGAATGCGAGGCCAGAGAGTTAACCGCTCACTCACCTCTCTCGGTTTAACTATCCCATTACACTGGGAAGGTGATTCGCATTTACGATATTATCGATCGGACATTGTTTAGGCTATGTAACAAGTAACTAACACGAACGCGTCGTAGAACTCAATATTGGCTACATCTAAGTAGAACTAGGTAAAATGTCTTTCACAGTGAGCAAATTCATTTCTTAGCAAAGTAGCGGACTGTGACATTATAAGTAACTCAAATTCATAACCCCTGGTAATATTTTTTAAAAAAAACTGTTTGTGTGTGTTTTCCCAACCCAGTTTTTGGTGATTATTTTAGATTCTTTTTGTAACATTACAGTCTTTGAACCATATCCTACCAGATTTTTTCTTAATCAACTTCTATGTAAAGAAATTTGGCAGTATGGGAGAATTAGCAATGAAATATCTAAACGCTACATTAATTAAGCTGACGATTGGCTACACCATAAGCCTTGCCTTTTAAGATTTGTTGTGCCGATTGTCATTGATATCAGTTTAAAGTCAAATATATCATTTCTGGACTCTTTACTTTAGACACGCACATATTTCAATGCTTCAATTAACTCATAATAATTTTGTATTAAAACCGTTATACAGATACGTTCACAAAACCTATCTGTAAATAAATAATGAATCCATACATAAGTGCTATAGATTTAAAAAAAATAGGTGACTGAAATATTGAGGCAGATATGTAAATATATGGAAACACCGCAGAAGACTTAGATATACGAGAAACTAATAAGCAATAAAGAAATCATCCGCAATCACGGCGAAATTACAAACTGTAGAAAACTTTCTTATACGGGTTCAAGAGTAACACGACCACGATTTAAATAGTTGTAAGCTGTTTTTATTAAGCAGAAATTCAGAAAAAAATGTTATTGTGTAAATCTCATATTGGATTAGTTAGATCCAATGATGTGACGAGTAGAACGATGCTACTGGAAGTGAATAAATAACAGTGCATAATGCGGAGAAGAAGTTCTAAAAACACGTTTATTTCATAGTAGGGGGAAACGGTGATCGTATATTAATTGAGGATGAACTATACACAATTTTAAAGAGGTATATAGAGAAAGAAAAGAAACTGTGGTAGAAAGGAAAGAAGCAGGTGGAAAAACATTTCAAGCATAGTATAAAAAAGGAACATTGACGTGTCATATGAGGGACCACAGAAATATTAAAGTTAATGTATGAATAAAGCAATAACAAATTTTTGAAACTGAAATAAGAAATGCAACAATTTTTGAAAGAGTGTTGTAAATAGTAAAAGAGGAAAAAATTTGCTAATGGATCACATGTGTGCAGATAGATCTAACGTTTATAAAATGAGAAAATTTCGCATCTACATGAGATGTGGCGATAGCACTTTTAAACTAAAGACGAATCAGGGTGATTTGAAGGAACGAATAGATTGCCAACAGTATACTGAAGAAAGGATTTTTTTTTTATTTTTTTTTTTGATGATACAGTTTTTCAGATTTAGATGTTGTTGAAACCTTGAACTGACAAAAGTTACTTAATCCGTTTTCGATTTTTTCAGAAATGCAGCAATTGTTGGAAGATAAAGTAAGCGATTGAGAAAGCTACAGTAGATTTCCCAATAATCATTTATCCTTTACAACCGTGAAGAGAACAAGCTTCCAAAAGAGAGGTCAAACGTGACATCAGTTTCTCATCAGAAGATTCAAAATTATTAATCTGAATAATGCATAATGGAATAGGAAGAAGACATTAGCCGCACAACAATTTTATTTACGGAAAAACAAAAGATGACTACAAACGAATTGCCTGAACATTGCGAAGGAAAGGAAATTACTAATTAAATGAATCTGACTGTGCTAGAAAATTAAAAAGAAAGATACAGAAATAAATGAAGACGTTCTCGTAATCATGTATCATTTAGTTCTTTATGCTGCGTCGACGTTGAGATCGTTGGACGCGGGTGAGGATTGGGGAGAAAAAGCAGAAAGGAATTTGGCCATGGTCTTTAGATGGAACCATCCCACCATGTGTCTGGATTTTTGAAAACAACGAAACATCTAAATTTGGGTGGCCGGACGAGAATTCGAACATACGTACTCCCCATTGCCACGTCAGAACATTAACTGCTCACAAAGCAGGCTCAAAGTTGGCAAAAGTGTAACACATGAAGTAGGGAATAATGAGTCATATTTTAAGGATACCAGGATTAGTTAATTTGCTGATAAAGTTTGAACAGAATAGGCTGCTTACAGACCACAATAAGGAAGGTGTGAAACATAATTTTGGAACGTGGGCTGCAGTGGCAGAGTTATTTCGCTCATGACACTAACTAAAAAACAATGTTTAAATTATAATTTTAAACTGGATACTGTCATCAATTTCTAACATAATATTTATGAATGAGATGTCATTCGACTATCTGACTGCAACGCTGTATAAGTTGGTCTGTGATAGTTTTAATAAGGTTGACACAGGTAGAAAACCCTCATTGAAATTCTCCGAAGTTAGTAATAGCACTCTAAGAGGAATCAATGCAAGCTACAATCTTATTTACGCCCGAATTGTGAAAAATTTAAACCACAGTATTATTGGCAAAAGGTTTCACAAATTTACTGTGATAAATATGCAATGCATGTAAGAAAAGAAAGTGTTTATTGTTTAAAGTTAATACTTTGAAAATTACTGAATTAGCTCAGAGCTGGAACATAGCTTTAATGTACTGTACATGGAACTGCCTCATTTCGAGAAGTAAGTTTTAATTACAGGCCAATTACATTAATCTGAGAAGCTTTTCATTTAATTAAACTAACAACTGTTTGATGTTGTTCCCAAAACATGATTAACGCATGTATTTAGCTAAACGAAGTTGCTGTTATGGGCACTGGTAGCCGTTTTTCAGGGGTTTGAGTAATGGCTTATAAGATTTAAGATGAATCCACATCAAAGTAGTTTTATAAAAGGTCTAATTTCTGTTTGCTTAATTTCACAAGTGGTTGTGTAGAGGTATCGTACCTAAGTTTGATTTATTTATTCTTTTAACTGTTGTGTATTGAACATTTTACTTGTTCTAAAGAGTATCAAGTACAGCAATTTAAGAAATTACATACTTGGTAGAATGATTTTCTATTGTTTAGTGCGAATTTAGTTTTCTCATATTTCTGTGAACATTAAGACAACTTGAAACTTAATTAACTGAAAAAGATAATAATGTTAACCTTCTATTCTTACCTAATGATTTCAGTGTTTAATAATTCTTTTTGTTCCTGCGTCGTCTCTTTAATTTACAAATTCGGACATAAAGGTCAGATTCCAATTCCGGCTACTGTTACATACTTTTATTTCTGTTCGACAGAAGTGCTACTCTTGATTCTTTGCAGTTACTGGTGCCTATTCTGAAAATAGGGAACTTCTTGCATTCCGTTTGATCAAAGGAGTTTTGCAAGTGCTCTGAGGGAATCTGGTATTCGTCTTTGTTACATTATTCTGTTTCAACAACTGCAGCAGTGCCAAAACTTCCCCTCGTATTGTTATATTACAGTTCACACTTTGGTGTTTAATTTTCGTGTTTCTGTTAGCTTCACTTTTGCTATGTAGTGAAAAATTCGAGTCTTGCACATTTACTGTTTTTCAATTTAATTCTTTTGGTTTTGTCGCACATACAAAGGAACTTCTGCGCATAATGAACGTTGTTTTATCGAGCTTGCTGAGTAAACTACTTAACTTATAACAATTAATACTTCAACTACCGAAAATTGCAGTTATTTACTCGTATCGCATGCAAAATGCGAAATACAAAAAAAAAAAAAAAAAAAAAAAAAAAAAAATGCAATAAGAAGAGCGGTCAGATGATAGGTAAGCAATATAGGATTCAACAAACCATTAAGTAACGAAGTTTATTGCAGTTGTCAGAAATACAATAAACTCACAATTTTCGACAGAGTATAATGAGCATGTAAACCGAATTACATACATAAATACAAGGGTTAGAACTAACACGAATATAAATTATAGGAACTGACAATAATATGCAACAACATAAAAGTGACACAGTGTCTATTCGCGATATTTAGGCGATCGTCATGTTTGAGTGAAAACCGGAACTGTAAAGCTCGCACTTTTGATATGAAACACTGATGGATACTTCGTTCTTAAACAGAAGAGAACATTACTTGAGTTTATTATAGACACGAGATGGTATATCTCCCACTTTATCACCGGCTGAAACTCATTCGTATTGAATACTTAATGATTTTTGTGTTGCTGCATCTCCAGGCTTCTGCTTTTTGAGACACATGGTAAGATGGTAAGGAAGACAGGTACGTCATTTTGTGTTCTTACACTCGAATTAGAGATATTGCTTGGTCACAGGTCCGGCATAATTCTGTGTTGCTTTCCGCACTTTCAACAACTGTCAAAGTTTTGGCCCAGCCGAAAGTGATTAGTAGCTTGGTCCCACGTTAAATCTAAACAATCTGCCTCATCGTTGCGCGTCACCATACCACGTGTTTGTTGTTGGGAGAATCGTATGCCTATCAAAAGAAAAGAACCAATCGTCGCTTACATGTGAGGCTCGTCCGTGTCGTCGCAAGGAAACCTGTGTAAACGCATCGTCAATTCTCATTACGTAACTGTGTTAGATATACTCTGAGCCTTTGTGTGCCTATATTGGCGACATTTACGAATTAATCGCATAGATCGTTCTCTTATTCTACAATAAGGCGTTTGAACAACGCTCAGGCCCGACATTCGGGATGACGTAGGTGCGAATCCACGTCCGGTTTTCCGGATTATGGTTTCTCGAAACAGGTCCAGGTGGGTATCGAAGTGATTCCATCGGAATGCCATGGCCGTATTGTTCCCCGTTCCTTGCCCCCAGACCTATCCTGTCTCTAATGACCTGAATGTCAATGATCCGTAAATCCCTAAGAAGTAAAAAATTAAATTTCAGCTTTCAATCATTATATATTTTTATTAATAGATGTTAATAAACGAAAAAACATTTAACGAAAAATTTTCAGTTATTATTTTATATTTTTTCATAAATGTTTCGGCTTTTTGGAGCAAAATTTACATGAAACTTATCCTAGTTTATCCGCAGGACCACATTAATCGAAATCGAACCTGAAAGTTTTGCGCAAATCCAATTTATTCCAGTTTACAGACAGACGGACAGAGAGACAGACAGAAAATAATAATAATAATAAAAAGGAAGAGCTGTTTACTTCTGAATATCATATAGTAAGCCAAATTTATTTTAGTAAAATATTTCAAACATGCGGATTTTTTACCGGCTGCAGTTTTATTATACAATGAAGTGCCGAAAGTCATGGGATACCTCTTAATATCACATGGGACCCCATTTTCGGGGTGAAGTGTAGCAACCCGATGTGATATTGGCACAAGAAGTCTGCGGAAGTCTCCTGATGAAATATTCAACCATGCTTCCTCTACAGCAGTACTTTATTGCGATAGTCTTAAATTGTTTTCGGTGCAGGACATTGTACGCGAACTGACATTTCAATCGTATCTCGGGTATATTCGATTACATTCATGTCTGAAGAAGAAGAATGTTTCAAAGTGTAATAACACATAATAGGCAGGGATTAACTTGAACTTTTCTTACTCTACCGAAGCAGAAGAAACAATTTAATAAACTTTTTGCATCACTCAAACTAATCAGAAAAAAATCTGAACATTCACAATGGATCTAAGAATATATTCTTTTACTTCACACACAGATTATACAACAACTATTGCACAACTCTACTCCAATACAAATTTCAAAGAATTTTTACATTCCGTTGTTGGTATTCAATGTTTGTCATCACTACACTCTCCTGTAGCCTTCCCAGTACTTTTACTTAACATCTGCTTTAGCGACTGATTATACTTGGAATGATAGCACAAATCTTGAAAGGAAAGTTGTGAAAGCTCCATCAGCATATTCACATCTTCATCTCGTGAAGTACCATGGCTGTCCCCTCTGTTTGGCAGACACAAGAGACCTTCCCTTGGAAGGTAGCGCCATGGATTTCGTGTGGAGTCGAAAGCCGATTACCTGTCCAGTTGCTTCTGAGTCAGTGACCTTTGTGAAAGCGATAGTTTTTGGTGCAATGTTATGTAGCCATTAAAGTAAATTGACGGGTTGTGTTTGCTGAATATTCTACAGATCTTATGTGTGGTGGTTGAACAAACGGTGTTAACTTTGGTGGTTTAATTTTAACCCATAAGAAAGTAGTTACGTGGTAGTGAGGGCTTGAGAGAGAAGACTCATCTTGCACTGGGGCAACTAAAGCACAATAAGGAAGAGAAGTGCGTTGGGTGAGAGAGGTGAGACGGTGTTGATGTGAACAGTGTATTCACTGTTGTCTGGGAAACTCGTTGAGAAGCGATTATATATATAACAAAATTATCTGCTATGCAAGACATTCGAATACATTTAACATTCTCTGTATCTGTGTATTGCGTTTATCAAAAATAAAATAACTACATAGATGTTCAACTGTGATTCTCAAGGATCTGAAAAGCTGTTGAATGCAAAGGCTTGTTGCATTAGCTGATACAGTCGGCAGGAAACAAAGTGGCATAGCTGTACTAAGCGGAGGCCTGAAATTTCCGAGGACAAGAGATTCCTTGCATTTCTCATGGGAGTCCTTGCAGTGAACGTACATGCGTGGCCGTTGCAATGCCGAAAATTCATCTACTTGGTCTCAGTTCGCTAAATTTAACTTGCGAGGGCAATATGCAGCGATCATAGCTCTGCGTTTGACCTTCACTACTCTTCCACGATTACGCATGGAGGCAGAATTTAGTTTTATCGACTTACACATTTATGCCTGGATGCCTTCTCGTTTCCTTTAAACTTTTTTCATCCTGAAGACTAGTAAATTGTCAAAAATAATCCTGCGTACTACCAACTTGTATTTATCTTATTCTTTTCCTTTGTGTATATTACTAACATTTGGACATATTTTACTGTTCCATAATATTACTGTAAAAGCATGTTTTGAATATCCGAGGAAACAGTGAACAGCCTTTGTAGATTCCTTCTTCTATCATTTCACACATTCCACATTCATTCAGCAGAAAACTATTAGCTATTGTATAATATATTTCTTTCTTTATTCTTCTAGCCTGTATATTTGGGAACAACATTTAACTGTTCAGGTATGCAGTAAACTGTGTTTCGTTTACAATTCATAATATTATTTCCGTTTGGTTTTCTCTTCCGTATCTCATATCGTACCAAAGGATTATAGTCTGTGCAGTTTTGTTTCTGATTTCCATTTATTTAACAAGAACGGTTTTTGAGATACTTAATCATGGATTATCGTAATTATTAAAATCGAATTTATAGAAAATAAAAAAAATGACTGAATAAAACCAATAGAAAAAGTGGATAGCAGAATAATTGCGGTTAAAATCTGGTAGTTCCAATATTCATGTGTACTGTATTCCTCTGACGTATCTCTAGCGACGAAGTGAGAAGCACGCAATGTAACGAATAATTTCGATGCCTCCATGTCTGTTGCGTGCAACAAAGATTCCCCGTTTCCCTGGAGGCTATTTTTCTTACGAGAGTCCCAGGTATTAACAACATCGGCCCTTAGCGATCCATTACGTAAATCTACCGTGGTTATTGGAGGCAATGCGCCAGTAACGAGAAGAATAGAAAAGTGTTACGTAAAAGAGCGAACTGTGCGGAATAACGTGATGCGATTCCCAGAAATGGATTTACGTAACTCATCGCCCAGCAATGAATTTTATCCGGCGGATAACGTCCAAATCCTATCTGGATTCAGTATCACGCAAGCTAAAGCAGGCCCCTCTAACAGGAAAGTGGAATACTGTCACGAAACAGTTACGCCAATATTACACTTGGAAACTGATCCAGTTTTAAATGGTTGCTACATATTTCCATTTTAAAACTTAAATGCAAATACTTTGTACTTGGCAAAACTGGCGTGATACACTTTATTTTATTCTAACTAAGATGATTGAATTTATTGAGATAAATGAATGTATGGAAATATGAAATTATAAAAGCGTGGCTCAGAGATTTATTGAATTTTCAAACAGTAAACTGAATTATTGAACTTAAATACACTACAGGCTTTGAATTTATGGAACATTTGTGGAATAGGGCACTTTCTGGATCTTTTCATCATTTGTTGTGTAGAAATTATGGGTGGCGTGTTACCAACTCGAAGATAGCTGTTGCAGTGAATTTTGGTCTTGAAACGCGATATACGCCCAGTGGATGAACGATAACGCTAGGGCCTGACATAAGTGAGAACGCGGGTTCAAACCCCGGTCCAGCCACCCAGATTTCAGTTTTACATCGACTCCTGAAATCATTCGAAGTTAATGCTTCCAAGAAAAGTTTCCAAAGGAAGTCCATGCGCGAATCCCTTCCCGATCCTTTCCACCCATACTCTCCCTCCTCTATTTACCTCTACAGGATATTGACGAAGTGTAAAACCTCAAGGGAAAAAACTATAACGCGAGGTGAGTGGGCAACAGCGGGAGAAGGACACAGTTTTCGCATAGTTCATCCACCGGCTGCGGGCCGGCACCAATCTGTCTTGGAAAGCTAACAGGACTCAGCGTCACTCTGAGCGTCCAGCTTCTGGCGTGAAGTACTTTTTATGATCGACATAAACGGAAGGATCGAGACGTAATGATTCAGCTGGTAATGTATACGTCTTGCTATTCGGGACGTAATGTTTCTTGACACTACGCCATGATTACGCAGGTCTGCTCGATCGCGGTGGGATTGGAACCCACCAATCGTATGATGTCTGTAGCTAAATCTTGCTTGAAACAGAAGATAAACATATCGTTTCCGCATACATGCTCTATGTTTGTGATAGGCGTAAAATATTTTCCACCTTTTTATTGGTTTGAAAGCTATTGAAAATAACATAGTTCCTGTGAATCATGTTAAAGAGATCGCTTTGTAGGTATAACGTTGCAACTGTAAATTTCCCAATATAATTGGGTGTTTGTATCGGAAAATCGTCTTTACAACACAGTTCTCTGTAGCTTCGCCATTGCGAAAAGATGTACCTGGGAGCACATTACAACTTCTATTTATTTTATCAGACAACTCCAATCGGTACTGATAAGCAAATGAACATTTTATTTTGTAACTGTGATGAGTCTCTAGAGGATTAGAGCTAAAAAAAGTTTCCCAGAATTCGAAGTCGACCCCTAAGGGGGATAGGGTAAGTCTGGGATAATTAAATCATGCTTTTAAAGTAATGTTTTTCCAAAACTGCACAATTTATATATATTTATAATATGTATAAATGACTATTGAACGAATGTATCACCTCTTTAGCTGTTACACTGATCACACTTGAAGTTATGATTTATTTATTTATTTTTTCCATCTATACTGGGGGTACTCGTGTTAGATGAACCACCTCCTACGGGTTGGTGGACGTCTGGTATACATTACAAAATCAGGGTTTAACCCAAGAAATACAGGTTATCAATGGTATAAACATTGTTTACTTCTTTGGAAAGAGATAAGTATAGAGGTATAAACTATTTGAAAAAAGGATAAAAAATTTATAATCAATATACGTGGAAAATATAGGTTGTCTAGTTTATTTTCACATGGTTTAGAACACATAATCACTCTGCAGTCATCTTCTTTCGAGATTCTCGCTTCCCACAGTGATCGCATTTATTTTCGAAATTTGTGCAGCCTCTATGTGTACAGCGAGAGCATGACACTTAATCCAATCTTCATCTACTTTTGTTAAACTGTAGTTCTCTTTACACAATAATCTTCATACCAGTTTCTTTTATAAATATTATCGTTGCTTATTGTATTAATATCAATATCTTCAGATTCTGAAGATAATGTAAGATCTTTCTTCTTTTGCGTTCTCTTCCTTTTATTAATCTCGGTTTGATTCTTGTTCTCACTTTCTTCCTCAAACTTCTTTTCCTCTCTGTCTTTTTCTTTTCCTCTCTGTCTTTTTCTTTTCCTCTCTGTCTTTTTCTTTTCCTCTCTGTCTTTCGTCTGTTCCTCCCTGTTTTTCTTCTTTTTTCCCTTACTTCATTCTTTTATCTGAATCTTTAACGCTTTTTCATCTTTTTTTCTTTTTAAGGGTAATTATGCTTTCTGGATAGCTTAAAGCTGTTGATATAGCTTTAAACATTCTTTTCAGAGTCTGAACGTTATTGACAGAAGGCAATGTATTTTGTCCAATAACTTCTAGGAGGTTTCATTTTCAGTTATATCTTCGTATTGTTCAGATGATCCAGGCACATGAAAATCTTCACAGCTTCTTGAAGGGCCAACATTATTATTGTTTCTTGAGCTATAAGTACCAGCAACAGCGGAATCAGTTCTTGAACTGTTAGTACCAGCAAAAGTGACATCGTTTCTTGAACTCTAGAATCAGCAACAGTGACACTGGTCATCTCATTTTAGGAAAGAAGAGATGTGTTTAGAGGCCCGGAACTTGTGCATTCTGACAGAAAAGCATACTCTGGTACCGCACCTGGCTCAAAATGAACGATTCCGCAGGTTCGAAAACCACTAATTCCATTATCACATTTGCTGACTTCCCCTAAGCTATGCTAAGACGCGTACTAAACTGCATCCGGGTTATCTTCCTTGAGGGATAATTGTCTTGTAATTGGAGCAAGCTGAATAGTAGTTCATTTTTAAAGGCTTAACAAAAGCCAATAACTGGTGTTAGTAAGAATACTAATCACAATTGTTTCATCATTTGCTGCGAACTCCAACATCAACGCAGCCTAGTATGCGATTTATGTCCATCTAGAAGGAGGAGTACCTTTCCTGCTAGTTTTCTTGGAGTAAAATTGGTTTTCATCCAGTCAAAAAATAAATCGGTATTTACATACCCAGACTTTGGAGACATTTTTACTTCAGCATCAGGTGGCAAACCGTCACAAAACGCCGGCTTTAGATTCTTCCCTTTCATTATGAAAAAAGGAGGCAAGAAGGTACCCTCTCCAATTACACATGTCAATATTGAGATAGTTTCAGCCTTTTGTCAAAAAGTAACAGAAGTCACATTCTTAGAACCTTTTAGGCAACTACTATCCAGGTTTGTTGTTCAGTTGTAAACCTGTTTCATCCATGCTGAAAATGTTTGCAGGTTTGTCTATGAGACCAGTTTCTTCCAAAATATTCCTTAAGAGGTCGAAGTACTCTTTGACAGCTATTTTATTCAGGTATTTCGTTCTTGTAATAGATACCCCTTCAGATTGCCGAATGGAAAGTTCATGATTGCGTACAAGAAATAAAGAAAGCCATTCGTAGCATGCTTGTTTGGTTACATGATTAAAATTATGTTTTAACTGCAGACTCTCTGCTAAATAATAAGACATGGAACGTACTAAATCTCTACTTGGAGTAAACCCTTTGATTTTATTTTTTTAATATTTTCAAAGATTTTCAATTCATTACAATGAGTTTTTCCCCCAGATTCCTTTATTAAATCTCTGTGACTGAAGGCGCTTTTTTAAAAGTGGTTTTCGGTATGCTTTTGCTGCATCATTAACTCCAATTTCCTTACTCTCAACAGCTTTGAATGCACTTTTCAAACAATCTTCAGACCATTCTAATCTCCTAGACGTGCCTTTTCTTTTATTATTACTAGACATTTTTCTGTAACAGAAAGAAATCCCAACTTGTCAGGATACGCCTTTATATATTATTTAAATAAATATAATTATTATTTCATTTATATGGAAATTAAAGCCTTAATAGGAGAATTGGTCCGACTATACCAGGTTTTTTTAAGTTGGCCACTTATCCCAAATTTCACTGGTCCATCTATCCCAATTGTTGGGATAGATGGATCAGCTCCTCGTTCAAACAACGCTACCGCCACGCCATTTTATATTAAGATTGTATCCAAGTATACACTTAAGTTATAGCATTGATGTCACGTCGAAATAATTTAATCGAACGTAACCATATGACAAAGAAATCTAGTATAAAATATTTTTCAACTCACCAATAGAAATAAACGAAGTTTACTTCTAAAATACACGCGCAACTACCGTGCAAAACTAAGCGTGGGTACGTCTACTCAATAATAGCAACTCTAGACATCCAAAGCAGCGCTGCTGTGACAGACCAATCAAATATTCGACTGGTCCTTCTATACCGGTGGTCCACCTATCCTGGACATAGCGTATGCCACCAAAGGGAGGAGGTTCCTCTGCAGATATCTCTTGCCAAAGCTCACCAGGCAAAGGGGGAGGTTCAGATTTACGAAAAAAAAATTCCAGACACTGAAATACCTCACTGGGTCACCTAACGTTGGTACCGAGCGGGTGAGCGTTTAACGCTCTAGCCTTGCATTCGGGAGGACGCCGGTTCCAACCCGGGCATCCAGATTTGGATTTTTCAGGGTTTCCCAAAATCACTCCATACGAATGCAAAGGACCATGGAGGAATTCTTTCCCGTTCCTTTTCCCCAGTCCTATCCCACCTCTAATGACGTCGACGTCGACGAGGCGTAAAACCATAAGTAAAAAAAAAAAAAAAAAAAAAAAACTTTTGTGGCTGACATTAAATTGTTAAAGAGCTTATCTCTGAGTTCACGCTCCAATAGGATCAGAATAAATTGTGCGGTATCTATGATGTGCACTCCAGTGATCGAAGGACCATACAAAAACCCATTATACGGAAGTAAGTCGATTGAGTTGCTATGATACATAGGGTAAACGTTTCCTTTCACAAGCCCTCACACATAATTTCTGTTGTTTCAGTTTGAAAATACAGACAACTAGTAATCTCCTTCTGGGTCACTGGATAAGCATTTTGTAGTGTGGCAAATAGATTTCAAAAATGATACTGGAATTTACGTGCCAGTTTGAAAATACAGACAACTAGTAATCTCCTTAGGGACCACTGGATAAGCATTTTATAGTGTGACAAATAGATTTCAAAAATGATACTCGAATTTATATGAGCGGATCAACTTCAACGAGATTACTTATAAACGTTCTTGTAAACACTTTCAGTGCACGATAAACACTCTGGTATTTGCTTCGACATTGTTCTCGTACTATGCTCTGAATGTTACATTGGAATTCCTTTCTATCGTGAAGGCGTCATAGTTATTCCAAATAAACATCGATGAACATTGTAGCCGCAAATCTATCACAACTTTGGAAGCACGACGTTCGAAACCACATTATTACATTTATGAATCTTTGAGAAGCATCCACAAGTTCTAGAATACCTCATAACAACAATGAAGTTCCTATCAATGTTGTTCTATAGATCAGAATCTAGGTCGCTCGAATGTGTTGTTGGTTGCTACTGTAGCGCTAAACTGAATTACACAAATAAATGGATCTAAGTTGTGCTTTACTGGTTCCTTTCTCTTACTGCACGATGTAGTTACAATAGAAGCCTGTTCGGTTGTTTTGTTTTTCATTTTTCGTGATTGAGGCATTATGACACCTACATACTTAAAACAACGCTCGTTGAAATAGTACTCCGCAGGTCGTAGAAACGCTGTTGCTCTTTTCGTCCTGTGTACGGCTGCATCACACAGTGCTTGTGTTACATTTGACCTTTGACCTCGATAAGATCGTAGGTCACCGTATTTGAAGGGCTAGAGACATAACATGAATGTCAGCAAAAGCAATCAGATTGTTTTAAGGATATTAGACTATAAAATTCTGAAACATAGAAGCACTATGAAGATTTCTCTAAAATGTTGCGTATGTAAGACAACCATTATAGTCACTCAACTATTGCGCGGATGTACAACTTCTTGTATGGAATATACTTTTCATGTCTGATTTAATCAATTTATTGACAGCGAATATAATCCTGAAAATGGACAAATGAAACTAATCAATTCTCAGAGTAATTAAAAAATATATATAAACAGGTTCCATTAAGAGTTTATAAATATGTCTGGTGTAACGATCAAACACATCCGGGATGTGATTGAATGTGGCGTCAGAGCTCATCACTCTCCTCCCCGGAATTTACCGGATTTAGGTTACTTGTGTGTGCAGATGTGGTGCCAACTCCCTCCAGCGACCTACCAATGCTTCATTGTTTCCATGCCAAGATGCGTCACCGCTGTTATCCGTACCAAAGGTGGACATACAAGCTATTGGGTAGGTGTTCATAATGTTCTGGCTGATCAGTGTATAGTCTTCCACAAGACCAAAGTAAGCTGGATGTTTACTCTGGGATAGTTTTATCCCTAAGGAACAATGTTGGAAGTTATTTCGTCCATCAACTGGTATTCGCGGTGCATTTAGAATATCTCATATGTCTTAGAAAGGGGTAATATCATGTGCTTTCACGTCTTGTAAACAATCTTTATTCATGAAATGTGACAGTTTATGCAAAAACTATCCAAAATGTTTCGCTTTAGCTAATTAATAGTATTTTGTATATCCAAGGAAAAAGATACTCTAACATGTAAAAAAAATGTAAATCATACTAAATTCGATTTAATGGAATTCTTTCGTAGTTTCTATCACTAGAAGATCACATCTTTTCAAAATTTCTTGTATTGATGATTTTTTTTTTTGGCTCAAATTATGGAAAAACTAAGTTATAAGATGCATTTAAAAAAATGAAATATCATTAATAAAATTAATGGAAACAATATTCAGTGTTAAGTAACAAAGTAAATATATCCATACAAATATTCACCAATCACTAATAGTAAAATGCATCCTTAGTCGCCAAAGCTGAAGCACCGTAGACCTTACACGATCAATGTTATTGACAATACTGTTGTCAATAAATTTGCTCAGTGCCTCTCTTTCTGCGAAACAATCAGGGTGGGATTGTGTGGTTTTATTCGGGTAGTTCTAGGTTTTTCGTTTTTGAAACGTATATAATCTTATAAAAATTTGTATAGCTTTTATTTTTACGTTTGGTTCTACTTGTGGCAGAAACATGTTATATGCTTCTTTGTATTCTGTAAAACTCTATGAAGGCAAGTTTTCATATTTTTGTTTCATTTTACACATTTTGATTTTTATATAAAAAATAAAATTTCTGAAAATTAACTTGCTATACAAGTACTTGCTGAATTTTACTATATCATCGAAGTATACCAATGAGTTGGCTAGTTGCTACTTCTACCAGCAATTATATTGCAATGAGCTAGTAACATTGTCTCCCATAACAATAGGTAAGAATTTAATACTTGGTATGCAATTAGTTAAGTGAAGAAAATAGGGAGGCGCATTTATTACTTGAAGAGAAGTACGTACCGGTATATTGACTATAACAGATACAACAAATTCAACATTTTCCTCAACCATTGAAGTTAATGAAAATACTTGATCAAACAGTTCGAATCCGCTAACATTCATGGATTGTTACATAGCTCACGAATTCGGAATGCGACATCAGTTTTGGAATATGGTTATCTCTTTGCATGGAAAACCTGTAACTGTAACGAAACCAGATAACTCGGGTTCGTTTGTTACAGTTATAAAGGTTTTTCCCAGTATCATGCTCTTGGTTTCAGTACATTCGAAGGAGTAGTTTGTAATTGTCAGTTTATAAAAGGCGGTTGAATTTCGGATGGAGGGGAAATATTCTACTCCAGATTCGGAGAATTTCTCCTGGAAGGAAAATTGAATTTACACTCACCTGCAGTTTTGTCGAATATGATTAATCTTTTCCCATATTTGTTTGTTAGTGACCAGGCATTTGCATTATATAATCATATATATTACTTGTTTCTAAAAGGTGTTTTCTGACACAAGCCATTATCTCCCTCCATACATAACCGAAATCGATAAATGAAGCATAATTATAAAGCTTCAAGTCTCCACTATGGTCAGATCATATTTTAAGAAAGGATTTAAAAAAAATTAAACCCTTAAATGGCGAAAGAATTATTATTTCTAAAATGTTCTTTTCTGCGACGAGCCGTTTTTTTCCTTGGATTCCTAACCGATAAATGAGGTATCATTTTAAAGATAAAGATCTTCACTTTGATAAGATCATATTTTAAGAAAGATTTTTTTGTTTGGAATTCGACCCTTAAAGGGCAAATGTATTATTATTTCTCAAAGATGTTTTTGTTTCGCGATTCCTTCTTATCCCTTGATACTTAACCGAAACCGATAAATGAGGTATATTAAAGATTATGGTCTCCGCTTTAAGCGAATAATATTTTAAGATAGGAATTTTTCGGAATTCAACCTTTAAAGGACGCAAGTTTAATTATTTCTAAAATGTGTGTTTTGCTCACAAGCCATTTATCTCCCTTCATACCTACCTGAAACCAATAAAAGGAATCATTTTAAAGGATATGTTTGGTATATGATAAATTAAGAAATAAATTGCTCCTTAAAGGGTAAGGTTATCATTATTTCTATAACTTTTTTTGGTCAGGAGCCATTTATCTAGTTCATACTTAACCAAAACAGATAAATGAGGAATCAAGAAACTGTTTCGCTGGCGTCGACAGCGACTAATCTCTGTATTGCTAGATTGAAGCACCAGATATCACAGAGATAGACAGTATGTAGCGTTACATATATTTTTTTCTATTGAGTAAACATTTATGTTCTACTGTACAATTATTATGTAAAAATTTATTCGCCAAATTTTCTCACGCGCTAAAATCACATTACTGTTAAATAGCAGCATCACATATCACAGGCATACCGACCGACATACTGTGTGTGTGTGTGTGTGTGTGTGTTGTTCTGCTTAGATGTATTCAGGTGAGGTTTATAATAGTTCGGCTTTCGGGAATGGTTAGCTTCAGGTTTTTACGTCAAAGTAGAGGGCTGCGGGATATCAAACATCAGCTGAAATTACAAAGACATTAATACAAATGAGACTTTTTTAAAACAAAAAAAAAACATTAAATTAAATAAACACCCTATCGCAAACCACCAACCCCGCTCTTCATCTCATTTTATTTGTGAAATTTTAGTACGGTTTAGCTAGTAATTTATTGAAACCCTACTCAATGATTTATTTTTAAAGTTGTACAATTATCCATTAAAAGGTTGTTACGAGATTGCACAGTTGTATAGAATGCATGTGAGATATTAAAGTCACAGGTTGGTTTGTTCCAAAAGCCTATCAACATACAAGCGCCAAAAGTTACAGTTACCTTTTGCTATTTGCATAATTTCCTTGTAGAGGAAAATTAAATCACCGTAAACCATTTCAAATAATAGAGGTATAGAAAACTTGATAGCTTTGCGGAGTACTCGTACAAAGAAACAGTTCCACAGTTGCCAGCGAAGTCCGAGACAAATTTTGTTGTTATTACTATAAAAATTGAGGCAAAGATTGGAAACCTTGATTCAGATTATTTCTTTTAAAACTTCGTTACGCTATACTACACTTTTAATTAATTGAAATACACTATAATACTAATTGCTTTGTAATTTCTTTTAGACCTGTCAAGGACAGCATAGTGAGTAAATCGCGTAGAACATAGTGGCTATGGTTTAAATATTTAAGAATAAGATATGTAGGTAGGAAACTGGATGTTCTTGGAAAATAAAAAAAATAGCGTACCACCAAGCCTACGAAATTTAAAATAAACTTGACAGTTATTTTAACATTTCCAAGCATCGTTTTTGTTGTGTTTTCAAACCATTTTGAAACGCCAAACAAAAGATAAAAAATTGAAAAAGGCTGGTTATAGTAGTAGGCTACATACTTAATCCCTATGTTAAATATTCCTTTTCTATGCACTTTAGTTTTTATTTAGTATTGGTTTCCAGTGCTGAATATTTACCCACGATAACGGGAGAATATTCATATATTTAAATAACGATCTATAAGATATCTATGTTTTATGCTGATCAATATTTTAATATTTCTGTGGGAGCTATACTCAGTATTGATGGAAATATTGATGGTCGCCCCTACAAGGCTCAATTATATTGACAAAATCTCCTTCACTTTCCAGTACTCATGGCCGAATAACAGAAAATCCATATTTCCATCAATACTTTATCAATGTCGACCATCGATACAATTTTTTCACGCTACACGGGCAATTTTATTGATAGTGCAAGGTTTGCTTAAATGTATTTCCTTAACATTTAGTAAATGACTAATCCTGTTAGATAATCCGATAAGTTGGAAACACAGGTCACATAACGATAAAATAAAGAAAAAGTGATAAGTAACCTATGGTATTAATGCAGTTAAATGACAAGATTTTTTTTTTTTTTTTTTTTTTTTTTTTTTTTTTTTTTTTTTTTTTTTTTTTTTTACAATTTCATTCCTCCCAGCAGAAGGCTGGGAGGCGGGCTGCTGGAGAGTCATAGGGAACTCTTTTCAGCCAATCTACTACTACGGGGAGGGAAGGGGGATGGAAGGTCGGCCGTGGCCTTGTAGGGAACCATCCCAGCATTCGCCTAAGTGTCTGAGGGAAACCACGGAAAACCTCAGACAGGATGGCCGAACCGAGTTTAACCCCGGTCCTCCCGAATGATAGGTAGGAGGCCATTATTGGCCTCCTCCCATCTCGGTGGAATGACAAGAAGATTTCTTTTATTTATAATTTAGTTGACTCACTCTCCGACTGCGAGTAACAATTCATGTTTCTTTGACATGTATCATGTACGTACACAGACGGAAAAAAAAAATCCCAACACCAAGAAAGACTTGTGTTAGATAAACGAAATTTGGTAGGCGTGTTTATACATCTGAAAGATGACATCGATTCAATTTCGCGCTTCGCGCATAAGTGTGGCGCTAGTAGCGCTACTCAGAGCTTGCAAATCAGGTTTGCTTTAAATACGCGCTGTAAAGTTTGTGAACGTTATTTACCGCTGAGATTTGACATAGTGAGTTGATGTTAGCCAAGAATGCCTTTAAGAAGACGAAGAAGCCATTATCAACAGCTCACCGAGTTTGAACGAGGTCGTGTAATAGGGCTACGAGAAGGTGGATTTTCTTTTCGCGATATTGCAGAAAGACTTGCCGGAATGTATCCACTGTGCATGATTGTTGGGTGCAGTGGTCAAGGGATGGTACTGCCTCAAGAAGACCGGGTTCCGGGAGGCCACGTGGCACTACTGAGAGGGAAGACCGCCGTATTCGGCGTACAGCTGTGGCGCATCGTACTGCGTCTGCGGCAGAAATTCGAGCTGCAGTTGGTACCACAGTGACACAACGAACTGTTAGAAATCGGTTACTTCAAGGACAGCTCCGAGCCAGGCGCCCTGTAGCGTGCATTCCACTGACTACAAGCCATCGCCGTTTGCGACTCCAGTGGTGTCAAGCCAGAGCTCATTGGAGGACGGAGTGGAGATCTGTTGTGTTTTCTGATGAAAGCAGGTTCTGCCTTGGTGCCAGTGATGGCCGAGTGTTGGTCAGAAGGAGGCCAGGGGAACGCCTGCAACCAAACTGTCTGCGGCCTAGACACACTGGACCTACACCTGGAGTCATGGTCTGGGGAGCAATTTCCTATGACAGCAGGAGCACTCTTGTGGTTATACCAAACACACTGACTGCAAATTTGTACGTCAGTCTGGTAATTCAACCTGTAGTGCTGCCATTCATGAACAGCATTCAAGGGGGAGTTTTTCAACAGGAATAACGCTCGCCCTCATACCGCTGTTGTCTCGCAACGTGCTCTACAGAGTGTCGACATGTTACCTTGGCCTGCGAGATCACCAGATCTGTCTCCAATTGAACACGTATGGGATATCAATTGGATGACAACTCCAGCATCATCCACAGCCAGCACTGACCGTTCCCAGTATTGACAGCACAAGTACAACAAGCATGGAACTCCATACCACAAAGTGACATTCGAAACCTGTATGACACAATGCATTCACGTTTGCAGGCTTGCATTCAAAATTCTGGAGGTTACACCGGCTATTAATTTAACAGTATTTCACATTTGAAATGCATTTTCTTGAGCTTAAATTAACCTGTGATCTTGAAAATTTAATCATTAAACATGTTAACTTGACAAATGCATTGTCCAAATTTCATTACTCTACAATAATTTTTTCTTGGTGTTGGGATTTTTTTTTTCCGTCTGTGTATTTGGATGTAAGGAATTAACGCTAAAACCAGATTGGTATTTTGGGGTTAAATGGTATGGGGGGATGGTGAATTGGGTATGTTTAATTTTTATGTGAAGTCGGAAAGGTGACAATTTCAAGGTAAGAATGTTCACAATATAATAACCTTTTTTCCCTGAATAGCATTCATGTAAAAACCACATCTAGGATTTTGATGCACTTTCGGATAAATTACAGTCTCTAGCGCGGGGGCGGGAGGGGAAGGGAGGTAAATAGAGTTAGTTTGATGTTGATGTGATGTGGTAAAGGTGAGAAATTTAGGTGAAGAGTGGTCTAAAATTATTATCAATTTTTCGTTGAACGCTATTAACGCAAAAACCACTGTTCGGATTTTGATGAAATTTTGCATAATACACGGCTGACAGCCCCGGGAGAAAATAGGATATGTTTAATTTTGTTGTAAAGTCGAAAAGCTGATATATTTTAAGTTGAAATTTCCTCCAATCAGAATCCATTTTTCCTTCAATGCGGAATCACGCACTAATAACTGTTCGAATTTATTTAATTCTGATAATCAGAAGGCTTATCGTGATTTCAGCGTACGAGTGACATATTAGCTTTTTCCTAGTTGGTAATATTTTAATTGTGATATAATCGTCTAAAGAGAAAGGTCACTACTTCACATGAAAGAATTTGTAGTCATTTTACGCGCTTGCAAATTACTTCGACCGTCATAAATAGTTCCTAAAGGTATTCATTCACCTGTTAATTTAGTTTCTTTATTTGCGAGTATTCAAATTTATTTTCAAAAAGTTGTTCCGGATTTTAATCTCAACACCACAAACTTTACTGCAATTCAATTACGGTACTTAATATTGCTTGTTATCGACTCTCATACCCATTGTTGAGCCTGCAGTAAAACATTAAATACTAATTCCTAAGATGACAAATACAAATACAATTGTTCCATCCTTTGATTCTGGAGCATTTGCCGTTTGGACGGAATAGCTCATGATTTGACCTATTTATTCTTCTTCGTTCACGTTCCTCTTTAATCTACGCTCATAACAGGGCGCATAAATGCTTCTTGAAGTCACGTAAATGACATTCCTACATCTACTTCTAAATTAATACATGCCAAATGTTGAGGGGAATGTCTTTTTGAAAACCATTTTACTGGAGAATTGTTCTCGCACGACCTTCTCTACACCAATTAAATTTCTCGTAATTAAATGTGCTCTCAAAAAGACTGCAGTTTTTGAACATGCATCGACACAATTACCGATTTCATTAAACCAATTAAGTTGACTATAACTGGAACGAATTACTTCCATATTAGGAGCAAAATAGAAAAGATGTTTGAATCTTCTTATCGGCAAACTGAAGTCAGGTTTTAGTTTTTTTTTTTTTGGTGTATCCCAGTTTATTGGTCAAAAATAATGATTGCGTGACCTTACTTGGCTTACATAAGACCTCAATTGGTATTTGATCCTAAAGTTTCATTATGCAAAATTTGAAGAATTTCTGTCGAGTTCGAAGCGACCTAAAGATATTATGGTAAAGAGCGACAGAGATGATCTCGCTATACATGGTGTCCCATGAATAGAGCTACGTATTTTGGAAACAAACAAAATAAACTTAATAGTAAAAAAAAAAAAAAAAAAATCAGATTAGCATCGGGAGCCATGGCCGCGAATATCATGTCATTAGGTGACGCTGTTCATAATAACGCAAAAAGGTGGGGGCATATTTAATTGTAAGGCATACATCGAAATTAATGGAAGAAATTTGAAACACCTCCTGTAACTTCTTCCAGCTGCTGCGTTTGTCCGATGTAACCACGGTGTATTGTGCAGCGATGTGTTGAACAGGCAAGAAATGTTCGTCTTAGGCTAGAAGAGAAATCTGCGGTGGCCGAATACAGTGTGCAAGAAGGTCATACATTTGATTTCTAAAAAAAAAAACTACAATTTTAGTCGGGGTCAAAGATTTTTTGGGCAACGTTATTACTGAAGCTTTAGAAATCAAAACAACTGGTTCATTAACTAACAGGGGCACTGGTTATCAACTCAGTGCCTCCTGGAACTCGGCTATTAAAAAGCTGATACAGTTTCGCCTCGGTAACGAATAGAAGAATGGATGACGTTATCACGCTGTGTTTGTTTTTGACTTCCATCTTTTCGGCGCCAGCGGGTAAACAAACAGTTAATCACTGACATTTGGTAGAAAATGAGGGCTGAGATAGACGCCTTCAAAACATCCCACAAGTGTGACGTCTTTACGCGTCTGGAAGCCCGAGAAGAGTTTATTTCTGATTATCGTTTCCTACGCAGTTCTAAATCATTTCGACGTTCTTCTTTCTGTCAAAGTTTGTACCTCTATATATGGGAATTGTAGAGAAGATCGTGAGAGCATTTAACATAATCGGAAATAAGACGTGTATTGTCTGATTTAGCACGATGTAAACGGATACGGAAACAGGCATGCATTTCTTTCCATCATTATTCTCCGGTGCCCCTAATATACCTGGAATCCAGCTGCGACGTCACAAAAAGTGAACTTGTGCCATCTCTCGTGTGTCAATTCAGTGAAGGATTGAAAATAACAAAGGACAAGAATACTACGAGAAAATCTTCTCTGCGGATTCGCGGAACTGTTGTATGCAAAAAAAAAAAATACTGCTGCTGAAATTGATGAGAGCGGAGGTAAAAAATGATCTTGCGACATCTATAACCGATGGGAATCCGGTCTGTCTGTCTGAGGGTTGTAACCGCTAAACGGAATAAGTTACAGATTTAATTCTAATCTATACATATTAAAAACTGCATTGATCCAAAAAGTAATAACATACTTAAAATTTTATAAAATTATGTTCTATTGGATCGATTTTTTCCTCAACAAAGAGCATCACAAATAAAATACTAGAATATTTTTCATATCTGCACAAATTTTTTCCCGTACCTAGTTGGTAATAATCTCCAATATCAATTCTAAAGACAATTATAAAAAATACCTGCTGATAATATAGTTTGTTAGTTGTGAGAAAACGTAAAGAACTTTTCATTTATCAGTAATATTGCATGTAATAATACTATTTTAGTGTAAATTCTCTTAATTTGGATTAATTAAGTTGTAGAGAGTTATGAATGGATCAGTTACTACCAATCAGGTAGTGAGCGTCAGTACTGGCTGCAATACATCGCGGGGTTATAAAGATATGCATCCGAGTTCGCTTCCTCACCTGAAAACATTCTAAAAGATTCTAAACGATTTACTGGTTTTTCGAAATCATGGTAGTAATACAAAATAATTCTCAAGATATACGCTGTGTTTATGATGTACTCGCCTTTCTTTCTGCGTTTCGACAAAAGTCTTAGGCTTTTTTCTGGTGTCAGGCTGTTTCATATTCTATAGTGTACGCTATTTCCATTGCTGATTGCATAGAAATCATCAGTCCCTAGTCTACGAAGGTGAGAACATTCGGATTAGACGACAGTCTCTAGTAGACTCTGCAGGCTGCTTGAACCCTCAAGAGCACCCAACACTGAGGTCGAAACCACGGAACAAAAGAGAGAACATTACAAACGCAGCTTATACCTCCGAAATATTTTGTAATATGTTAAAACCCGATTTTGATGGAAGCAACTGTCGTCTGACGTCTCATATCTATTAAGATTACTAAGTCCAGAATCTTAAGTCCGCATAATTCAACTCTCCTACTTGGCCAAATTTTGCCCTTGTTAATTGCATTACACAAACTTGCCTTTGCCAATTCTTCGCACGTTTAAACGCGCGCGAACACAAACACACACACCAGTCCCGCGACTTCTCAACACCCAGAACATGATTGATATTGGTATTAAAGTAATATAATAATGCCTCACCTTGCTCTTCCTCATCACGAGGTATAACAGGTACTAGTTGCGTCAATTCCAGCGGGATACCGTTAACGAATAGGAGTGATGAGTTTCTATGAGAAGGCCCATCACGTTCGGACCGAGGAATATGAGGGTCTTGATAGCCCGCCGTCTAGGAGACATGTTAGTAACAGAATCAGAATGCTGTTGGCTCTAAGGCATTGTAACGAACGTATCTGTTGTTATGTTTTCAGTTAATCGAGCTGTGATTAGTTTTCAGCAAATTTCAATCAAGAATGATAAGGCCTCGTTACAGTCACGTAAATCTCACGAACTCTTAACGATGAGAAGCTTTTGAATCATCATGCCTGCTTCAATAACGAATTAATGATTCTATCCTAACTGGAGGTGGGGGATGGAGGTTGGGGGGGGGGGGGTGGAGTTAAGTGTTGCCATCTCTCTGTGAAACGCGTAACTGTATCACAAGTACATTTTTTCATAATGAAATGTGCAGTATGTGACACGGAAGTTGGTAACAGTCCCAGTATTCGCCTAGGTGAATTCAGAAAACCGTCTAAAAACTGCAATCAATCTAGCCGGTGCGCGACCCATTCTGCCTCCCAATCAAGTGTGGTGACTCATTAACACGCGCATTAATACCAGCAGGTATAAGAGTGCTGTCTTTTCATCATCGTTAACAGAAGAATTCGTACTGAATTAATACAAAAAAAAAAAAATCGTTCAGACTGCAGCATTAAGTAAGCTGTAGTGTCGAGCATGAGAAAAGAACTGGATGAACCTAGAAGCAGTGCAAACGGACAGGGATGCATACATTCTTTCTGCCATTCTAGTAGACATGTCTTTATTGCAGCTTTTTGGAGAACTATTCCGGTACTGTAATTTGGGGAAACTGTGTGAAGTCGAATACTGGATTACCGAGTCGGGAATCGAACCCGTTGCATTAAGAGATTCTATAACTGTACACGTGAGCATCTATAAACGTGGTTTTTATGATTCATTAATCCCTTTATTAGAAATGCAAAACTTTGAAAATGAGTTGGCAATGGTGTTTTGAATAAGCTCCTGTTATCATTTACAAAAATTTTTCTTCAATAGCTGACTGTTTCATTGAAGTCGTAAACATAAATAATCGTCTGTGACCACTAAAAAAAATTAGTTTTATTCCCCTTACCCACTAGGTTTTATTATGTTAAATGGGAAATCGAACGATTTTAAATAAAATTTTAGCATTTTGATATTCATTTGTTCCCCTAATGAAATCCGTTCTTGTCTCTAAGCTACTGGGATTTGTGCAATATGCACATCTCTCTCCTGCGATTACAGTCATGAAAACATATAAAGATATACGATATCCAAATATAAGTGGTTAATACGAAATAGGTGACAGTAGTAAACAAATTTTACTGTAATAGCTTCAGTGGTCACCAAGACGTTTAAGCTGCATGCTTACAGAAATGTTATGATTTTGGTGTTCATATAGACTCTAAAATTCGAATTTAATAGCCCATTGCTGAGTTAGTAAAAGTAAAAAAGAAAGCTGTTTCCCAAATAGAAGTGAAATTACTTATTACAGTTGTGAATGGTTTCATAACGGAAGGCACAATGTCATGCTTATTTGGTTCGGTGAGAAAAATGCACATTAAAAAGTTAGAATATAAGGAAAAAATTACTTTAGTTTCTTTGTTATAATTTAAGAAGCGATTACCTCAGAAATCATTAAAAGAGATTCACAGGCACGTACCATCCATGTGTGATCAAATACAGAGAAAATAGAACAAACAGGTATCAGTTGGCTACAACGGAACAAATTCAGGCTGAAGTAATTCTGTTATGAAACATTTACGGTTTTGAGACGTCCAAACATTCAGTCTGTTTAGGCCATAATTTCTCAGAAGCTTGTTACAGCAGTAGCAAGTCAGAGATATGTTTGTAATGAGTGAAAGAAATCTTTCAGAGCGATGAGTTAGCAGACGGAAAGAGTACCGCAAAATATCTTAGATGGTGGTCATGAGATGTTTTGGCTTAACTGCCTAACTCATGTGTCACCATGCACGACGCAACAGGAAACCGTTGTCACACACTGCAATACAAACTAAATTGCATGAAATTTAATAAGCGATCCACTGCATCGTATGTGATCCTCCGCACTTAACAGAATACAGTTTTAATGGCCGAAGTAACTAATAGTAGTTACAAACCTCAAAAAACTTTTGCATCACTTTCGGAAATGAAATAGGATTTCGCTTAATTGAGTATTCTCGTACTTTTAACGAAACAGTCGCTTCAGGTGCCTATTAAATTAAACAAAACGGATTATAGCAACATCTGTTTACACAAAAACTAGATCAAAGACCAAGCAGTCTACCAGTTGAAGAAGGACTTTCAGTAGTGTCAACACTATGTTCGGGTTCTGGTATGGTGAAAAAAAACGGCCTGGACGTAAGATTTTGCCACCACTGTACCAGTCGATCCCGTACTAAAACTGTAGCTGATGACTGATATCTACAAATTTTGTGTCGGAACACCTCAATAAACAAAGATACGGAGATAAACGCTAGTTCTATGGTGGCCAGTGGACGTCTTGTGTCGTTTTAAGCTGCGGGAAGCAGATTGCATCATATCAACACTCGTTCACGTCGTCTAAGACAAGGCACAATTCTTAGAGCTCTGCACCATTGTGCACGATATATATATATATATAGCTATATAATTTGGAATGACTAAGTTGCTGTTGCAAATGAAACTTGACTATGTATTTGGTCAGACGACCGTTAAAAACAGCGTACAGCATTTGAGGCAGCTCAGTGATGTGGTGGGATTACTCTGAATCATCGTACATCTGTACTGCCTATTCATGTCCAATCTTACACCCGACAATAAAGAACCAACATTTTCCAACCACATTTTTGTGAGGACCTCTTTTTCATGGAGGTTAACCTGCAAACTATTTGTACAGATATAATCAATGGATTCCTTCACCTTGCTGGTATCGACTAACTACTCATAGCGTGGCTTGATTGTTCTTCCTACATAAACCCTACTGAGTACATACGGGATCAGTTGCAAACTGCACGTTTCTTGACGCATATCTATACCACTAAGTAACTACTACTGCTACTACTAACAGACAATCGCCATTCAAGATTGGGTAAAATAGGTCAATGTAGACGGTATGCCGAGATGGATCCTATATCAAAGCAAAAGGCACCTTATATCATACGGAACCTTCGGAGGCTTCCTTGCAGAACTCCACCCAACAAACAAGCACTTTGTTCTCGCACAGATATTCTTTCTGTTCTACGGAAACTTCTGGATGAGCTAAGCTCGAGCTGGGCATTCCAAATGACGCAGGTTAAAATCCACGTCTGTGTATCCACGGTTTCGCAAAGTAACAACAACCAAAAGCCCGAATGGTTGTTTCAAAAGCCCATAGTTAAATTACTTACCATTCTTTGCTCCATATCCTGTCCCAGCTTTGATGTTCCAGTTGTACACTAGCCGCGAAACCATAGCAAGAAGAAAAAAGCTTTCTATGTTGTTTTGATGAGACCGAGCGTGGTGGGTGAACGGTTAACGCTCTAGGCCTCGCATTCGGGAGTACGCGGGGCTCGAATCCTCCTCCGGGCATCCAGATTTGGATATCCATGGTTTCCCCCAAATCATTCCAGGCGAACTGCCGGGAGGCTTCCTAGAAAAGACCATGGCCTGAATTCCTTCCCGTTACTTGTCCCCCAATCCCATCTCGCCTCTAAGACCTCTTCGTCGACGAGGAGTAAAGTACATAAGTAAAAAAAAATTGATAAGCATTACGTGTTGCGTATATTTTAAGTAATTCTTATGTTTATTTTATATATTCTCCAGTTGTTTATTAGTTAGATATCTATCGTTCAGTCATTTTCGAGAAGAGTCTGAAGGCAAAATGCAGCGAACTGTGGCTTTGAAGATATCAATATAAAACATTTGTTGAATGGTGAACATAGGCGTATTAAATAATGTCCTTCATTATTAAGAAGAGTATTTATATAGCGATATCAATGCAGAAACCACCCTGCACCATTTTTTCTCAGCATTTCAGCTAGTGCGCTATCCAGTAATATCGATTCATTGATTAATAGCGTGTAAGGTACGTGAGCAGAATACTAATCTTTTTGGATACCACAGACTGTAGCTCGCTTGCAGTCCCTGGACTGGAGTGCAGTAGTGGTCGCTGCGAGGGGAGGGTTGTGTGAGATAGGCGCCGGGACGAGTCTGGGCGCCAGCCGTCGCCCGGAAATTGGCGCCGGTGCCGGTGTTTATACTCTAGCCAACACGCTGGTAATCGCGGTTCTCCTCACCTTATGGCGTGCCGACTCGGTGGCTGGGTTGGAGGTGACTGTGTCGAGCTCGCTTTAAATAGACTTCTACTGGAGTCTAGGAAAACAGTAAAAAGGTGGCGGGGAGGCCCTCCTCTCCAGGGACAAATTCCCTCCACACATTTAGGTAAAATGATCACAACCACTGCAACCTTCAATCTTCCAAAATTCTTGATCCATTTTCCTTTTCAGTTCCTAGTAATTTTCGCCTTTCTCTATGAGTGAACAAGTACCGGCTTTAATCGCTTCTCTACTCAAGAATCATTTCAATACCTCTATTAATTATCCACTGTAATGATGGTTGAAGTGACGAACAACTCAACTGTCACAGTAACTTGACACGTGTCATTATATACAGAATTCGTTATTTATTTCCGCTGCGTTGAGTCGTCGTTGCCGTCAACAAATCTATGTGCGCTGCCAGCTGTCACTGGCGTGTTGCTGTGACCACGTAATTAGCTATTATTCGATTCGGTGGGGTGACAGCCGTCTCCAACACCGTTTAATTAATTTAAGCCCTGGTGAGCGAGTGGCAGTTCATGTCTGCCGTACGACACGCTGTCTCTGACACCAGCACGCTCATCTGTCAGCCATTTGGTTAACACGGCTTACGTCCTGCCGCACGTGACACTGTCACGAGGTACGTGTACAGTTCCCGACTACAACAAAGATAATCATTATCTGTTAAAGTCATCTTTGTTACCCTGTTTCTGTGGGTCGTGCCTCATGTGAAATCCATCATTGAACGTGGGTCAACAGCGAATGCTCATGTAATGTTTCAGTGACACGGTTGGTTACCGGCTGTAGATTCTGCTCTGCATTTACATTGTTCCAGACAGGAGGCCTGCAGAGAAGGAAAAGTGTTATATAACAGGAAACAAGGTCTAATGTGTGACCGGTGGCGTTCTACCCTCACAGGCCATAATATTTTCCCTGTTTTGATAACTCTCTTGTCAACACTTCATAAGAGATTAGTTATAACAGAAAAAATATTACGTCAATAACATCAGCACCATCACATGATCTTACTGATCATTGTGAGCAGTCTAGTGGCTCATGGTTAATGGGTGTCACTGGAGATCGAAAGGTCCCCGGTTCGAATCCCTGTCTCGACGGAGATTTTCATTTGGCTCTTAACGATACCGTCAACTCTTGATGCACAGCTTGATGTGTAATGTGAAGTACGCCAGAACGCTTTCGTGGTTCGGATTCCATGTTAAACTGTAGGTCCCCTGTACCCGGTAGGGTTGCCGGGTTAGGTTAAGGTGACTACTGACAGAGGCGGAATGCGCAGCGAATAGAAACCTCTGTCCACCATGTCATCACGACCACACAGTAATTATTATCTTTACTTATCATTGCAACAAAAACACTTTGCTAGGAGAAATACTTGATGCAAATGTAACATCTCCATATTAGTCAATAAATTCGATCAAATTGACGTCGTTTATGTGACAATTTCATTCCAGACCGGCTCCCGTATTACACCCGAAATTCAAGAAGGAGCTACTTAGAATACCCGTCCGACCTTCCAGATTCCGTTTTTCCATTGTTTTCTGAAACACTCCAGACGAATGCTCAGAAGGGTCCTTCAAAAGGCAATCGCCGAATTCCTTTCTGTTCCTTCTCCCTAGCCCTTTCCTCCTAGTAACAATCTTGATATCAATGAGGCACCAAACAATAAAAATATACAAAAATCACAGAAACCTCATTAAGTTTGTAGGAACTTATCAGAAAACTTATTATTCTTCTATGCAACTTCTCTGCGTTGTTATATCCTTGCAACACAACTTCTACATGCCACTAACATTTATGCATCAGTAATGTAGATATGCCAGATTTACATAGCTGCTTCTTAGGTACCTCCTTTATGGTTCTTAAAAATGTAAGTATAACATTAGGTTATACCACTTCCGAGGCTAGGTTATCATAATTCTTAGTCTTCCCTATTTCTAACTTTAAAATATTGCACGTTATCGACAGTTTAAAGTACGACATATACAGACTGCAGAAATACTTTTTCTGCTTTAAAAAGGTTTTTCCTTCCATTCTTTAATGATTTCAAAAAGTTGACTTTCAGTTCACGATGTTGAAATCGCGACAGTATCCGGTTGAGTGTACTATACTATTATTTTCCGTTAAGAAATTCCGAAATTTCTGTAACATTTGTCCTATTCAACGACAAACCATTAGCACAAAATTTAAAAATCATCCCTCCCCCCCTTAATATTTCATTAAGAACTGACTGCAGGTGCCGCGTAGAATATTTTGTGCCAGTTTATATCGTTTGTTTGTTTGTTATATTATTCAGATGAATTGGTTAAGTCCAACGAAGTAGTATGACCAAGCAAGAAGGTTATAGCTGTTCGCATGATTGGAAACCGCTGACGTAATTGAACCAGGTGAATGGAATACATTTACATATCACATCATGCCAGGCTTATTAGTGAGTTAAAGCAATCAACAGTGTGTATGTCCAGTATTCTACCAGAGATAGTATTTTAGTTAATATAAGAGGAGCACATCTGTTTCTGATATTTGTAAAACGATCTTTGAAAATAAATCGATAGGGGTTATAGATTTTCTGCTCATGCTGCAGTCACCCGGAAGTTTAGGTTTCCGTTTAAAGACTTTTACCGTGATCTAAACGTTATTTGAACATGGTGCTATAAATGGCAAATTAATTGAATTTATAGTAAGTGCAAGATATTGCGCATAAACATTAAGGAGATGTCACTTTCCGTTGAGGGTAAAAATAAACGTTCTACTCCTGTAAATGTTGAATGCTGTAAGTACCCTAGTGTAACGTTAAAAAGCAATATGAAATGGAGTCAGCACGTAACATTGTCGTTGAAAATGCTAATTAAAGACTTCGATTTACAGGTGGAATTTTGAAGAATTGCAACCTACATGAAATACCCTATGAAGCTCTTTTACTTCTTCATTTGAGTATTTTTTAGCTATGTAGATCGTATCGCAAGGACCAGCGTGGTGGATGAGTGGTAACGCTCTGGAATTCCATTCATGGGGACGCAGGTTCGAATCTCCGTTCAACTACCAGATTTCTGTTTTCTATGGTTTACCTGACTCACTCCAAGCGATTGTGTGATGGTCTTTCAAAAGATCATTGCCGAATTTCTTCCCGTTCCTTTATTACAGTCCTTTCCAGTCTCTAATTACCGAGACTTTGATGAAGCATAATATAACCACATAAAAAAACACAAGGGATTGATTAATAGTATTGAGAATTTAATAGAAGTCTTTACAAAATGTAACAGAATTAATACAAATATAGACCTAGGATTCTTTGAAAGGCAGACTATTCAGTTTCCGCATAAATTTATCATCCAACATGCGAACAATGTCTGTCTTTTACGAATGCAGTGGAAAATTGCATTCAAAACGTATATGATCACACCGGGAAAAAAGGATAAAAACTTAACTTAGTCCACAACCCGAAGGTTGGTTTGATCCTTCCAAAGGAGGCATACTATGCCATTGCGTCAGAGGTAGTACGGCCAGTTCCTTTCCTCTGGGACCTCCAGGTTAACGTGGAATCCGAACCACGGAGCGTCCTGATTAAATACAACTCTCAAAGTTCCTGCACCTGCCGGGATTCGTGCCCGGGGCAGGAGTAGCGAACGTTTTGAAAGCAAGCGCCTTAGCCACTGAGCCACCAAAACGCTCAAAAAAAAAAAAAAAAAAAAAAAAAAAAAAAAAAAATATTGATCCTATAAGAGTGTTTTTTGTCCTTGTGCCAATAGGGGTGTGAAAGCACAAAACTGAGATTAGTTTTGGTGGAAACAATTTTCTGCCATTTAGTGTTTTCCGTGATTCGCAGTGCACAGATGTAGATTGGTAAGCTATCATCGACACATGTGACTGGTATCATACATTTACCAATTTTGTATTGACATTATCAGGTGGAAGTGAAGTGATGTGTGCTGACGTAATCAACAGTAAAGAGACGTTCTCCCATGGCAAGTTACTGAAAGACGAGATATTCACCTCAAAGTTCTTACATCGTTTCATCATACGCTGTTGTGTCTCACATACTACTATCTGAATATATCACTTCATGCGCCTTGACATTATCATTAGTGTGAGAGTATTAGACTGGAGCCCATTTGAGGCAGTACTTTCTTTCCTAACATTATAGAATGTTCTGTTAAATAAAACTACCGCCTCATATTGACAAATTGACGATAGGATTTCACACAAGATAATTCAAATGGCACGGTCGCGTTATGACCCCGGGAGTTAATGTGGTCTATTATATAGTTCAGGTGTTTCAATAATTTATCACTTTTAGCTATTCAGTATACCAAAACACATTTGGTGTTTGAGCACTAGAACAGAGCCTCATTGCGAACTCAGCAGTTGGCATTGAAATGATGATGAAGGAAGTAATTTGTTTCGACGCTGAAATTTAAAATGGTGCGATGGCCCAAACAGCCCATCTAAAATAAACTCCTATGACAGTATCCTCTGGCTGGGCACCTGTGCAGACTACTACCCGTCCACGTCAGTGCCAAGGTCACAGAAGGAAAGGCAACAAGTTTAGAAATATGGTATTCTAAAAGTTTACTGAAAGTCTGAGAGATTGAGGTTTTAATTTCAAACCCACAGAGCCGTTGCGTTAATTTATATATTTTCGGTAGTACAGCTTACTGTCTCGGTTAGATGCTTTTAATCCAATCTCAGTAACCTGAACTAAATTAAATGTCATACTTAATTGCCAAAGGAAACCTGAATTTATTCTATTGAATACCAACTTTTCCATTTTAACTATTTTCTCGTAGATGTCTTTAGAAAAAATTTCGTGTATTGAAAATGTTACAGTCCTCCAGATCAATTTTAAATTGGATCGTATTTCATGTCTAATGTTAAAGAGATGAATAATTGAAACGATTAAAATTTAGTTTATTCATTGTTGATAAGAATTTAAAGTCGTTTCCTACTTAGTTCCATATATTCTTAAGAAGTGTAGTATATTAAACTATAAGTTTTGGTAAATGAGTTTGTCCAGACAATGCAATGCTAATATTGCAGTCCTTTTCTCTGATGAAAATTCGACCCTCATGGGGAACTTGTAACATAACAGTAGCATTCCGCCAACCTGCAAGTAGTGCCGAGATGAGCGCATGAGTACATTGTTTCAAGTCAGTCGTTGCCGAAATATGGTAGCGGACGGTTCGCGTCTTGTATTGTGCTACACGCTATTTGGACAGTGCAGCGTAGTAAGCATCGTGAAGAAGACGGAATCTTATCTAGCCAGAACAATTTGTGTTTTATAAAAAAAGTTTAACAGTGTAAGAATATTGCAAAACAGTGGAATATGACGTCGGAAGTAGTTTGGTGTAAAACAGATTTTGATTAACAATTTCCTTTTATCAAAGAATCTAGCAATCTGCGTTTTACGAAGTCTCCATAGCTTTAACATCTAAATTTTGGTAGTGGTCAACCGGTTCGATGTTGTACGTTATTTCAATAAATGTGTGGAGAACTTAACTTCATTATCTTATACTTGAAGACTTTTCTTAGTTAATTATCCACCTCTTGTGTCGGACTGGTTGAGGACCCTACCTGGCGACCTACGGTGACTACGAACGAACTAAAATTCAATTAACCGGCTTCTAGTGCTGTGTATTAATATTTTGAGAACTTGGTAAGCACAAAGTTCGGTCTGAAGTAATCAAGAACTATATCTATACATCATCATATTATACCCAATAACCCTATAAAAGTCTTACAAACTGTTGCATACTCTTTGTCATTTACTATTTAATCCTTTACCTGGAAAAATTACTGTAAAGCAACATCATTTTTAATGATCACATATGTTACATTTTCCCCCTTCCCGAATCCCTCTGCCGGCAATGTAGATCTCACGTAACATGGGCTTTGTTTGTTTTCATATTTAGATGTTTCTTTTGTTCCACAAATTTTTGGTAGATATTATTTACATACAATGCTGCACACACAAACCCATGAGATCATCCTGTCACACAAAGGTTTCAGTTTATAATTTTTAACTGTCCGAATTAGTACTTAAATGAGCCAGTACAGTGTTTGAATCTCATTTCGCTAGAAATGAGGATGTAAAATGATCTCGTAAAATCGCGTCTATAAAATACGCTCACTTAGAGTGTGAGTCTGAGAATTATTCATACACGTCTCGTTTATCTACAAATTTTTCTAAAACAAACTTTATTCAAAATTCAGAATAACTAACATTCTGCACGTAATACTGCGGCTTATTGTATTTGAGAGCTTGTTATAACCGAGCGACGAGCCAGCCCTGTTTGCCTGCTGTGTGTCCACTGAGCTCTGTTTGGTGACGGGACGGCCGCAGGTTTACAAACCGTCCCCCAGTCCCTCGTGACGTCAGCCCTTCGCCTGACGCACACTCTGCCCGCACACCAGCTTTAAACGTGTCACCGTTGTCAGGTGGCGACCGTGCTCCCGGTCTCTGTCTATCTAATTGGTTCGCGATAATCACTTTAGTCGGGCAGTGGGACCACTCCCCGTCGTCAAACAAGGAGCGCGCAGATAGATCAATATTGGAGTTTCTAATGAAAATCGTTCACGTTTTACAACCCCAACGTCACGGTGATTGGGTGAAAGTGTTGTCTTTTACCTTTATGCTGTGAAATTGTTACGTTATCACGTGATCTCAAGTTGGAACAAAAACGATTTAAGTTGTTTTAATGTTGGTTCAGTTTTAAACGTGTTACATCAAAGATGAATCAGCTAACTGTTACTCTGTCGATGTTAATAATTTCTCATTCATATTTCACCGTTAATTCCTAAATAGATCAAGCACTGTCAATTACTATTGTGCGAAGAGCGATGATTGCAGATGAAGTTGCAAAGGTACTTTCACATCTTTCAGTGCCCATATTCGCTAATATTAATCATAATTTATTATTATTAACAAAACTTTTATTTGGTACAGTTACAAGTTTCAGGTAATTTTGCCTCTTCAATGGCATCAATGAACGTAGTAACTACTCGCGCCGAGCGTGGTGGTGTAACCGCTAGCGTTCTGGCCTCGCATTCGGGAGGACGGTGGTTCGAATCCCCATCCGGGCATCCAGATTTGGGTTTTGCATGGTTTCCCAAATCACTCCAGGCTAATGCCGGGATGCTTCCTTCAAAAGGCCAAGGCCGAATTCCTTCCCATTCCTTGCCCCTCATCCTTTCCCGTCTCTAAAGACCTCCTGTTAGAGAGACGTTAAATAGATAAAAAAAAGTAACTATTCGCTCTATTGTTTTAACCAAGCACTGTCTTAAACATATTTTAGCTAAGGGCCTCAAAAATTTAAGTAGTATCCTGTATAGAACTTTACTTTATAATAATTAGACCACACTAACTCTGGTTGACACATAGGAAGTTTTATAGAGTATGGTATCCAATGCAATAAAGTGAATAAAGACAGTGATATGATATTTATACGTGTGCAGTAAGTCAAATGCTGATCAGTATACCGGAATTCTAAAATACGTACATTGTAAAATTGTGTTTAATTTAAAGGAACAGTAGTATAAAACACATTAGAATAGGATTGAATTTGATTCATATAAAATTGTTCATCACAAATTCTATCTTCCATTTTTTAAATAAATAACTGTACACTTTTGTTATTCTCCTCTTCCATTTCATGGTATGGGACAGAAAGTGCAAAAGAGAATTTTCCCCACAAAGGAGGAAGAATGTAGCACGAATGAAAATCACACAAACATTGTATAATTACCTTTAGAGGTAAATCTAATTTAATGGCTTACGTTTTCATCACATTATTTATATCAAATTATTCAGCTTCCCAGTTAGTAAAATCCGTGACAAGAAGACGTAAGAGTATTGGATGGGGTGTAATGATGATCTAACTGCCATTGCTAGCTTGTAATTTGAAATAGAGAATTTTACTTGCAGTTTGACAGTTTATTATATCCAGTAAATACTTTGTTAAAAAGGAATTAAATAAAAAACTTGATAGAATATATCGCCCTCGTATTAACGAAAATATACTTCCCCACTATTCTAAATTTTCATGATACAAAAAAACTATCAAAAGACCAACAAAATACTGAATATAACATTTCAGAGATTTCACTCCATATTTTGTTATATATGTTAAAATACTTTCAATTTGTTAACCGCCGCTCACTAACATACTAATGAAACCGTCTAACTGTTAGATGGTAACTCTTCTTAGCGAATGTTGAATTTGGTGGTCATTAATTAATCACACTTCCTCTCTCTTCCACAGTACACGTAATATTCAAGATTCTTACTTGGAATCTCTCAAAACGTGTGTCTCGTGAAGTTCATTCTATAGAATTATTTCTGGACAGACACTGTTTGAAACAACCGCTAATCAAACCTTCTTCTAATAATATGCCTCCATTGCAGGTCATCGAATATTTAAACACATTTAGCTTTTGATTGATACTGGCCTTGAATTTTCGGAATTTAATTAAAATATTTGATGTTAAACAATTAAAACATTCAACACTATACATCTTATAATACCTTCGTATGTTTCATCATTTTTCAGGAGAATAGTCATGCTAGTCATGCAGAGTTACTTTAAGCATTAGCTATTTTAAGCTTTCTCACATGAATATATATCATGTATCATTAAAAAAGACTAAAAACATTAAACCATACTTCAAATGACGCTTTCGCTAGGCTGCACACACTTTTCGTCAGCTAAGAGAAAGAGTTTGAATCATCTTACATCCTACATTGTGACCTTTATACTGGAGTGATTCCAATGACCAGTGGTACAATGTTCACTGGTGCTTTTACAGTTTTGTTCAGAGTCAGAGATGACCAATCGCTTGTGGAGCTACCAATGGAGGTAGCGCCATCTGCATATTGCACCGTCAGCACCACTCAGCGCATCCGGTAGGCTCTCCAAGCAGCCCCTACCGCGTATGCTGCCCGGGACACGCGTTGCGCTCTCTGAATAGATAGGCAGCAGCGCAGCACAGGTAGCCTTCGATCTGAAAATACAGGTAAAATGCGTCACTTGAAATCCACATGGCTTGTTTTAGTTTGATCGTTGGATATTGCTCACTATGTTGCTACAAACTTCCAGTCTTCGAAAAATGTTTCCTTAACATATGTTAAACGAAATTTTTCATTGAATGCATCATGCATAAAATATACTCTTAAAG
Organism: Vandiemenella viatica; assembly: GCA_031002005.1. NCBI lineage: Eukaryota > Metazoa > Arthropoda > Insecta > Orthoptera > Morabidae > Vandiemenella > Vandiemenella viatica. The sequence continues at coordinate 360,116,819 of CM061920.1, forward strand.
ACTTTACTCAGAGGTGAGTGTACCAAGTTTGGTAATTATAAAAACTTGAACATTAGCTTATACAAATAATATTAAATAAATGTATATGAAATTTCTCTGATTCTATAAATTTTATCTTTAAAAGTGACAGAATTTGATGATAGTAACTGGCCGCATAAATGATTTTATTGCTCACAGATCTCATGAGCGGGCTGGCAATCACGTTATATTACTTAATAGTAAATATACTGAGATATAATTCATACAAGGATGTTGTTTACAGCAAGAGGCACAGAGGAAGATTTGAATCACATCAGCTATCATCAACTACGTACTTGTTATTGATACAAGATGTTTCGTAGGTCCCGGGAGGCGCTGCCACAAAAATTTTCATCTGTTTGGTCATTGAAATTATAAAATTCCAGTTTCATACTATCTTAGTTTCAGTTATAATTGATCTGGTAAATTTCAAAATAATCAACAGTATCAGGCTGAACAATACAGTACGCAGTCCAACGTAATTTCTTCTACGCGGAAATGCTGTTACACTTACTTTGAAATAAGGGTTTGACAATTTTAACATAAGGACGCTTAACATACACGGATTTCTACACACTCTTTAAATAATTTCTTAAATGTGACCTTCTTACGTAATAATCGACTTTAATGAATCAGTTTTCCGATAGACATATACGGAGTAGAACAGGATTCATGAATTGGAAACTTAAATTATATATATTAAAGAAATTAATCTTCAAAACTCGACTGAAACCTACACAGGATTATGTGAAAGTGAATAAAAGTTGTTACCTGCCGTGATAAATATGTTTCAACCATTAATTACCCAATTAATTCCAAAGATAATTTTTCATTCTTCCTTACCAAATTTTAGTTACTGTAGCAAAAATAGCCAATATATAGTAAAAGAATGCAGTAGGCTGTTTAATCCTTGAACGTACAAAATTTTAATGCCTCATAATGATAGTAAAATTGAATAATTATTAAAAACTCACACACAAATTAGATGGAGTTTCTAAGAAACTAATACATTAGACTTTTTATAAAGAATCAAATGTCCTCCTTTAAAAGGCAATTGTTTTTAGAGCACCTCTAATTGTTTTTCATGAGTAGTTGTTCCAAATTCCCCAGATTCAAATACCAGAAATTTTAAGAAGTTTTACTAACAAGGGTTTGGGAGAGGCTATACTAGTCTTTTCCAACCAAATGTCAACCTCTCCTTCACGTGGTGCATCCTGTTTGCACGGCCGAGGCTCTGGCGACTGAAAGATTCCCGGTATAAGGAATCACCGACTGCTTGCCAACAGCCTCCGAAAGGAGGGCGGAAGAGCGGGGAGCGGTTCAGGGCCCCCTCTTAACCTTGGGGTTGGAAACGGCCCCTAAAGGTGGGTGAATCATAAATGATCAACGGCATGGGGATCCCGAGGACATGTAATCCTCTCAAATTATATATATCATGATGGCTTCTTCCTGGGTAAAATATTCCGGAGGTAAAATAGTCCCCCAATCGGATCTCCGGGTGGGGACTGATCAGGGAGGAATCATCAGAATGGACAGAACCATTCGACGAGTCGGAGCGTGGAAAGTTAGAAGTCTGAATAGGGCAAGTAGGTTAGAAAACTTAAAAAGGGAGATGGAACAACTTAAGTTAGATGTAGTTGGGATTAGTGAGATTAAATGGAAGGATGCCCAGGATTTCTGGTCTGGGTAACACAGAATAATTAGCATACAAGCTGTCAATGGAGTCACTGGTGTAGGATTTGTAATGAACAATAAAGTAGGGAAACAGGTGAGTTATTATGAACAGTTTAGTGACAGGATTATTTTGATGTGGTTAGAAACTATGCCCGTCCCAACAACACTAGTACGAGTGTATATGCCAACATCACAGGAAGATGAAGAAGAAATAGAAAAAATATACGCTGAAATTGAATAATTAATCCAATATGTGAAGGGGGAGGAAAATCTAATAATCATGGGTGATTGGAATGCAATAGTGGGAGAAGGAAGAGAGATTAATACTGTAGTAAATTTTGGTCTAGGAGAAAGAAATGAGCGAGGAAGCAGGTTGCTAGAATTTTGTGAAAGATATAAGCTAATATTGGCAAATACACTGTTTAAGAACCATGCAAGAAGAATATACACCTGCAAACGTCCTGGGGATACAGGCAGATATCAGCTAGATTATATCATGATCAAACAGAGAATCAGGAATCAAGTTCTAGACTGTAAAGCGTACACAGGCGCAGACATAGACTTTGACCATAAAATGATAATAATGAAGTGCATGCTGAAATTTAAGCGAAAAAGGAAGCAGTATAAGCAGAACAGACTGGAAGTGAATAAACTGAAACAATCTAGCACGAGAGAAAAATTTGCAGAAATGGTAGACCTGGGTCTAAAAAGTAACTCTGAAAGGAACTCAACCGAGGACGAATGGAATGCATTAAAGACCGAAATAATGAAAGCTGGTAAAGAAACATTAGGCTTTAGGGAACAAGCTGCCCGTAAACCTTGGATCACAGAAGACATTTTGGAGCTGATGGATCAGAGAAGAAGGTACAAAAATGCTCAGGATGAAGCAGGAAGAGAGCAGTACAGGCAATTTAGAAATCAAATAAATAGGAAATGCAAAATAGAAAAAAGAAAAATGGCTACAAGCAAAGTGTGAAGAAGTAGAAAAGGAAATGGTCGTAAGTAAAGTAGACGTTAGCTACAGAAAGATCAAACAGAATTTTGGAGAAATGAAGAAAAGGGGTATGAACATTAAAGCTGCCGATGGGAAACCTCTCTTATGCACAGAAGATAGAGCTAACCGATGGAAAGAATACATTGAGAAATTGTATGATGGGGACAACTTGAACAATAGCGTAATAGAAAAGGAATGCGATTTCAACAGTGATGACTTAGGAGATCCTGTTTTGAGGACAGAATTTAATAAAGCTCTGAATGACTTGAAAGCAAAGAAGTCAGTTGGATAGATAGATATGTTCACTTTGATCCCATGTGAGAATAATCTCGGGGATGTGGAACAGTACATACACTTATTAGTAATGTCAATATTACTATATAATTGATAATATTATTATATATTGACAACAAGTTAGCAACAACCCATTAGTATAACCAATATCTCCTGTAATCTACAAATACAATCCCGAGTTAATTAATACTTATTATGTGGAACAGTGTATACACTTGTTACCAGCATCTAATAACCAGTTATTTTCTTACCAACCAATTACCATGTAAGGTTTCACTGTAATTTGTGACTACATATTATATTATGTTAGTTGTTATGTGGAACAGTACACACACCTATTAGCAATATCAATTATATTACCAACAACTCATAAGCAGTCAATTACTTAAAAACCTGTTAATATGATAATTTTTCACAGCAGTTTTTGAGTGCATGCTATCCCATGTTAGTTACTATATATGAGTGAAATTTTGTAAACAGTGTAATTAGTTCATTTGTCAAGTTTCAACAGAAGGAAAAACCATATATCATTTTAGTAATTGTGGATAATTTTGTCACCTTCCCCTTCCATACACCATATACACTATTTTATCAGTCATTCTTAGTTACCAAATTCCAAGAAGAAAATTCTTTTACAGAGTGAAATGGGTTCTGAAGCAGAAACTCTTTCAGTTTGGACTTAAAGTAGTTGGGTTTTTGTAGATAACATTTAATTTCTGTTGGTAATACATTGAATAAGGAAGCTCCAGTAAATGTTAGCCCTTTCTGAACAATTGACAGTGATTTGTAATCCTTGTGAATATTATATTTATTCCTAGTATTATGGCTATGTATGTCAGCATTAAGATTGAAGTGTTCAGGATTTTCTACTACAAATGATAACACAGAGTATACATACTGTGCTGGCATTGTTAGAACACCCAGGTTTTTAAATAGATTTCTGCACGACGTCTGTGGGCTTGCTCCACAAATAGTTCTTATAGCACGCTTTTGCAATTTAAATACCCTCTGTGCTTGTGACGAGTTTCCCCAGAATGAGATGCCATAAGTGAGCAGGGAATGAAAATATGCAAAATATACTAACTTTCTGGTTTCTATATTAGCTATTCTAGATATTACCCTCAGTGAAAATGTTGCAGAATTCAGTTTCTTAAGAAGTTGTTGAATATGCTGTTTCCAGTTCAATTTGTTATCTATATATACACCCAGGAATTTTGTGAAACTGCTTTCATCGATTGCTTTTCCTTCTGATATCACATTATAGCTGTCCTTTGTTTTATTTTTTGTAACAAACTGAAGTAACTGTGTCTTTTCTACATTAAGTATTAGTTTGTTGGCATTAAACCACCTGTTAATTTTCTTTATAACTTCATTTGCTGTGTTTTCGAGGTTTTGTGCTGATGGGTCTTTCAAGGATATGCTAGTATCATCTGCAAAGAGCACCATGTGTTCATTATCACCTAGCATATGTGGGAGATCATTTATATAGATTAAGAACAGCAGAGGACCAAGAATTGAACCCTGAGGCACACCACATTTAACTATACCCCATTCTGAGTTTATAACATCTCCTGTATTAACATCTTTCAGTGATACACATTGCTTTCTATTTTCCAGGTATGATTTAAACCAATGTCCTGGCTTACCACTAACTCCATAGTGGTCTAATTTACCTAGTAGAATCTCATGATCAACACAGTCAAAAGCCTTAGCAAGATCACAGAATATACCTAGGGAATTTAATTTTTTATGCATTGATTCCAATATGTTGTTTACAAAAGCAAAAATTGCTGAATCTGTTGAAACGCCTTGTCTAAAACCAAACTGTACTTTACTGAGTAGGTCATTTTATTGTAAATGTGCATACACCCTTCTGTACATTGCTTTTTCAAAGATTTTTGAAAATGCTGGTAGAAGTGAATTGGGTCTGTAATTCTCAATTTTTGAGGTATCACCCTTTTTATAAAGCGGTTTGATTATTGACTTCTTGAGTGAGTCAGGGAAGATACCTTCTTCAAAAGAACTATTACAAATATGACTAATAACTCTACTAATGCTGGTGTTACATTGTTTCACTACATGGGTTGAAACCTCATCATAACCAAATGACTTTTTATTTTTGAGGGATTTAATAATTTTTTCAATTTCATTTTGACTGGTGGGAAATATAGACATAGGTGCTGTTTTTGGTGACAAGGATTTAAGTATTGCTATAGCATCCATATTCCCAATATATTTTCCTTTTATTTTTTCAGCAACTGTTAAGAAGTAGTTATTGAAAGCACTTCCTACATAAGAGGGGTCAGTTACAAGCTTATCATTAATGCTTATAGATATAGGTTTATGTTCAAGGGATGATACAGTTGTTTCTCTTTTAATAATGTTCCAAACACTTTTTATCTTATTATCTGAACTACTAATCTCATCGTTTATGGCCAAACGTTTAGCTTCTTTTATTACTTTGGTTAAAATTCTACAGTAAGTTTTGTAATGTTGTCTGAGAAACATATTATCAGTATTCCTAACTTTTACATACAATTCCCTTTTATGTCTGCAAGATGTTTTAATACCAACTGTAACCCAATTTTTGTTTACTCGTTTTTGACCAATTGGTGCTAGTTTTGTAGGGAGACACCTTTTGTAAATTTCTAAAAACCTTTGGTGAAAGTAATTGAATTTATTGTTTACCCCTTTTAATTTATAAACAGTGCTCCAGTCCTCATTGAGAAGTTCATCATTTAATATTTTTATTGAATTGTTCTTTAATGGCCTAACTCTGACAAATCCTTTCTTTTTGTTACATTCATTTCCCACAACATCCAAAATATTTATTTGAGCATTATGGTCTGACAAACCATTTTCCATTGGAACTGTTTCATATATTTCTAATTTATTGTGCTCTACAAAAATGTTATCAATAATGGTACTACTATCTTTTGTGTTCTAGTTGGGAAATTTACAGTTTGATAGAGTGGAATTGATGAGATCCCTGCAGAACTTCTTAAATCTCTAGGAGAGGAACGAATCGAAAGATTATTCAAGCTGATATCAAAAATTTATGAAACAGGAGAAATTCCAACTGATTTTAATAAAAATATCATCTTCACACTTCCAAAAAAAGCACAAGCCGACAAATTTAAGAATTATCGCACCACTAGTCTAACATCACATAATTCAAAATTACTGACTAAAATAATATACAGAAGGATGGAAAGGGTAGTAGAAGAGATAGTAGATGAAGATCAGTTTGGGTTTAGGAAAAATCGCGGTACAAGGGAAGCAATTCTGTCTTTAAGATTAATACTTGAAGGGCGGATCAAGAAAAACAAAGATACTTTTATGGAATTTGTTGATTTAGAAAAAGCTTTTGATAATATTAGTTGGGACAAGATGTTCACAATTTGAAGAAGTCAGGTCTAAAGTATCGAGATAGAAGAATACTCTATAAACTATATAAGAATTAAGTGGCTATAATAAAAGTAGAGAATCACGAGAGACATGCATCAGTTAAAAAGGGTGTGAGACAAGGTTGTATTCTATCCCCGTTAATATTCAACTTGTAGTAGAAGAAGCAATGAAGAAAGTCAAAGAAAAATTTCCATGTGGCATAAGTTTTCAGGGAGCAAAAATCAGTATGCTCCGATTTGCTGATGACATTGTTAGCTGAGAGGGCTGAGGATAATGAGAAGTTACTGAATGGCATGAAAAAAATACTGAAGGAAGATTTTGGACTGAATATAAATCAAAGCAAGGCAAAAGTGATGAAATGTAGCAGAAATGATACCAATACTAGTAGTTTAAATATAAAAATAGGATCGGATGCAATAGGAGAAGTTAGTGAATTCTGTTACTTGGGAAGTAAAATTACAACCGACGGCCGAAGCAGGAATGATGTTAAAAGCAGAATAGCAATAGCAAAAAGAGAAACCTTTTAGTTTCAAATATTGATCTAGAACTTAGAAAGAACTTTTTAAAACTCATTGTGTGGAGCACAGCACTTTAATTTAGCGAAACATGGACTTTAGGATTACCGGAAATAAAGAAAATTGAACTATTTGAAATGTGGTGCTGCAGAAGAATGCTGAAAATTAAGTGGACAGACAGTAAGTACTTGAACGAGTTTTGGAAATGATGGATGAGAAAAGAAGTTTGTGGAAGAAGCTTACAGAAAGAAGAGACAGGATGGTAGGTCATATTTTGAGGTATGTTGGATTGGTTAATTTGTTAGTGGAGGGAACAGTCGAAGGTAAGAACTGTAGAGGAAGACAGAGATTAGAATATATGAAACAGATAATTGAGGACGTGGGCTGTATGGGGTATGTAGAAATAAAGAGGTTTGCACAGGATAGGATAGGATGGAGGATTGTATCACCTGGCTAGAAATATTAATTAAAAAGGCAAATACACAATCAAAACAACAAATATTTATGAACGATTGTCATTTTTTTGTTATGAATACCTATGATATTATAATGGAGTAAAATTATTAGAATATGCACTGCATACTTTTATTTTTTATTTTGTCAGGTAATTAATTTTAATTTCCACATTTCCAGAAAATAATAAATATAACAGCATTTTACAGAAATCGTTTTTGTCCTACCCTGAATATGCAACAGTATAAAAACGTGCAGCTTATATCAGCACATTAAATTATCTCCATGCTCATCTGTGACAAAAACTTACAGGGCAGTATATCCTACTTATATATAATAAATTAGTGATGTGTAATATCGCTACCGCCGTATGAACATTATCAAAATTACGAAATGTTAGTTTATAACTTTCCATAATTAACTAGAGAATTTAAGTTTAGGCGAGTTACAATATAAATTTGTCACATTTGGTGTCTTACATTTTGTACAATTTTGATGCGTTAAAAATGAAGAACAGTGAATTCAAAATTTCGTGAATGCAAAATCATAACTGTTACAATATTTCAACAATAAAAGCTAATAATACTTATCCTAAGTGAACATTTACTACTGACTACGTTTCTATGATACTTGTTTTCACCTCACAATGACTACTGTTCACATTTCAAGTAAATCCAATAAAGAGATTCAGTTTCTTTTCTGATATTTACTGGTACTAATAGGTGGAAATAGAGTTTTGGATAACGAAACTGCAGTTAGTATTAATTCACAGCACACAAAATAAGTGACAGAGTGTTAAAAAGTGTTAATTAATCACAGAAAATAATAATTTCCAAACAAAATTCTTCCTATAGTATGAATATGCATAAATTACTCCAGATAGTAGAGATTGGTTCTGTCTTCAAATCTATTTATTTCAGTTTATAACGAGAGATTAGCTCAGCCGTGCGAACTGTATCTTGATATCTATTTACGAAACCATGCGATGTTACTCTGTTTATTATATAAAATAACCTTGCAAATTAATCAATGCCCTCAAAAATATCAGGATGAAGCAACAATATAAAATTTTATAAATGGTATAAACATACAAAACTTGAAATTTTATTTGCAACTACATCGGCTACCAGTTACCAATTCTTCCCTAATTACAGCTTTCACAAGCAGAATAACACAAATAAAGTCTGAAAATATTTATAGTTTTCGCTAATAAACGACAACAATCACTTCAGGTTAGATTGTTTTTCATGATTTCGATGTGAATGCAGCCTAAATTCAATCAATAAAAATATTAAAGTCATTTATAATAAAAATGCTAAAAATATCATGAAAAGTGTCGAAATTTAATACAGAACTACTAGTTTCATAAAATTTCTTACATAATTGCTGATAACTGAAAATCTTTTCAACACTTACCAGGTACCAATTAGCTCACTGATTCTTTACAAGAAATTTAAATAGTACATTGAAAAGTCAGAATTGACATATAATAAAATAAGTTATATCGTTTTCGTTTCACAAAAGGATTTACAAATTAAAAGTTTTTAAATCTTTTGTTATTGAATTTCCCAACTTTCTACACATTCAGCAATTATGAATATCTTCATTCCTTTTCGGTCAGGTAATAAATTTGTTTTTATAATCTGAAGTATTTGGTTGTTGGACAGTTAATGTATACAACACGATTAAAACTGCCAAAACATCGACGGTAGATACAATAATGTTGAGATATTTGAAATCGTTTATCAATACGTTTCTTTCTTATTCTGAATATGATTTTTATGTGACATAAAAATAGAGAGACAATGAATAACAAAAACACCTGTCTTAAACAGAAAACCTATAAGAATATCAGTGATCTCTCAGATATCAATTAATATTTATAAGAAGCAAATGTGCACGATGGTGTACTGTTACGTGGCAGTTGGGTACACGCCTAGGGACGTAATCCAAGATATGGGCCAGAAAGGGTCACGTGACGCATGGCCTGATGCTGCTGTCTGCAGAATGATGTATCGCAACACCCGACACGGCTATACCCCCACCCCCTACCCCTCCATCTCCCTCCACTCACCCTCAAAGCCACACCGAGAACCACTGACAAAACAGTTTTTCAATCAGTTGGACGTCCACCCCTCTCAGCTTACTAGCCTGTGCGGATCACGTTCCAGGGAAAAGCTGTGTCAGGCAACACGGTGGTTTGGGAGATTTTCCTTACACGCTGTGTGGAGAAATTGAAGAAATTCGGATAAACCGCTATGTAGAAATATGCTTGTTACGAGTAGAGATATATAGAAGGATATAAATATAAAAACGTTTTACGCTTAATAGATGGTATTAAAAATTTCAACGTGGGTGACCGTCAAATTTGGCGTGCTTTCAAATGTAAAAGTAACTAAGCCCAGGGTGAGGGTACTAATTGAACTGTTATTTTTACCGAAGTATGAGATCAGTACCATACAACTAACAATAATTAGTAATTTAGAACAAAATAAAAATTTGGCGTTTTGCAAAATGTATTATTCCAATATATCTGAATAAGGGAAAAAACTGAGGCCATCTGTCAGTTACGTAACCCGGCAACGCGTCATATATTACCGTTCTTTGGAACAACTGTTATCGGAAAAAAATTTGTGAAAGTTACTGAAACCGAATCGCCTGTGGCTATTGATATGAAGGAAAAATATTGCTTTTCAATGTTTTGATTGAATCCTCCCACTCTCATGAAATTGATAAAATGCATCATTATATAGAGGTTCATTAAACTAATGCAATTTGGGTTATCCCTAAGTTGTTTTTTGAGTCTCGTCAACAGTGAACCGAAGTAATTTGAAATAAAATAGCTAGGATTCTCCTAATTTCGTCTTTAGATACAATTAAAACGTATCATAATGTTGCTTGTTCATAGCTCTAAACCCACCTCTCACAAAGAGATTGAAGAACGTGAAAAAGATTTTTATAATTAAGATCCGTTAAATAAAGGAGAAAAACCGAAGGATTAAGTTATAGAGGACAAATATTAAATGTATACTTGAAATAGGATATATAACCTGCCCATGATCAAATAGATATAAACGAGGATTTCAGGCGGGAATTGGATATTTGACTATTTTTTGAAAATGGTTTTAAATAGTTTATTGATACACGTTATTTACGGGGTACCATTTATTTTTTGACAAAAGTGCTTATTTTACGGAAAATTAAACGTTAAAATTTAGAGTATTTGAAAACCCGCCAAAACGCTCATTTGCTGCCTGGCGCGGGCCAACGACACTCGTGACGTCACACGCCAGCAGGCGCTCACTCTACATAAGTAACGTTTGGTTTGTTTCTCTGAATTTCTGAATAAATTGTTGGAAACATGGTTTATAAATAGTGTGTAGTACATCAATCTACAACCACAACAATAAAAACTCTCCAAATAAATATAAGTGTTGCCGAATTAGCTGAAATAGGAAAATAAGTCGCTGTAACTTGCTCACAGAAACCCAGACGACATTGAGACTAAATCGCATATCATTTACTGTAAATATAATTTGCACCATAATTGCTTGAGATAATGTAGTGCGCTGTTTAAGGCCAGTATCAGTAAAGTTAGGGGTTTTAGGTTCGATCGTCGCTTTGGAATATGTTTTGTTATTTGTGAGCGTTTTCTTTAGATACTAGTTGCTGTTGGTAGCGCCGCATATTCTTTTTCTAACATCCACCAAAACATTATTTTTTTTCCGTATGTTTCACAAATTTTTGGATTGTAAGAATATTATAAACATGTGAGACATAACCAAAAAAGACTTCAAAACTGAAAATGGACGTTACTTGCACACCGATAAAAAGTTTAAAAAAACTGAAAAATTACTTCCGCATTAAAAGTAAATGCCGCTTAAATAGATGCATTTATGTCAGAAAGGCAACATACAGTTGTATCGTCACGTAAAAATTCCAACAAAAAGTATTCAAAGCGTTCCGGAATTGTTGCGAGATTAGCGTACAATGTTATTGTTAAAATAATCCTATTATTCACCGCCGAGTACTTGGGTTTTGTTACAATTATGATGTATCTCAGGTATGTTCCAAAATGAAAAGAAGGAGGTTATCTTTTTATAAAAGTTTTCTAGTATGACAGCAATTTATGTTTCAAACGTTTGCATGACGTTTTATGACTTCTTCTAATAAAACATGATTCTGTAAACAGAAAAAAAAAAAAATGTATACACTAAAAACATATTATCCTAATCAAGGTTCGAATATAGGATCTTCAAATTACTATAGCACTCTTTAACAGTGCAGCTACCTGGACACTTTTCTTCTCGTTAATAGTGAACACTTAAACATCACAGTTTCTATGTGCGGTAAAGTGAACGCGGTCGGTAAATAAATAAACAATAAATTCAGTTTAATTGGAAAAAAATATTATTTATCTATAATTATTTATCCGCAGTTAAGAAATATTGTCCATAACATCCAGTTATTTAATTGTTACCTTATACTACACTCGCATTTTTCTCGTAAATATCTCCTAATACAACTAACTTAATTTAAAATTGTAGTCATTCTTATAAGGAATTTCTATTAATCTCTAACTTCCCGTTTAAATATAAATGATTCTCGAATTGAAGTTATTACATTCTCAAGCTCGGTAGAATAAAAGTCAGTGGTTGTTTCTATAGTTAGTCCGACAAATAATTTTCGGTATATTTCCGCTGTAGGCTTCTACAAATTGTTCTTCATTTTACACTCAACACAAAATCTCATTAGTAACAAGAGATAACTAGCAACAAATAGTTGAAAACTTGGATTGCGGGAAACACTACAAACGCAGCCGCAGCGCCTACAGGCAGGTGACGTCACTAAAGCGATCTCCAATCCAAGAGCGTTTTCTGTCACATGACAAGAGGCAGGACAAATTTGATTTTTATTTCGCTTTTTTAATTTAAAAAAATCCATCTTTTTTTCAAATTGAACAAAAATATCTTCCTTAAGCATTAATCTACACGAATGGCTACAATTTTAATATATTTTGAATACTGTCAAATAGCCTATTGTTAAATTTGCTTAAGTGAGTGTTGAGTTTCTAGTAGCTCGGGAACAGATCATGTCAAACTATTAGCAAGCAACCGGAGTGGGATCAATGTCTAGTGAACATGTTGATGTTACCTGTGTAGTATTAAAAAGCTACCGTATTCTTATAATAACGAATAAGTTTGAGTTTCTTCCTTGACTGCCTCTGCGTAGTGAAGTGACCTGTAATAACTAGAAATTTCGGATAGAAATGAACAATTGACGCTGATACGGCAGTCTGAAGTTTGGCACACTAATACTCTCAAAGTTCTTAAGCAGTGAAAACTTACGCTTCTTGTTTGCAGCTATGGAGGCCTGTGTTCGGTCGTGATATCAAGACTTGAGTATCATGCACAGACTAATTAACAAGCTGGTGTATGAAATATTGAAATAACGAATGTATTTCTATGTTCTATGAGAATCTAGAATAACTGCAAACACCTTGTCTCAGTACAAAATTCTTAGCACATGCGACTGAAAAAAAAAAAATATGTTAAATATACTGTTTCACAAATAAAGTCAAAGTATAAGAAATTTTCCTGTCTTAATTGTCGAAATTAAAGGTTCTTAAATTGAAGTTTAACAAACTTAAAACTGCAGTCAAAAGTTAGAAAAATTAGTAAATACAATTGTAGAAACAGTAGGCAACATTTTTCCATAGATTTTTGTTCGGATAATGTCTTTCCATATGACAAAGTCTTTAACATTGGTGGAGAGAGATTTAAGCAAATAAAATCATTACAAATATAAATACCGCCTAACAACAAAGCAGGGGATTTTTGTTAATTTTGGGAAAACAAAGCAAATTAACTGTCACACACCTTCTATTTCAAACGGTTAAAAACAAAATATGCCTTTCGTATTTTTCAAAGAAGAATATATAGTTGTAGCCTATGGTTCTGACTGTAACGGAGACGATCCAATTATTTAAGCAAGAAAGTTCCTTGTTCTTAGAAAGGCACTGGTTTACTAAATGAATAACGAAATCCCGTTCTGATGGAGGCGATGTATATGCAGTGGTCTTTGTACAAACAGCAAAAGCTCAGTACGGCCAATAATTTAAGCTAAATTAAATCGTTAAACTAATCCATCACAGCAAAAAAGCTTTTGTTTATTTATTTTATTAATTGGAGATTAGTGATTACTTTAAACAAAAACATTTAATTAAACAAATCTTTTATTAAGTCCCCATTAGTGATTAATATGACACTGCTGGAATTTTGTTTTTCAATTACTGGAATATTACAGAAAAAGTTTTGCACGTGAATGACAATTAACGACATTAATACTACAACTAGACGTGGCGAATAAAATAGCGCGTGTGTTCTGTCTCTCTTCCACACACACACACACACACACACACACACACACATACACACACAAACATAACAATAGGGTGGAGAGAGTGAGTCAGTTTGCGCGTGTGTGTAACACAGAGAAAGAGAAAATTATTCTTCTTTTGTGTGATTCTCTTATGTTTCAAATAACAGCTGGAATGTAGAATTTTTGCAGAGAAGTGTAGAAATAATGAGTCACATAGTCTTGAACAGATACTATGAAATTTAAGAGTTAAAACATTTAGCGAAACTTATAAGAATTTTTAATGAAGATATTAGTTATTTTGTCTAAAATACTCATTTTTGTAATAATCTTATTCAAGGATTAATTAAAATTGTTTCCTACTGTATGACGTACTAAGGTTCAATATCTTAAGGTGCTCGAGCAAGACCGTCAAGTAAACCAATCACATTGTCACCTGAAAACCACAACAACGACAAAACCAGAATTTTTTAGTTCCTTTTTTGCATTGGGTTGATCAACTTCTAGATTCTTTTTGATTGTATGTATTTTTAAATCATCTAGTTACGAAAAGGAACCACAACAATTATTTACTAATTAATTTCTTGATAATTCGTTAGAGGTGTTTGGCTTATTATATAACACTTCACCTTCTACTGACAAATGGAAGTGCAAATAGACAACGTTCATAACCGTTATTGTTTTTTTAGATAGTCGTGAATACGCTGTGTTTAAACGGAATTGTAACAACCAAATGAGATATACAGTAGTTTAAAAATATTTTGTCCAACGTTGTGCATGAGAATTGACTCTCGGAAGGACTCGCGCTCAAATCCACGCCCGAGCAACCAGATTACGGTGTCCCATGATTTCCCCAGATCACTCAAGGCGTTTACCAGGTTGACCCCTTCAAAAGGCAATGGAGTGATTCATTCCTGTTCCCTGCTCCCCATTCTCTCCAGGTTCTATTTACCTAGACGTCGTGGAGCCGTATAGCCTGAAGGGAAAAGTCTCAAAGCAGTGTCGCTTATTAAATAAAATTATCTTTTTTTTTTTTTTTTTTTTTTTTTTTTTTTTTTTTTTTTTTTTTTGCTTATGTATGTAAAGGAATTCGGCATGGCATTTTGGAGGATCCATTCCGGTATTTGCCTGGAATAATTTCTGGAAACCACGGAAGCTGAATTCTGGAAGGCTGTACGGGAATTTCAGCCTGCATCCTCCAGAATGCTAGTTGCGATCAATCAGTTAGTTGAATGATGAAAGAGACATTACAGCGATGTGTATACTCTAAAACAAAAAAATAGCATTAAAGAAAATATATCTTTTACCTCAGAAATAATTAATAAACCGAAAAACATACATTTCATTGAAAAAATGGAATACTGATTGTAATCTAAGCAATAGTCAAAAGTAGAGATATCCGTTAATTAGTTCCCACCCTCCTCAGAACGATAATTCAAATAGAAAATAAAAAACTCAGCCGGACCATTAATGCAGCCATTTTACAGCCATAAATCAAAACAAACAAATTGTTGCGATGGTTAAGTTTGAATAATTATTGTGTTTAAACAATTGCGAAAGTTGATAGAAGCGATAATATTAAGTTAAAGTACCATTAAATCTCACATTTAATTAAAAGTTTTTCTTATACAAATCAATGTTAATCAGAATACACGAAATGAAATATTATTCCCACGAATACCTAATTACTGTACAGATATAAACCAAACATGCAAATATCAAATAGAATGAATACGAAACATTTCCGTTGCTAAATTGTCGAAAATTGCACTAAATAATAGCTCATTTCATTTTTTTTTTTTTTTTTTTTTACGTCGCTACAATTTGCGTGACTTGCTCATAACTAACTAGTTTAATTCAAAGGCCAATGTTCGTTAACGATGCCTTCATTCTCCGTCGCAAAACGAACAGATTTAGGGCCATTTAATCAGCTACCATGTTTCGTCTTCTTTGCCCGCGAGGACCTTGGTGTGCGTAGTAATGCGTCTGCCTTTTGTTTTTATTTCAGAAACCAAGCATAAACTTTCTAATGTAGTATCTTTGTAACCTTTACTGAATATTAAGTTCCACAATTTCGTTTCGCTTATTGGATGTAGGGTTTGATTAACCTTTTCCGTGTATTTTAATGTACAATATTTAATAAATAGAAGAAATAAACAACGAAAGTTACGTAGTCAAAAAATAATATTAACATAGTCCAAAGGGTGTAGTGTTTATTAGTCTTGAAGCGTGGGTGTCTTTTTCCGTTTCCGAATCATACCAAAAGATATAACATGGATTTTAACCTATGCTTTCAAGCAGTAAAAACCCTCATTCGTTCCGCAATTTTTGTGTGATGTCCAGACAAAGGGACAGACAGCTGAAGCCCGCTTACACATTCTCATTAGTATGTATTATAAAGGGCCTAAAGCTCTAATTCATACAATTGTAATGTCCTGAACGTCCTGTGAGGCAGGAAGCCGGGCATATGGTCTGTGTTGTTTTTGGCGAGACCCCTGGGGGCTGCTTCTGTGGGGTGAGATGTGTTGTGCTCCAACAGAAAACGGGAGGAGACCAAGGAAAAAAACGTGGGTGTGGACCTACGCAAGAAACTGCCAGCACATGTGACGACACATGTGATCTGATTTTCGTCTTGTTTTATTTGTTGATTGCGAGGGCGCCCACCAATCGGCGAGTGGCTGAGCGTTTTTGGCTCCGATTGGCTGGAGAGATGGAGAAGATGCGGGTGTGGAGGACCGACGCAGGGACAGGGGATTACGACTGACGACTTCGGGCAAGAAGGACCGAGAGTGAGCGAGGATTAGCCACCGCTGCCGCCGCCGCCACCGCCGTCGCCGTCGCCGCCGCTGCCACCGCCGTCGCCGCAGCCGCCGCTGACACGCGGCCCACCTCCGTCATCACGCAGTCCCGGGTAAATACACACCAAGAAAGGAAGAGACATTTGCAAACCCGTTCAGCCCAGAAAACCCCTGAGACAAGTCTCATGCTGAAACTTTTAAATCCACAAAACGTTGTTGTATGTGCCTTAATATACACTGACCACTTTGTGAGTAAAAGCAATTCAAATGTTCTATTGTAAACTCTGTTTTTTTCAATCACCCTCCATCCCTAAGTCATTTAATAAATTATAGCTTGTAGTGTGGAATCTGTGGTCAGCTTTTGTTTTTGGTTTCGACAGGCGCTTTCCTTTAATATAGGAAACTCTGTCGAAAACCTGGCGCCCACCCTGACTGGTTTTTAGACCACAGAAACCGCCCAGTAATGTCCGGACAAACAATATTTTATGAACGGAATAAGCTAGACATTACACAATGGATCATTATTAATGGAGTCTGATCAATCAAATTGATTCCGAAACAAAAGTAAGCTACTAGGAAAGCTTCTTCTTCTTCTTCTTTTGGCTCCTTTCCGTTCCGAGAGTCGGAAACCATCTAGGCTCTCTTGTCTCTGCTGGTTGATGCTCGGATTAGATCCGTAGTTGTCTTGGAGGTCCATGTTCTCATATTTTTTAGCCAGGAAGTTCTTCTCCTACCAGCACATCTCTTTTTCTCTTTCCTGGTATTTGCCATTGGTGAACAGAATGCAGGAGTTCATAACGGCTATTGTTCCTCATAATGTGGTCAAGGTACTGCGGCTTCCGTGTTTTTAAGGTGGTCTATATTTCCATATCTTTTTTCAGTTTGTGAAGCACTTCATCATTTGTGGTCTGGTCTGTCCATGGTATTCTCAACATTCTTCGATACAGCCACATTTCAAAATCTTCTAATATTTTACTGATAGTTTCCGGTAATGTCCACGTTTCAACGCCAAAAAGGAGGAAAGAAAACACAATAACAGCGCAGGAGTCTCATCTTCGTGGTAATCGATAAATCATGACTTTTAAAAAGATTATTCATTTTATTTTAAGTAGCCTTGGCTTCACCAATACGTGACTTTACTTCTTCAGATGATCCCATTGCCTACTTACTGTGGTACCAAGATACGTATACCTTGACACACATTCAAAGGTTTACTGGTTAATCATAATATCATTGTTTTTGCCAATGACCATTACTTTTGTTTATTTATAATAATATCAACTTCGTATTCGTGGCTGCTTTGTGACACTCTATAAGATATTGTAAACTTTCCTGACTGTTTGAAAAAATAACTGTGTCGTCCACGTAGTGAATGTTATTTATCCAGTTTCCATTCAACAGCAATTCCATCACCACATCGCTCAACGGCTCCCTACAGATATACTCTGAACAGATGATAAATAATAAAGGGGACAGGATGCGACCTTGTCTTACACCACGAAGAATTTTTCCTTAACCCGTATTTTCTCTCTTCAGTCTCACATGAGCAGACTGGTTCCAAAAGAGATTAACAATAATTCTCAGATGTTTGACATCCAAGCCGAAAGCTAGGAGGACAGAATTAAAAGAAATACTTCACTGATAACAGATATGAATAATCACATCCACTAGTTAAAACTAAGGATTACTTCAGCAAAAAGTTAAAAAAAGTGACTTCAGTAAGAGAAAAGTCGTAGAAATGAAAGTTTTGAGAAGATATGAGATGGCAAGGCTAGATTATATTACCAAGCAGAGAAGAGAAACAGCCGAGGCCAAGAAAATCATCATTAAGAGAATAAAACATTAGAAACTTGCATAGTCTGGTCATATAAGAAGATGGGGTGAAAAAAAAAAATGATCAATAAGGATATAGAATTGGTAACCCACTTTCAGAAGGAAAGCATACTCATCCAGGAGTAAATTTGGAAAGGGATTAACACAGGACATAACCTAAGTTGATGATTATTATTAGCAAAAATAATAGTGCAGATGTGAGAAAATGCGTATTCTATAACTTACCCAACAAAAGAATAATGAATAATGCTATAAATCTTTTAAAATAATTATTTGAAACTAAAGAAAATTATTTCACATACGAAAAGTTAAGTTACACCAGTCAATAAAGAAGACAAAAATCTTAATAGAACTGTAGATCTTTGGGCAGACACCATTTATAGTTAGAGACATTTGGAGATAACATACAAATACATCAAAACAAAATCTTTCCTACATATGTCACGCTTCACGGTAATTAAAAAAAGCAGAAACTTTTAGTATCTTATGCGGGCTGATGTTCTGTTCATGTTTCTACAGGGGACATATGCCAGGAGTTTGAAACTGGAGGGCGACGTGGTTTGAGAATGGTTCTGATAGGGTGATATGTACACGTTTTTAATTTAGTCAAGAAAGCCAATAAAAAAACAAAAGGGTTTAAAAATTTAACTGTTGTGTACGCACCATATTTAGGGATCCTTTCTCGATGTTAAAATTCTAGGTGATAATGTTTTTTTCATAAGGCATTAATGTCTTGTTCACGTCAGCGAGAAGCAACGCCGAGATGTGAAAACTGTGGTTCTGACCACACCGCCAGCTACGTCTGATGTCTTGTGAAGAGAAAGCCCCAAGCAGCCATCGGAAGACGTCAACACCAACCCAGCCACACCCAATCAAGCGGAAGGACCGGGCCGCCCACAGAAAAGGACATCAAGCCGCAGCAAAAACCATCCGCCGACCGACACAAGTGACCAGCGCGTGCATCAATGCTACAACCATGAGCCAAAACGTGAAAATCGTCCAGTTGCTAACTAAGCTTATTACGGCGATGATCCCCGACTGACCATACGAACCCAATAGGGGATTTTAATATAAGGACGTCTACGGTGTTCATAGCCATTTTTCCCCAAAAGTGAAAATAAAATGGTTCCCCAAAACAACATCCAACTGACTCCTAGAAGTTATACTACCAAAGGTAGTGGTACTTCAACAACAGCGAAAAAAAAAAAAAAAGTCGTAATACCATGTGGGTAGAAACCGAGATGTAATTAAATACTGCGCATTCAGTTAACAGAGGCGCCTCAAGGTCAGTTTGCTCTATCCCCACTCCGCTGCCCTAGCATCATGGGCGGGGGAAAATTGTCTCCCACCTCCCCGGACACAACGGTCTATCACAGGCAACGGTAGCGGAAGGTGAGATGAGGAGTGGGGTAAGGGAAGATGACCCTGTGTGGTAAGGAGAACATGACATTGAGCCGCCAGTTGAGGGTGAACAAGGTATAGCTCTACATTTTCCGTGATATTTATCCATGTATTTTGGTTGGAAATTAGTATTGTAGATGAAAAACAGTACACGCATTGCGTTATGACTTAACCAATGACTGCTATGTATTGAAATAGAACCTTATTTGATTAATAACTGATAACGAATAAATTATTGATTCTACAAAATAATTTCGTCTTAGCCAGTCAGTAAAACAGGACATTGATTTTTATATATCTATATTATTTAATAAGGAATGAATGGTTAACCTTATGATTCTAAAGATTGAAAAACCATCGAATTAAAAAAGAAATGAATCTTTATTTCCCTTTAACAAATCAAAGTAAATGAAGTTTATTTCTTCCAATAAAATAACTGACACACGTGACGGACATTACTCAATAATTACGGCAAAAGATCTTAGCAATTCATGTTTGTTCTAGCTCAGTGGAGTGTATGAAACATCTCAGGCAATACTGGGTATTTGAAAACTGAGTCATGGTGAAATCAATTGTTGCACGAACAATGTTCCATTACGGTTCACAAGTAGGAGCGGTGAGCGGTGACATGGTGTAACGGCAAGCTGCCATTACGCGATCTCAGCTCAGCGCGGAGACGGCTTATGTCGCGGCGGCAGCGTCACTGCTGGCACTGTATGTGGAGTCATGCTGGATATGCGGTTTAGTAGGTGTCGACAGTCAGGAGCTGTCCACCTGGCGTTGGCGAACCCCAAAACGAACCAATAGTTGCCAGTCGAAAATCCGGAGATTGAATGCTTCTCCTGGTGTCAGCCTGTCCGCAGGAAACCTCGTATTCCACCTTCTGGATCAGCGCCGTCCAGTCATTGGTCTCCTGCAACAGGAAGTACCGATAGGGTATTTTCTAGTAATACCGTTATCTTATTCGCTATTCAATTTTCACTTCATCACGAACAGCAATCACAGTCACTCATTCATTGCCCCTATCCCCCACCATATTCTGTCCTAGGTCACTTGTAACTTTCCGCACATTTGCGAAATACCCTTGGCGTCAGGAAGTTGCTATAAATTGTCTCTATTTACCTTGCTTCTCACACTCACAGCTCAGATCAGCTTAGGTCTTACACGGCGAACCCCCCAAAGGACTTCTAGGTATTGTTACCTGCCTTCCTCCCAAGTAACTGGGCTAACCATACCTGTGGTCAGTGTTTTGTCTTTGCGTTTCTGTAAGTAAGAATATTATGCAGATATTGCTTATGCATTATTCCCGAGCCATTCTGATTGTTTCCATCAAATATAACACCACAGTATATTATTGGTCCAGGGATCATATCGACCCAACTTCCCTTCAATCAAAAGGTCAGATTTTCGTGTTCGTTACTTTATTTTTAACTAATTTTAAGAATTAATCTGTGGAAAACATGTATCTTCTAAGCCCATTACTTTATTCTCTAAATGGAATAAAGTCGTAACAAAAAATTCTGATTGGATTTCGGAAATAATACTGAAACCGACCAACACGAAAGGGTAAAAAATGTATCTCAAAGATTTTAATCAACTTTTAGGTAGATGTTCTCTATCATTAAAATGTCAATTTATTTCTCGCTTTACACCTCATCTACGAAGAGATCATTAGAGACGGTAAAGGGCCGTATGCAAGGAACGCGAATGAATTCGATCCTGGCCTATTTGAAGCATTCGCCTAGAGTAATTTGGGGAAACCATGTAGAAACTAAATCTGGATGGTCGAACACGCGTCGTCCAGAATGCGAGACCAAAGGGTTCTGCTCACCCTCCAAGCTCGGTATGCTCTCGAAAAAAATCGATGATCAATTTATTACTATGAAAACTTCGCCGAATTGACAAAGAATAAAACAATCAGTAGCTTTAAGTTTCTCATTTGTTTAGGGTCAACTCAGGTACCTCCCACTTCAGATCCCTTTACGTGGATTCAGTCCACTGCATCAACTTGTACTATAATTATTTTTTTAATTTTCATGTCTTAAATTTGTTTTGTGACCAATTTTGCTACGAAATGAGTTTCAATTTTAGCACGTTTTAAGCTTGTGTGAATTGTGAGAATGAAAAATGAATTTGGGGTAATTATTTTCGAGTGTTGAACTTATTTTCTGCTTTCACACCACTACAATTCGTAAAAGAAAAAGTTTTTTTTTTTTTTTTTTTTTTTTTTTTTTTTTTTTTTTTTTTGCTTCTACAGCACAAATAAAGTGAAAATAAACTGCGGAATTTGCACCGAACTCGAGTTTCTTTCGTCTGAGAGTTTGTTAATCACTGACCTGAGTTTCTACGAAACAATTAGCTTCAAAACTATTTATACATTCACGAAGAACAAAATCTTATTCTGTGGAGAGCTGTGGTGACTGGAAGGTTTCCGCTATCGTAAAAGATAAATCTTGTTTCTTCGAAAAATACGTGAAGTTATAAGGAGTCACTACACACAAGACGGATTTTAATGATCAAGAAAATATGATGAGATATATTTCTGATTCTTCTCTTGTGAGAATATTTTGAAACCCGTCATCTTAGGAAAAGAGCCAGACCATTGGTGGAAACAAAGTTCTAACAATAAAAAAATTCTAGGCCTCTAGTTTCCAACACCTCTTTATAGACCCAAACATTTTACCGTCAAACTCCCTGCACAACTGCAAATTTAACGTAGCTGTGATGGCTGGAAGTGCGGGTGTACAGGAAGTGGAGCGGAACGAGTCCATCCCATCGGGCGTTTAGTGCGGCGATGGCCGAGTGGCATCGTTAAAACTCGCCGTCCGGCTCGATCACGTGACATGGGGACATGCTGGCGGCGGTTAAAGAGGAGCAATCTTTGGAAACGCACTGTGAAGGCGCCGCCATCCCGCGAACGTTTTGGCTCGTGCATTAAGTGGTTATTCCAGTTTTCCTCTTTACAGCCAGCCAATCGATTTCTTATTGACAGGATGTAATGTAGATGATGTTATACAACATAGTAAGTTGGTCAGACTTGACTAATTAATATTATCTACTTATTATTTTTGAATTAGGATAACTGCGGACCAGGACGAATAACTTCACGTCTGAATTTCTTTTGTTTTATATCCTTTTTTCGGGTGTTTCTTCATAACTTTACTGTTTCTGTTTCTCCTGCAACTTCCGTCCAAACAAATTTCCTGCGATTCTTTGCTTTTTGTTGGAAATTCTGCAAGAATTGCTTCTTGATTCGAAATGTGACTCTATTCAGTATTTCTTCTTTCTTGAGATTCATTTTTGTGAAGAGATTAGAAAATCAAAGAACCGACGTTTCATGTTTTAGTCAAAATAATTAAAAATTGTTTTTGTTAGTTCTAATGGGTTTACTTACACCAAATGTAATTTATATTTTTCCTCTTTTACTGATAGTGCTATAAAATTTTCAGTTTCATAAAATAATTGTCTACTATTTTCTTTCTTCTATTATTTTCTTTCTTCCACTCTTTTCTGATTTTCTTGTATATAGAATTTCTTTAAAAACTTCTCTCCTTCTTTCTGATTCTTCAGTTTGTACTCTTACACATATTACAAGCCATTTTGTTCGATTTAAATATTATTACTTCATAATTGTGTTGTAGTAACTTTATTTGTTTTGCTACTACTGAGATTTTTGCTTCAAAGAGCTTCAGTTTACTGATAAGCTAAGTTCTTTTTACCTTGATCTGTTTTTGTGTTTGTCTACGTCATTTTGTTATACTGTTTCCTGAAGACAATTTTATTAATTTTTCCATAATTTTTGTTTAGCTGAATTTATATTACTTGTCACGTATTGTATCTTTTCAAAATGAAATTTGTGGTATTCGTCGTGGTGATTGGAGTCGGTAAAAGATTGGGGCAAGGAACGTAAAGGAATTCTGCCATGGACTTTTGAAGAAACCATCCCGCCTTTAACGACGTTTTTATTATTATTATTGATTCTGACAAGCCCATTTTCAGTGAGAACTTAGTTTTGATTTTCGAACTTTTTACCAATATTGCAATGTTCTTGTATTATTGTCTATGCCCGGATCTGCTATGGTTACGTAATCTGATAACGGTTTGTTCCCGTCACTTCACTGCTAACGTTTGTGACATATTGCTAAATGATGTGGTAACCTAAGTTCTCAAATCAAACAACTTAAACCATTGGCTGGTACATATATAGTCTCAGAATTAGATGGACACCGCATTTCATTGAGTAATTTTATGAATACCTGCAAAAAGGAAACAAGGAGAAACAATTGTAATTAACTAACGGGATTCGATTCAGAGCATCATACAGTGAAGTTTTTTTGTTTTTTTTTCCAGTGAATCGTATGGATCTACTACTGATATTTGTAATTCCACATGCCTGCCAACCTTTCATGTGAAAATACTGGTTTCATTATTATCTTTGCTCATTACCTCGGGACATTGCTGAAACGCGTGCAAACTTTAAGAACTGAATTTTAAAATTGGGAGTGGTTAAAGTAAACTTGGAATCTTGCCGGGACCTTACGAAAATGTCACAAAATACCGATTGAGCGAAGAACGAGAAAGGCGAAAAGTCTGTAGTAGTTAGCAATAACTTTCGAACTCAGAGTAATATTTTCATAAAAACTGGCATGTAAATTCAAGAGCCGACGATATCATTTAACGAAGGCTTTGGGAAAAACCTTCAAACATT
The DNA here is from genome assembly GCA_031002005.1 of Vandiemenella viatica. NCBI lineage: Eukaryota > Metazoa > Arthropoda > Insecta > Orthoptera > Morabidae > Vandiemenella > Vandiemenella viatica. The sequence goes on from CM061920.1 coordinate 360,141,293, forward strand.
TTAAGAAAATCATCCTCAATTTTCAAATAATTGATCAAAACCTGAAAATTATTTTAAAAATATGAAACAATCTAACCATATTACATCGCCAGCATGGAACAATGAAGAAACTTTCCCAAATGTATTATATCGTTTGAGTACTGGAGATAACACGGTGGACGACTGGCACAGGAAAATTGGAATAGAGAGTAATCAATTGTAATACCCGACGAAATCAGAACAACATTCTGTGAAGACATTACACTATATCAATTTAACATGGATGTAGAGGATTATAAACTAAACATGCTACTGTTACTAAATCAGACCACAGAAAATATATCTACTTAAAATAATTGTGCAGAGGTTAAAAAATTTATTGGATTTCGCCTAAGGATTAGATCCTATCATCCATCTACCACGACATATGCTCACGACTAATTTTTGGACTGAGTATGTTTAGATCGATGGAGCTGCTGAAATTGTGAGAAGTGAATATACACCACCGAGTACTATCCTGCTAGTAGTGTGCGTCAACTTCGAAAAAATAGATCACATGTCATGGAACAGAGATAAAACATCATGTTACAGGACCCAAAATCCAATAACATTAGAGTGAACTGTGACAACCCATAAATCATATCTGACACTGCACGGAGTGGTTATTGACTAACGAAACTAAGATCTAGGAATTGAGTGTAGCTATTGTAACCTTCCTATTGCCATCTCTATTAATTTTCGTTATTTACACCAATCTGACATCAACCAAAGATTGACTGCATTCATTGGAGGATGTTAACTTATTGATCGCAAGGTTAATAGGCAGAAACATTTATAATAAAATAATAACTGAACTGATGAAACAAAAACAAAAAATCAAATTGTATTCTGTTGTTTTTTTTTAACAATTTTGATCTACATCTACATCTACATCTTTACTCTGCAATTCACAATTACTGTGGGTGGCAGAGGGTGCTAAGCACCAATCCAATTTTAGAGTATTCTAATCCCGAATAGAACGAGGAAATAAAGAGTACATAAATGTATCAGTACGGCATCTTATCTCTCGAATCTTATCCCTTCTGTCATTGCGACCTAAATAGGTTGGCGGAAGAAGTATTTCGTTGCACTCGTAAATTAGAGATTTTCGCATATTCTCCAACAAATTTAAACGAAAACGACGTCGTCTGTCCGCTAAACAATCCCAGCCTAACCCACGTATCAGCTCTGTGACACTTACTTAAGGACTGTAACTAGCGGTCACGAATCGAGCGGCTCTCCTCTGTACTTTCTCTAACGTGTCAATCAATCCCTTGCGATACGGATCCCAAATTGCACAACAGTATTCCAAATGCGGACGAACTAGTGTTTTGTACGCTATTTCCTTTGTATAATCATTGCAGCTTCTCAAAATACGAACTATAAAACGTAGTTTAGAATTTGCTTTGCCTACGACGGAAGTTATGTGCAAGTCCCATTTCATGTTGCTTTGTATTGTTACGCCTAGATACTTCAGGGAATCGACCGTGTCAACAACTGAATTGTTAACTTTGTACTCGTGAGCAAACGGGGTCTTTTTTATTACTTATGTGCATTGCCTTGCACTTTTTACAGTTAAGTGTAAGCTGCCATTTACGGCACCATTCCGAAATAACGTCCAGATCGCGCTGTATTTCTAAGCAATCATCAGAGCACCCCACTTCCCTATAAGTAAGTGCATCATCAGCAAACAATCGCATCCTGCAATTAACGTAGTCACCGAGATCGTTTATAAAAATTAAGAAAAGAAGTGGTCCTATTACACTTCCTTGAGGAACGCCCGAAGTAACATCTAGCTTTAAAGAGGCCTCCCCGTCAACAACGACATACTGCGACCGACCAGTTAGAAAATCGCGTATCCATTCGCAGATCTGATCAGATATACCGTACGCTCGAATCTTCGCCAAAAGGCGGTTATGCGGTACAGAGTCAAAAGCCTTCTGGAAATCCAAGAAAATAGCATCAACTTGTGATCCTGCATCGATAACCTTCATTACGTCATGCGAAAATAGAGCCAGTTGCGTTTCACACGAACGGTTCTTACGAAATCCGTGTTGGTTTGCTGTAAGTAACTCGTTATCATCCAGAAACATCATAAGGTTAGAGCATATGACATGCTCCAGAATTCTACTGCAGACAGATGTTAGAGATATGGGCCGATAATTCCTAGGATCTCTCCGATCACCTTTCTTGAAAACGGGAATCACCTGCGCTATTTTCCAGTCAGCAGGTACTTTTCTTTCTTCTAAAGACTTACGAAATATATCTGATAGAAATGGTTCTATTTCTTCCGCGTATTCCGAAAATAATCATAATGGAATACCATCAGGATCCGGCGCCTTCCCCCACTTCAGGAGCTTTAATTGCTTTATGATAGCTACACTATCAATTTGAACTGGATCCATCTCAAATTCTACACGCCGTGCAAAAGCGGGAATGTTTTCCATGTTTTCGTCAGTGAAAGAATTTTTAAATTCGGTGTTAAATACGGTAGCCTTTTCGCGGCTATCATCAACTTCCCGGCCGTCTTGTAGTACAACTGACATATTGTTGTCACTACCACTAACTTTTTTTACATACGACCAAAATTTCTTTGGGTTTTCGTTGAGACTCTTAGAAAGTGAGTTGCATCTAAAGTCGTTAAAAGCCTCGCGCATCGCATTTTTAACATGTTCTCTTGTCTCAGCTAACTTTTCTAAATCACTCCTATACATCGTCGTCCTTGAGCGTGCATGTATCTTCCTTTGTTTTTTAAGTAACCATTTAATTTCACGGGTATACCACGGGGGATCGGTCCCATCCCTGATTGTCCTTTTCGGTATATGTAAGTCCATACCTTCCATGATTATATGCATGAACCGAAGCCACATCTCTTCAACCGAGCCTCTTCCTTCTATAAAGGTAATGTAATTAACCCTCAAAAACGTTCTTAAACTCTCCTTTGGGGCCTTTTCAAACCTGTAAACGACCCTTTCTTTTTTCTTTTTGCGCGCGGCTATTAATTTTACTGTAGCAATTACAGCTTTATGATCACTTATTCCCATGGTGGTAGAAATGTCCGTGAATAACTCAGGCCTATTCGTAACGAGAATATCTAAAATGTTTTCGTTATCGTTGTGGCACCGCGTTGGTTCAGTGACGAGCTGCTCCAGATTAAGATCTGAGAAAAGGTCAAGAATAGTTTCACAGGATGTTTTATCCCTGCCACCAGTAACGTGGACGTAATTATTCCAGTCGATATACGGAAAGTTGAAGTCACCTCCTGGTATTATTGCATGATCTGGAAATTGACGAGCTATATTACTTACATTAGTTCTTAAGGCCTCAGCAATAGATACATCTGCATCTGGTGGACGATAGAAAGACCCTAATACAAGTTTTGTCCTAGCTACTTTTAGTCTAATCCATAGGATTTCACAGACCATATCGATATTTATTTCGCTACACGACAGGTGTTTACTAACAGCTATAAATACACCGCCTCCATTGGAGTTTAACCTATCCTTACGGAATACATTCATTCTATCGTTAAATATTTCTGCTGAACTTATATCCGGTTTTAACCAGCTTTCAGTACCTAATACAATATCTGCTTCTGTACTACTAATAATGCTTTCAAGCTCAGGCTGCTTATTACAAACACTTCTACAGTTAATAACGAGTACTTTTAAAGGTCGAGACTGATTTACGCTACTCCTAACATATGGTACCGAATTTGATTGGGCTGCCCGTAACTGTGATCCCAGTTGATACAGAGATCTGCGCTATAAACTGGAAAACTGTTGAACTATTGAATTTTAATAAACACAGAAGACTCGGCCACTAACCAGCAGTTCCAAAAATCAACCATTTATCTTAGAATAATAATCACATGTAAGCAAAAATTCTAAACAGTTCTAAACATAAACAATATATATTGGCCTAATTACCTTCCTTCACAATATCACCCGTAGCGAGAGTAAACATTTGTACAGAGGCATAAAGAGAGACAATTGACTTACGTCTTTGAAGAGCAGGCCTCTGATAAAAGCAGTAACAACTATGGATCTATGGTGAGCGACCTATTGTTTTCTGAGGGACTGAAATACCATTCAGGTAACTGTAACTTATATCGTGTTGTTCTTTCTCAAGGTGATGGTACCAACCTTGACTTCGTGAATTTATGTTTGAAACCTCTCTGTCGTGCCGAAGAATACTCAAGATTCCACAGATAATGGCCCTCCCAACAGATGACTGTTGCCTCCGTGAAGTTGGACTAGCGGGACCCGACACTACGCCAAAACCACTGTCGGGAAGGGGGTGAATAACTTCTAGCAGTCTCCTTCCTGGTACACAATGGCTGACTTACAGCAGCACGCTTAAATACATAATAAAATATTCGTAATGCCTTACTTAGTCTACAGAAATGTTTTTTTTTAAATTAATTTCTTATTACCTATTTAAGTACCCTGTACACGTCTTAGAGTTTCTAATCATGATTATTTGCACTTTCATTACGTCTACTTGTATTTGTATCGTTGTACCGCACTTCGTAGCACTTTTCAGAGCTCGTAATATTCACTGCAATACATTTTGATTTGGATCGTCTGAAAATAATAAAAACAAATAGTATATTACTTGGACTTAGCATCGAAGAGGAAAAAAATCTGAAATCTTTTAATTAAATAAATCTTTCTCTCAAAATCAGATTAATATTGAAAGTAAAAATGTGAAAAATGAATAATCTAAATGATTTACAAATATACAAACAAGTAAAATTATTATGCGTTAATTTAAGATAGCTAGTCCTTCATCTCACTAGTTATTTACTACATTTCTTTAAACAAAAAAAAGCTTAAATGATGCAATAACTAACATTTAATCAAGCCGTAATAGGCTGGTGTGACGAATGAACCACTAAATCTCATCGTGAGATTAATGTGGACGTGAATAAGGCTGTATAGTTTCTTTCGAGCTATGATGCTTCCCGCAACATGGCACTAGAAAGATCAAGCGCCATATTCTGTCCTCATTATTTGTGATGGAAAAAAGTTCCAGTGGTATCGTGTTCCCACACATAGCTCTCAAGAGCTTGAATACTGTAGAGTTAAATCTAACTCAAGCTAGCCCCTTATAAGGAGGGTTGGAGGGAGTCATTTGAATTCATATAACAAACAGAGTGACTAAATAAATTTTGATTCGTAGACTTCAGGTTGTAAAACTGAATGTATGGTGCGGTAAAATATTCTCTAATCAATCCCTCAAGATTATAACACTATTTTGCTTACGTAACACTAGCTAAAAATGAATTGTTGAACGCAGAGTTCATTTCACCGAGCTTACTATAACAGTGAAACAGGAAACATTTTCATCCAATATAAGTAGTTTCTAAACCAGGATTGAACATATTGTTCTTGAAATTCTTCGTAGTTGCTTCATTAAATACACTAATTATCAGGTGACGCTCATAATCGTAAAATTTATGTAATGTGATACAAATTTCTTAGTCTACTGTAACAACGATGTCTCTGTACAGAGGGTATAAGAAAAATATACATGTTTGAATGTAAATAATCTAAAAAAAAGAACTAATTATTAATATTCTGATTTAACCGAAAATCATACTTTTCTTTCAGTGTTCTATAAATTCATTTAGTAAGGGGGCATCCATAAATTGCGTGAGATGTTTTTCCGGATTTCCGAACCCCCCACTTTCCCTCTGGTGAGAATTCGTGAGATCTGGTCTGACCCCCCCTCCCTCTGGTGAGATCCGGTCCGGGAGACCCTCCCCCCCCCCCTACAAGAAGTCGCCCTCGCAACTTTTTGTAGACTTTTTTTTTAGGTCTCACCCTTCTAAAACCTGTTACAACCCACTTTTCAACGGAAAACCCCCCTAAAATCGACTTTCGCGTGATTTATAGATCTTTTTTTTAGCTCTACAGTCTAACAAAGTTATCAAAATCTCACGTGAGATTTCCGTTGACCCCCCTCCCCTCACCCTTGGTGAGGTTTCGCCGTACACCCCCCCCTCCTATTTCACCTCACGTAATTTATGGTCGACCCCTAAATAGTCTTCTTGTTAAATAACGCTGGAAATCTCGACTTTATAGTGGTCGTTGTTAGTTCTTTAACGAAGGCCGGGCACCTGATGTCAATATTACGGAATGATGACACAGTGAAAAAAGTAGAATTTTATTATTGGGAATGGTTCCTTTTCCTCTCCACTGCAAGAATTAGATAAGAAAACTATGAGGCAACGGCGTGTTCTCTGCCAGTTTAGACAATTTCCGCTAAGTGTTATTTTTATTATATGTTCCTTAAGTTTCTTCTGCTGTTACAACATACTATCGTTACAACAATGTGAGAATTTTGATAAAATCGTGCTATAGAGTCTGAAAATGTTATTGATTTTAGCATTAAAATACATCCGCTGGCAGAGTGCTTGCGGCAGTAGTTTATGTAACATGCAAAACTGAACTCAACGCAGAGACTGACAAATAGGGCACGCGAGGTAGTAATGGCGAACGCGATTTGAATGTGCAAATTACGAACGTGGCAACCGGTTGATGGGGCTGCCAAGATAGAGTGCTAAGGGGTTCGGGGATGAACTGATTGGACGACCGGAGAAACACGAAACACGTCCGGTGAGCGAATAGGCTGTACAGGTGTAGATTTGTAATGCATGTCACGTACTCTCAGTGCTCTTCATGGTGCAACGTATCAAATTCAGACTCTTATTTTGTTTCTCATTTGGCTTAAAAAATTTTTTGACTTCTAACAGTTATTTCCAGTCAGTATACGGTAAGAAACGAAAAATAAAGGAAACAGACAAAACTTTTAGAACACGTAAAAAAAAAAAAAAAAAAAAAAATAATAAGTTCCAGCGAACCAAGGAAAGGAGAGTCACATTATTACGAATGAGCCTATTACATGAAGTTTAGCTTTGGGCTTAATGTCAGATACAAAACTTTCATCTTTTTCTTCAAAACCTTTTCCCCTAAATATATATTTTTAAATATTTGGAAACACATAGGATTTGTTGATTCGTTCATAAATCAAGTTGTTTGTAAACAATCATGATGATGGCATTTTAATGATTTTTACCTATTTCAACAATCATCTATTGTGATGATTTACTACATGTCTATCTTAAGACTAAAAATTTTTTTTCTTAGACAGTTTTCTGATATGGAAATAAATTACGAGTAATACTAGGTGAGAAGTGAATGTAGGTATTACACGTCTGGACATTTTGGATAATTTTCCTCAATTGATGATAAATAAATAACGCCAAAGCAATTGAATGTTTGTGCATTTATTGAACTCCCGAACGCACTTCACTTCTTATGGACAAGCATCTTCAGCGGGTTCTCCTGGTAATTACGTACAAATGTTATAAATTGGTTCAGGTTTGTGTATTCGTTTATTATACTCACCATTAACAACAACAAACCACAAATACTAACATTTCAAGAGAACTATCACATACAAAAGTCACTAACAGAAGGGAAACAAATAATAAAAGAATACACAAACCTGGACCAATTTGTAACATCTGTACGAAACTACCGGGAGAACCCGCTGAAGATGCTTCTGCAAAAGGAGTGAAACGCGTTTGTGAGTTCAATAAATGCTCAAACATTCAATTGCTTTGCCGTTATTTATTTATCAGTAGGTATTGTACGTTTCATACAAATTGACACAAGCTTAATTTTATAACACTTTCCTTTCAAATAAATACATTACTATTAATTAATCCATCATCTATAGTTCTCTTCACTACAGCAACAGTCATGATGAGATTTTTGCTAAAATGAAAACATTAGTGATACTTTGGTGATCATATTTAATACAAAAATTATCATAAAATAAACCAGTACAGTGATAGGTGCAGTAAATGTTACTAAATGGACCAATATCAAGTAAATAATTATTGTAATGAGAAAACGTTGATACACAAATTTATCTCTAGCATAACGTAGGTTTTTGAACCACGGACCGTTGGAAACGTACTTGACATATATAGAAATAAGAATTAATATCGGTGAAGATCAGGTTAAGGTCATGTTAAAAGTAATTAATTATGATTAGAACCTTGTGCTCCTTATCTGTTGCCTCTCGTTATTAAAATCAGTGTCACATTGAGAATCCATAATGACACTGTTTATCCTGTGGTTAAGTATTCGACAGAATTCAGGTCCGTCGAAATCGTTCTCGGTACTTTCTGCCGTATTATTCTGTTGTTATGTCGTGTCATTTCTAATTGACGGCGGCTGGATGACTATGAGTTGTGACTCTTAACATCAAGAGATATAGATACCAGTATGCGCATTCAAATACTGTATTTACATAATTCCCAATTTATCTGTGCATTACGGCGAAATGAGTATGGTTCATCTGGTGTGTGTTATTTCCTCCTAAACACCAAACACAATATAGTCTCCCCCTCACTTCTAAAGACCTTAAAGTCGATGAGATGTAAAAAAAAAACCTTATCATTGAGATACTAAAATGTAATTTCCTTGCAACCTCAAAAAACCTAAGGAAACAAAGTATACCACTTTTTTCACATTAGGTACAACTGTTGGTCATACCCGGTAACGTGGTGTAGATGGCTACTAAAGAGTTTTTTTGTAGAAAATCTCTCGAAGATATACCAGGTGTGATTCCCACTGTCATTGCTGGTGCTAAGTTGTTCATGTTACTTTATCTGTTGACGACTATGAGTGTACAGTTCAGTGCGTCGTTGTTTGTGTATTAAATGGGAGATGATGTAAAGAAGAGGGCGAAATCCATTGTTTTTTTATTTTACTTATGGCATTACGCCTCGTTGACGTCGAGGTAATTAGAGGCGGGATGAGGCTCGGACAAGGAATGGGAAGGAATTCGGCCGTGTCCTTTTGAAGGAAGCATCCCGGCATTCGCCTAGTGTGATTTGGGGAAACAATGGAAAACCCAAATCTGTACGGGGAGTCGAACCGGCGTCCTCCAGAATCCGAGGCCAGAGCTTTAACGATTCACACACCACGCTCGGTCCATTGCTACTTTACACAAGTCTACTTTCCCCAAAAAATACAGAGCGGCATCCAGATTTAATGTACCCATGAATGATCAATCATGATGAATAGTATCGTATGTCTTCACTCAGTGCACACTGCAGAAAGCTTTTGGAATTAACGTAGGAGTTCGGTACACAATCTGGTGACTGATACTCTGACGCCCAAGTACAGATTTTTTTAAATTCTTTCTACACACGGGGATCAAACCAGCTAATACCGTGCGTAGGACTCCATCATAAAATCTCGAGGCTTCAGGCGACTAGGCAACCTGGTATGATGTATATCAAACGTTATTCTCGCATCCATTGATGGTAAGTGGAAAGGAATTGAAGCGCCTGTTAATTTCGACGTATTTGCAGCAGATATAACAGGGGAGTGAGAGCAGCGTTTGGTTGTTACAGCGGATGTGACGAGTTCCATTGCAGCCGATCCTGTGTGGAGGGCAGTGAATAATGCAGCCCTCTGACAAGCGCGGTTCACCTTTGAGGCCTCAGGTATTGACCAGGGTCTGTGCCGTGGAACAAACTTGGTAATCCCATTGGCAGGACCCCGGAAAATGAGCCACGACCAAAAATAGCCGACACAGTTTCCGCTGCCGACACGTGGAAGTTCAAAGTGCGGTGATAAAAAGTTGAGTTGCCACAGTAATGGAGTTGCGAAAAAAATAATACCACTAACAAAGTTGTTTTCGAGTACTCAGCTACATTTTTCAATTGCATTTAAGCCGATAACAGTTATAGAAGGCTGTAGAATATACCTGCGAGGTTTCATGGGTGCTGTGCAGAATCCTGCAATAAATGAACTAACAATTTTTTGCATTATGTTCATCATATGTGTAGTCAATAGTATTTTATGAAAATGCTATTCACTATATAACTCATTTTGTCTATTAAAAATAAAATAAAAATCACTCCAAAACTGAGTATTTTTCCACGCTCACCTACCATAATATGATGTGTTTGTTTCATTCTTACACTAAAAGATATATGTTATCTCTTTTATCTTTAATCAAATTAGTGAGCAAAATATCGAATTTCGTATTTAAAGAATTTCTTGCAAAAAATGGTATTAGGAAGTTGAAAGGAAGACACTAATGAGAAATAAAAAGGGAAAACTCCTTTCTATCGATTTTTTTCATATGGCCAACAAACATAAACGGAAACGAAACTAAAACATTAAAAAAAAACTAAATGTAGTTTTAATCTTTAAAGTTTTATATGAAAAATTAATTCTAGTTATTTATTAGATTTTTACTGTAACATAACGTAATAACAAACTTACCTACAGTAAAATGTACCATTATTATGTTCAAATAAGTGTTTTCAATGTAGATGTTTCGTAAGTGAAGAATTCATGAAATTCGTAATTGGTCGGACATTAGTTAAATGAGAGTATTTTATCTACTATTGTTAAAATTAAAACCTGAATTTTACGATGGTAAACATCACCTCAGATAAGTAACCAGTTAGCTACCTCACTGAACGCTTTCTATGTTTTAACGTTCGATTCAGTTAGTAAATTAAAGTACGAAATGAACGTGTTGGAATGGGCGACGAGGAAAGGTTGTGAAAGAATCTTACAGAAAGAAGAAGCAGGATGGTGAGACATGCGGATTTGATTAATCTGTTAGTGTAGGGAACAGTCGAAGGAAGGAACTGTAGTGGTAGACAAATAATAGATGTGATGCAGATAACGAGAGATATAGGATGAAAGGGGTTAGCGATAGATAGAAACAGAGAGAGGATTGCATCAAACCAGTCGGTATACTGATAACAGCAAAAAAGTAAATTAAAGTATTTTCACTAAGAGGATTATTTTACTTTTGTAAAATATCACTAGAAACAGTCACCGTAGGAAAGATAATGTTTTTATATACATTTGCTTTAGTAGCTTCATATTTGATGAAATTCAGCCTCACTGAAACTTTAAAAACTGAAACAGACACATATATTTAATTTTATCCATAATTCTCTATATTGACGTGAGTGTATTAATCAGACAAAGGTAGAATGAGAAACAGCCTTCAGTCACTAGAATACAAATTTTATTGTATTACACAATGCATTTCGGACTCTGTGGATCCATCTTCAGGTTACTATGGTATTTACATTTGGATTTTCCTTAAGCGAGATTCGTGCCTAGTAAAGTTTGTTCCTGCGCTGAAAAATGATTTCAGGTAAGTGGCGTAAACACGTTTTATTATGAGAGAAAATACTAAATATGAAAACATTGTGAAAAACTTACCAGAATTGACGAGATGCTGAATAATTAGCTTCGTGTACATATTTACTGCGGAGCACTACACTAGACACGATGTCGTATAAGGTGCACATGTTTATATAAACACAACAAAACAGTTTAAAGAAGATGTGTACTACAAGTTATTCAAAGATGAAAATATACAATTAGAAATATTCCTCCACAAGATAAAAAGCCCAGAGCATATGTTAAATGAGCAAGTAGACTTTACTAGCCACAATTACTTTAATATTTTAAAGATTTATTTCCTGTTTAATTTTAAGTACTAGAGACAAGAAAGATCACCGACACGATATACTCTGACAACGAATAATAATTTTCATCTTTGAATAACTTGTAGTACACATCATCTTTAAACTGTTTTGTTGTGTTTATATAAACTTGTGCATCTTATACGACATCGTGTCTAGTACAGTGCTCCGCAGTAAATATGTATATGAAGCTAATTATTTAGAATCTCGACAATTCTGGTAAGTTTTTCACAATGTTTTCATTTTTAGTCTTTTCTCTCATAATAAAACGTGTTCACGACACTTACTTGAAATCATTTTTCAGCGCAGGAACAAACTTTACAAGGCACGAATCTCGCTTAAGGAAAATTCAAATACAAATGTAAATACCATAGTTACCTGAAGATGAATCCACAGGGTCCGAAATGCATTGTGTAATACAATAAAAGTTGTATTCTAGTGACTGAAGGCTGTTTCTTATTCTACCTTTGTCAGACATATATATATTTATATTTGGCAAGGATATTCAGGTAATTGTTAAAATAGTTTATGTTATTACTATTTCATGAAAGATACCTGCGGTTGAAAATCGTGCTACGAAAGTTACGCGCCTCTGTAAATTTGTAAAAGGCTTATAAATGATATTGTTGGATGAAAAATATTTATGTTGTGAGAATAAATTACCAAGAAACAAAATATCTTTCCCTATGTTTTAAATTACAGTGTTTTGAGTTTAATTTTTACCCAAGAAGAAACTGAAATGATTAAGGTGACGTTCTACAGTAAGGATAAAACATCATCGTTGATGATGGTAAAATATTCGTCTTGCTCTCTTAAGTATGAAAACGCTTGACTAACTCTTCATAATCAGCTCCGTATATTGAGGTTGCTGTCAAAAATATAGTGCTCCTTAATTTAGGTTGAAAACGTTAAGAACCTTTAACTGCATCTGTACGAGGCGGAAGTCGCCCGCCTCGTACAGATGCAGTCCGGTAGACGGAAGGAAGAACCATGACGATGTGCAACTTCGCACGAAATGACTGATTTGTGACAATGCTTCCCGCCTATGTAATTTTAACGTGTTGCACTTCTGAAGAAGACAAACATGTTTTGTCGAAACTGCAGTCATGTTTTAATGAATAAAATCTTTAAGCAACTGGTGGCGTTTTGTGGTTTTATGCTAATATAAAACATTTTTACCGTTGCTGACACGCAGCTATGCTAAAGAGATTACAACATTGTTAGGGCACTGAGACGTCATGAGGCATAAGGAGCCGGTGTATTTGTGATTCAATACTCCTATACCAGGGTTAAAGCTAAATATTTTCCTTTAACCATATAGGAAAATTCAAAGCTATTCACTAACGTCATAGAAAGAAATAACTATTTCACAAACTGAATGCTAGTAAGAGATACAGCGCAATAATTGAAAAGGCATTACTATTTAGAAGTGAAACTCTAAAAAGAAAACAAAAACTAAACAATAAAAATTATGATTCAGTGTGCAATCTTTGTGTTATATTGTGTAAAGTAATACAATGTTCATTTATGAACTGAATTGTGGGAGTAATCCTAAAGACATTTAATAGTACCATATAGATCTGAGTCACAGGAAATATTTTCCTTTTTTTTTCGGGCTTTACGTCCTGTCGACGTCGAAGTCATTAGAGGAGGGGAAGGAGAGGAGGATTGGAACGGAATTTGGCTGTGGCCTTTTGAAGGAACCATCCCGGCAATCGACTGGAATGATTTGGGGAAACCATGGAACACCCTAATTTGGATGGCAGAACGGGTATTTGAAATCGTGTCTTTCCGAATGCGAGGCCAGAATGTTATCGCTCACCCTCCATACTTGGCCGCAGGAAAAAGTCTAGCGTCTATGGTTTTATAAACGCTGATGCTACAGGACTATCGCATGATTACTAATGCTCTTTTGCTTTTGTTGACTTCATGTTTTCATATCTCATTAGATCACATTTGCACCGATCACTATAGATCAGCTGATAATGTTTGGAATTGGAATTCAAGAAAATACGAGTTCAGTCAGCGATCTATCAAATATAGATTTCACTGTACCATAATTTCCTGAAACCACTCAAGGTGAATTTCGGTATGGTTCCTTCAAACTTGCCAAATCCCCTCTGTGCTCAAATGATGAACCCTGAATGCAAAATTAGAAACAACTATCATAGCTATACAGATTTTTTATGGGGAAAAACCTTCACGATACGTTTCAAAGATCTCTTGGCAATGTAGCGGTATCCTAACTTTTTTTTACTTAGGGCTTAACGCTTCGCCGACATCGGCATCATTAGAGCCGGGAAAGTTCTTTGTGTAGGTACACTTGGTATGGTATTTTGAAGGAACCATCTAGGTATTTTTTATTTCGATGACATCACTATCATCATTTGACTCTACATCTTTTGAAAATCATCTGGAATATATTCACCCATTCCTGACGGTACTCCATGATTCTTCCTGAACCATTTTTCTCCAACTAACTACCTCCACCTCTATGCCTTTCTTCACTAGGTCTATCAATCTTATCCTTTTTTTCAAGAAGTCTCCTTCCCTTCTCATTGCTCAGCCATTACAATCTTTTCTTAGTTAACTTCTGTTCTAAAGCTTCCGCTTTTAATCTTTCCTTGATATTTTCTTTTCTGTTTATATCCCTTTTTGTAACATTCTCCAGTCCTCTCAGAAACCTCATATCTGCTGCCTGAAATCTGGTTATACCTCGCTTTAACCAAGTCCAAGCCATTGGTCAATATTGGTTTGTTACCCCTGCAAGATTTTGGCTTCTCACCCTGTATTCCAACTCCTTATAATATCCTTGATCAGATAATAAAATTCTCCGCCGTTCCTTATTATTTGTATTATTTTCTCCTTCATTTTTTCGTGTGTAGTTACTTTTATTCTCAAGTAACCAAACCAGTCTAACAATTCCACTTCCCTGCCATCGAGTGACATATACTGTGTTGTACTGTACAATTGTTTCTCAATAATTTTTTTTCCACACATCTGTATCCCTGAACTTCTGCAACGACTTCATTGAAGACTACATTAAAACACAACACAAAACAGGACACAATACAATTCCTTATCTACTCCCCTTTCCGTGCGAAAACAATCCTAGTCGCTATTACCTATTTGCACGTAATTCTCATTAATGTTCCTAATATCTACGACTTTGATGACAATCAGAGAAAACATGTTATGACAACTAGTGAATTAAAGAATAAAGATCTGTTTCGATATTCTGTTACTTTCTATCGCCTGCAGGATCATACTGTCAATTAATAATATAGGTTTTCTGCGTTCCTGTGGGTAATAGGTCTCACCTGACTACAAAGCACCTTATCCGCTCTCTGTGTACGAAAACGTCGTCGAATTCAGTTTTGTATATTTGCATTCCGTCTTGTTATCCAGGCTCTCGTTAGCGCTCGCCTTGAGGAGCGTTTACCGTGTCTCGATTTATAACCGGAATAGCACTGGCATATACCCACTGTATCTCATCAAGCATTCAATTTAACGCCACATTCTGCGAGCACTGGAGGTGAAGCTAATACACC
The DNA here is from genome assembly GCA_031002005.1 of Vandiemenella viatica. Classification (NCBI taxonomy): domain Eukaryota; kingdom Metazoa; phylum Arthropoda; class Insecta; order Orthoptera; family Morabidae; genus Vandiemenella; species Vandiemenella viatica. The sequence goes on from CM061920.1 coordinate 360,156,410, forward strand.
GTAAGTCAATTCCGTTTAGTTCTAACTACCCACCGCATATGGAGAGGCGTCCTTGCAGTCTGACTGCAGCAATGTAAATTTCTGTGGTTTAGTTACGGTGATGCTAACGAGTGATAAACGCTAATTTCTGTCTGCATCTGGTGACAAAAGCAATATCTGAAGATTACAGTTCGAGTGTTCAGAAACAGACTGTTAAGACATCATCGATTAAAAGTAAAATCTTTATATATAAAGATGAATGTATGTATGTTTGTTTGTTTGTTAGTTTGTTTGTTCTTCATACAAATCCCCAATTTTCATCCGATCTCGATGAAACTTTGCACACTTATCCTTTGAAACAAGGAGAAAAATACTGTCTACATTTGGTTGAAAAATTATATGTATAAATAACACATCTTGTCTCATAACTTCGAAATTCCTTGCCCCCATATTTTCCAGTCTCTAAAGACCTCACTGTTAAGAGACGTTTAAACAGTTTATAAAATAAGTTATCACAAAGCGGTAATTGCCTCAGTAAAATTAATAACTGAGGGCAAAAAGAAAGGATCGTTTACAGATTCGAAAAGACTTCAAAGGAGTGTTTTAGAGAGTATCTGAGTGATAATTACTTTATCATCAAAGTAGAAAGTAGGATAGTTGACGAGACGGGGCTTCGATTTATACATATGTCGCAACGAACAATCAAGGAAAGGAATGATCACTCGCCGCAAGGTTACTTAAAAGGCAAAAAAGGGTACAAGCACAATTCAGTAGTTTATGCAATATTTATCTATTAGATGTTTTCGGACAAGATAAAATAAGGATGTCTCGGTACAAACATTTCTGGCGACTGAGAGAGATTTTGCGGCATACATGTGAAGTTGAAAGGTTACATAAAAAGCAAAGGAGGATATTCGCACGGTCAATAAGGACTAGATACCGTAGTGATTTAGAAAAGTTAGATGAGATAAGAGGACATATTAAAATGGCGAAGCGTGAAGACCCAAAGAAATTTTGATCCGATGTAAAAAAAGTTAGTCGCAGCGATAACAATATGTCAGTACTAACACAAGACGGTCGTGAAGTAAACGACAGCCGTGACAAAGCTACCGTATTTAACACCGAATTTAAAAATTCATTTACAGACGAAAATATGTAAAACACGCAATTTTTTCACATCTTGTGGAATTAGAGAGGGATTCAATGCGAACAGATAGTGTAGGTACCGTAAATCAATTAAAGCTCCTGAAGTGGGGGAAAGCGCAGGGTCGCGGTGGTTCATCAATACAAGTGTTTTCAGAGTACGCGGAGGAACAGGTATATTCTGTAAATCTCTAGAAAAGAAAAAAGTACCTTCAGAGTGGAAAATTGCCCAAGTAATTCCTATATTCAAGAAAGGAGATAGCAGGGAATGTAAGAATTATCCACCAATATCTTTAATATATGTTTGCTGTAGAATTCTGAAAAATGTTATTTTCTCTAACACTATGAAGTTTTCTAGATTAAAACGAGTTACTTATAACGAACCTACACGGATTTCGGAAGAACTTATAGTATGAAACACGCTTTGCCCTTTCTTCTCACGACGTAATGAAAGTTATTGATGCAGGTTCACAAGTTGATGCATTTTTCTTGGATTTTCAGAAAGCTTTTGATTCCTTGCCGCACCACCTTTTAGCGAAAATTCGAGCGTATGGTACATCGGACCAGAATTGTAAATGCATACGAGATTTTCTAACTGGTTGGTCACAGAATGTCGTTGTTGACGGGGAAGCCTCTTCTAATCTAGATGTTACTTTGGATGTACCTCAAGGCAGTGTAATAGAACCACTTGTTTTCTAAATTTTTATAAAACGATCTCGGTGACAACATTAATAGCAGATTGCGATTGTTTGCTGATAATGCAATTATCTATAAGGAAGTAAGATGCTCCGACGATTGCTTAGGAATTCAGCGTGATCTGGATGTTATTTCAGAATGGTGCTGGCAACTTACACTAAACTGTAAAAAGTGCAAAGCAATGATCATAACCAACAAAAAGAATCCATTTGGTCATCAGTACAAAGTAATGACACGGTTGATTCTCTGAAGTATTTGGGCGTAATAGTACAAAGTAACAGGAAATGGGACCTACACATATTTTTCGCTGTGGATAAACTAATTCTAGGTTAAGATTCATAGGTCGTATTTTAAAGAGTTGTAATGCTCATACAAAGGAAATAGCTCATAAAACTCTCGTGCGTCCACATTTGGATTACTGATAGGTTTGAAATCACTCTCGCAAGGGCTTGATTGACGCTTTAAAGAAAGTACAAACGAGAGCCATTCGATTAGTAACTGCTTGCTACAGCCCTTAAGAAAGCGTCATTGAATTAATACATAGATTGGGAGGGCATTTTCTGGCAGACAGATGGCGTCGTTTTCGTCTGAATTTGTTAGTGAATATGGGAAAATATTCTATCATTTACGAGTGCAATGAAACAGTACGTAATCTAACCTACTTAGGTCGCAATGACAGGAGAGATAAGATTATAGAAATAAGATGCCGTACTGATGCATTCTTTCTTTCCTCGGGCGATTCGAGATTGGAATGCCCAGAGTAAGTTTTGCTGTAACCACAATATTTGAGTAGGATGGATGAGGATGTAGATTTACACACTCCATATTTTTTCGAAATTTTTATTTTATCATGTTATGATTTGTAATTTGGGAAAAAATAATAATTTCTAAATTAAATCTTCCATACATTGTGAAGGAGTGGCAGACGGACATACAGTTTAGATTTGTCGCTTAGGAGGCATGTAATCCTAAAAAAACTATTAAAAAATTAAATTAATAAAGCGAAGTTACCGTTAAATACATGGTCCATTGCATTTGGCAAGCCATTTAAAACTTTTGAAGTTATTCTTTGAACGTCTCTGATGGTGTGAGAAAATATTTTCTGGTTGATGGATTGATATTCAGTCAAACCTCAAACCACCTAATTAACCATGATTCTTCCTAATTTTCCTAACGTTTACCAAACTTTTCTGATTGCAGTCAAAACCTTTTGGTGGAAAGATTTCCGTGCATCTGGACCTCAAGTCTGTTCATTAAAATAACCTAGCTGATTTCATAATGGCATTCCATTTGTAGGGTGTTAAATTGCTGTAATATTTAATGACAAAACTTTTTTTATGTTCCTGTGTTCCTGGCACCGACACTTTGGCTTTAATAATTCCTTGTTGTTTTCTTCATTTTTAACTTTAAGGGGAAAATGTCGGCCTCCTGAGAAGTCTTTGTAAAAACCCCTTTGATGTGTTGGTAATTCAAATTGGTGGGTGAATAATTGATAGTGGCATTTTGTACCTGTGCCACCGTTTAGGGACTGTTATTCCAATGTTTTGCAGTCTGTCTTCTGTTTGGCGTAATGTATCGGGTCTTTGATGGAAGGATTTGGTTAGTCTTTTTACCACTCTGTCTATTGTTTCCATTTGAGACACTGTCAGCATTTAGGATTAGGCGGAGGCACCTGTTTTGTAATATTTGTAAATGCGATAGGTTTGTTTTGCACGTTGTTCCCCAAATCTGACATCCATATGTTATTGCTGGAAATATTGATGATTTGTACAGATGGAGTTTTGTTTTTAGATTCATTGAATGACTAATCAGTATATAAAATAGGCTTTTGATAATACCTAGGACATTTAGCCGTTTTTTCAGCTATATGTTGACGAAATGTGAGAGTTCTGTCGATAGTAACTCCTAGGTACTTGTGACGGTTCTTCCACGGTATCTGCTTTCCGAATATAGTCAGGTAACGATTAAGTTCAGATCTTTTATGTGTAAAATATATTGCTGCGGATTTTTTCGGTGTTTATCGTTATTTTATTTCGTTTACTCCATAGCTCTATTTTTCATTGGTGATGTTCTCCATATGTTTTGTTCCCGTGATATAAATCGTCGTGTCATCAGCAAATTCGTCGACATGAACATTTTTTTATGGTTGGAATATCGTTCACGTATATATTAAAAAGTGTAGGTGCTAATACTGATCCCTATGGGAGTCCTGTCCTAATCTGATGTATTGAAGATCGCATTTCTATGTAGAAACTCCTTTTTTCCAAAAGCTATTTATCAAGTGAATGATTGCGCTATCAACTGTAGTTTGTGTAGTTAGCTTATATATGAGATTTTGGTGCCATACCTTTTCATAGGCCTTTTGGACATCAATAAAAGCTGCTGCTGTGGATTTGCCAGATTGAACCCTTTGCTTATATTCTCAACCAGGTGTAGAAGCTGTACTGTTGCTGACATGCGAGGTTGGAAACCATACTGTTCTTTGCGAATGGTATTCTGTTCAGCCAGTTTCTTAAACACTCTTTCCAGCACTTTGTTGTGGAGTTGAACAGGCTAATTGGTCTATTATTTGCCGGCAAGGATGAGTTTTTCCCAGCTTTGGGGATTGGTATTATTTTTGCTCTTTTCCAGTCTGCTGGGAAGTAGGCTTTTCTCAGCAGCTGTTCACTATTCTCGTTAATAATACTATTCCCTTCCTAGGCAAGTGTTTCAATTGACAGTTTGTAACTTTGTCTTCTCCTGGGGCTTTGTTGTTTCTAAGTTTCCTGATAATATTCCTTATTTCAGTCGGTGTAGCCAAATCAGTGTAATCTCCCATGTCTTCTTTTAGGAATGTGGAAACAGAGTCTTTGATTTTTTCTTCTTCTTCCTTTTCGTCCGTTTGCTGTATTATGGGAGTTGCATATTGTTCTTCGAAATAATCAGCCAGGATCTCTGCTTTTGTTAGTGGTTCGAAGATTTGCCCATCGTCGGTGGTCTGGTCATTGGTCTTGTCGGTGTTTTAGGATTTTTTAATGCTCTTATTAGACCCCAAGCGTTTCGGTGTTGGAGTGTGAGCTTTGACATTTTTTCTTCCCAACGTTCAGTGTTTAGTTCTTTTAGCCTCTTCTGCAGTTTTCTTCTATAATAGTTTGTCAGTATTCGGTCTTGCGGTCTCTGTACGTCTGCCATGTTTTGCGGTGGAAGTTCTTTATGTATTTTAGTCTTGCAAGGTCCTCTGGAAGGTCTGTTTTATAGTTGGGTGGCGGGTTTACTGTTGTTATGGACGCTTTATGGTTAGCTTTATGGATAGCTTTGGTCAGGTGAGTTTATAGCGCCATCTATTTCGTCTTGGCTATTCTATAAGTGGTTTTGATTGAATTATGTAATTCTTTTGTGAAAATACCAGTCTACCTGTTTTGTTATTTTTGGGGTGGTGCTGTGATCATCCAGTTATTTATCTTGACTATCACCGGTTATGATCTGACGATAACTCGTTTACAGTGATTGGTTGTAGTATATGTGGAATATTCTTTGTTATCACGATATCTATGACATCTGGTTGATGATTAGGATTTGCCGGAATGGGTTGGTATCTCCGGACCAAAGACATTTAAGTTTAGTTCTCCTGCCACCTGAAGTTGATTGCCTGTGGGTTTGCAATTCTTGAATTCCATAATGGATGTTTTTTAGATCACCACCCACCAGTATTTCGGACCAACCGTCGTAATTTTCTCTATATCCTCACTAGTAGTTCTTTATTTGGCCTCAGATATGCTGCCACTATTGTTATTATGCCATCTCTTGTTTGGGTTTTGATTCCTGCAGCTTCAATATTTTCCAAATTGTTAAATTCTATAGGTGGTCATGTTCCTTAATTTGAAGCTCTGATGTGGTTTTAAGTGTGTTTCTGTCATTAGTATTATATCCAGATTTTGTTGTTGTTGAAATAAGGCTAGTACGTGTTTTTCCTGGATTATTACGTTCGCATTCCATATCGTTATGTATATGTCCCGATTTTGAATCATGAATCAACTATCCACTATTGAAATAATGCCAATACGCCTTACAGTAGTGCTCCCATTTTCTAATGTAGTCACTCAGAGAATAGAGATCGAGCCCAAGTGCTACCGTCGAACTTCTGTTTTCCATTATTTCGTTGCTGAAATAATTCCTTCTAAATAATATGGTCAAATTTTTAACCGTACTTTGTCCCCTATTCTCTGCGATCTCTAAAGGTCTCAACTTGAATAAAGAGTAAAGCAACAAGTCAAAAACAAATAAAGAGAATAAGGATCATTCTGCAACTAGATGCTGCCTAAAGCAAGTATTAGTGATTTTATTAGTCTGTGGGATTGTCAGGCATAAAAAATGTAAACTATTATATGTAGTAATTTCGAGAAAATAATAAGCAGTTGTAGATAGTAAAAAAATAGAGGTGAACATAAAAGCGGCGAAAACAAGCTGTGTCAAACTGTTAGTCGTGTGCTATAGATATAGCCAGTTACCCTCAAAATACAAGGTGTAGTGCGAGATCTGTACGTGTGGCTTCTTACTAGTTAGCGTTTCGTAATTGCCTATTACAGAGGGATACCTGCCTAGGCTTGACTCCTTAATTAGGGAAGATGGTGGGTGTCCTAACTTAGATCCAATCTGCCTATAGTTTCAGAAGTCAGTGGCTATAGAATCATTTACTTTCTGTCTGCAGGTATATATGCAAGATATTTCAGATGAAATGTACAAGGGAGACCAAATTGATAGTGTAGCACTAGATCTGTCAAAGGCGTTTGACAGAGTAAGCCATAAAATGGGAGTAAATAAGGTAAAAACCATTGGAGTGGATGAGAAAGTGATTTGCTGCGTCGAAGAATTTTTAAAAGGTAGAAAACCGAAAGTTAGGGTAGGAAATGTAGTATCAAAAGAAGTGGAAGTAAAAATGGGTGTGCCACAGGGTAGCGTATTGGGACCATTGCTATTCATGATTCTAATGAATAATTGTGTTGATTGTTTATTATCTGAAATTAGATTGTTTGCAGATGACATAATGCTGTATAAAAGAATCAAAACGATAGAAGATTGTAAACAGTTGCAGGGTGATCTGCACAGGATATTTAGTTGGATTGGTAAACACGGAATGAAGATAAATGCAAAGAAGAGTCAGCTTATTAGATACACAAATAAAAAACAAAAGGTTAATTATCAATATAAGGTGGGGAAAGAATTGCTTGCTGAAGACTTGAAATGTAAATACACAGACGGAAAAAAAATCCCAACACCAAGAAAAAATTATTGTAGAGTAATGAAATTTGGACAATGCATTTGTCAAGTTAACATGTTTAATTGATTAAATTTTCAAGATCACAGGTTAATTTAAGCTCAAGAAAATGCATTTCAAATGTGAAATACTGTTAAATTAATAGCCGGTGTAACCTCCAGAATTTTGAATGCAAGCCTGCAAACGTGAATGCATTGTGTCATACAGGTTTCGAATGTCACTTTGTGGTATGGAGTTCCATGCTTGTTGTACTTGTGCTGTCAATACTGGGACGGTCAGTGCTGGCTGTGGATGATGCTGGAGTTGTCGTCCAATGATATCCCATACGTGTTCAATTGGAGACAGATCTGGTGATCTCGCAGGCCAAGGTAACATGTCGACACTCTGTAGAGCACGTTGCGAGACAACAGCGGTATGAGGGCGAGCGTTATCCTGTTGAAAAACTCCCCCTTGAATGCTGTTCATGAATGGCAGCACTACAGGTTGAATTACCAGACTGACGTACAAATTTGCAGTCAGTGTGTTTGGTATAACCACAAGAGTGCTCCTGCTGTCATAGGAAATTGCTCCCCAGACCATGACTCCAGGTGTAGGTCCAGTGTGTCTAGGCCGCAGACAGTTTGGTTGCAGGCGTTCCCCTGGCCTCCTTCTGACCAACACTCGGCCATCACTGGCACCAAGGCAGAACCTGCTTTCATCAGAAAACACAACAGATCTCCACTCCGTCCTCCAATGAGCTCTGGCTTGACACCACTGGAGTCGCAAACGGCGATGGCTTGTAGTCAGTGGAATGCACGCTACAGGGCGCCTGGCTCGGAGCTGTCCTTGAAGTAACCGATTTCTAACAGTTCGTTGTGTCACTGTGGTACCAACTGCAGCTCGAATTTCTGTAGTGCTGCCATTCATGAACAGCATTCAAGGGGGAGTTTTTCAACAGGATAACGCTCGCCCTCATACCGCTGTTGTCTCGCAACGTGCTCTACAGAGTGTCGACATGTTACCTTGGCCTGCGAGATCACCAGATCTGTCTCCAATTGAACACGTATGGGATATCATTGGACGACAACTCCAGCATCATCCACAGCCAGCACTGACCGTCCCAGTATTGACAGCACAAGTACAACAAGCATGGAACTCCATACCACAAAGTGACATTCGAAACCTGTATGACACAATGCATTCACGTTTGTAGGCTTGCATTCAAAATTCTGGAGGTTACACCGGCTATTAATTTAACAGTATTTCACATTTGAAATGCATTTTCTTGAGCTTAAATTAACCTGTGATCTTGAAAATTTAATCAATTAAACATGTTAACTTGACAAATGCATTGTCCAAATTTCATTACTCTACAATAATTTTTTCTTGGTGTTGGGATTTTTTTTTCCGTCTGTGTATCTTGGCATTACTTTTGATAACAAGCTTAACTGGGCTGGACACATTGGACAGTTAGTAAGAAAAGGTTTCAATGTTCTGCACTTGTTGGAAAGAGTGATGAGGGATGTACGGGAGAAGTAAAGGAATTGGGTTACAAAACTTTGGTGAGACCAATGCTCGAATATGGTAGTGTAGTATGGGACCCTCATTTTACGTATCAACTACAGGAGTTGGAGAGGGTGCAAAATAGGGCTGCTAGATTTGTTTCTGGAAATTATCGCAGAATGCAATCAGCGACGGATATGATTAAGGAGCTGAAATGGGATTCATTGCAAGACAGGAGGAGGATGAGGAGGGTCATGGGAGTGTACAGGGCATATACTGGCGATGAGGCATGGAAAGATATTGCAATAGGTATGAAAAGTAGTGCATGGAAGGGAAAAGATGACCATGACCACAAGCTGGCACTAGATTTCAGGCACAAGGGTATAGGAAGATTCTCTTTTTTAGGTAAGGGTGTCAGGGATTGGAATGAGTTACCAACAGAAATGATGAATAGTTTACCGAAAACTTTGAAAGAATTTAAAGATAAAATTTGTAGAGGGCAAATGTAGGTGGGTGCAGGATAGGGGGAAGATGGGTGTATAGGGAAATTTCCACCGGAGCCTGTGCTCCATTGCAATTAAATTAAATTAAATTAATTAAATTAAAGTTTATTCTCCCTCGTAAAAGGAATTGTAACGCTGCTGTAAAACAGTTTCCACATTAAACTTTCTCAAATGACTGCCTCATTGCTATTGCTATTTAATGTAACATATTTTTAATAGAGTTCCAGATTTCTTAATTTTACTAGATTCGGTCCTCACTGTCTATAGCACACAAAAGTTTAATCTATTAGTAAATCAAGAATTTATCACAAATGTACAGAAGAGGATGTAATCTATTAAAATGAATGAGTTTTTGTTCACAGCAACAAACCTTTTACTGCTACAATAATTTAAGAAATCACATCTAGCCACCGACCGAAAATAATGAAGTTTATTTTACTTTGATATGGATAAAGCAAGGTTATAGATTCTTACATGTGAGAGTATGATTTCACACACTTTTATCACTCCCGAAAGAGCAGAAAAACGATAAATTTACCGTATCTTTCAGAAAAATGTCCTTGTATTCTTGTTTGCTTGACAATTCAGTAGTGATGGATCAAAACGCATCAATTTGGCTGGATTTACTTCACTGTTGATTGCAGTGTATATTCACTCACTGATATGATTGCCGTGAATGCTGTATGTTCAAGTTTGTAACATCTATGGAGCTCTACCGAAACACAGCGCTCCTTGTTGCCAATATATTAACCATCCAACTATCTGTGAGGTTAATACAGTGGTTCGATGTATTGTCACAACTTCATGTCACCTGTTTATGGTGCAGAAACCAGGGTAAAGTTCCCGGCTTTTAGGTAATGTCCTAACTACTTTAAAATGATCGAATGGTTAATAATTTTTTTTTCGAATGTCTACTGCTATTCCGTGTGTCTCGCATAGATGGCAACGGCCATAATGTACTCGAAGTATGGTACGTTATTCCTTTCACCTACGTCAACAAACGAAGGGAAACCGTTCTGCCCAGAAACACAGGAAGGTCTCCGCGAGATTGGGCGTCAACACCGAATGGATAAATCACTGTTAAGTGTAGTGTACGCTTTTTTTTTTTTTTTTTTTTTTTTTTTTACCTAGGGCTTCACGCCTCGTCGACGGCTAAGGACATTAGAGGCGGGATGGGACTGGGGGACAAGGAACGGGAAGGAAGCATCCCGGCATTCGCCTGGAGTGATTTGGGGAAACCATGGAAAACCAAATCTGAATGCCCGGACGGGGATTCGAACCCGCGGCCTCCCGAATGCGAGGCCAGAACGTTAACCATTCACCCACCACGCTCGGTGTGCTGTATGCTATGGCTCTATATTTGGCGTTTAAACCGCATGTCTTCGTTATTCAGTTTTTTTTTGCTAAGAGTCGTGTATGGCATTCCGGATGGCGTTGATTCGAAACCCCTTCCGACAATCACTCCACTCGAATGCAGTGGTAGTTCCTTCAAAACGCCATGGACAACTTCATCCCCGCTCTTTGTCCCCAAACACTTCCCACCTTTAATATCAACGAGACGCGAAGCCCTAAGCAAAATATATATATACATGGGAGATTCCATAAAATTTGTCCGCCGCACTTTTCAGTTGATAAAAATTGAATTTATTTTGTTTATAAGTTAGTTAGATAATAGATCGAAATGTTCTTTTTATTACTCCCACTTTTTTTGAAATAATAAATTAATTTTACTTCTGAAATCTTTGCTAATGACCTCCAAATGTCAGTACCTAGCCGTGTCCACGCATCGAAATTTTAAATTTGAGCATCCATATTTCGGAAAACATTTAGTTCGTATACTTTTATTTTCTTTATAACTGTTAAAATTAGAATATATACCTAATAACATCAATTTAATATGAGTTTAAAGGAAAAATCATTGCTTTTTCCTAAGTCAAACTATTGTCTGCAACTCTGACCGTCATCCCATAGCCCCTTTAAATCTTAAAAAAGAAAAAAATAAAGACGTGACAAAAAATCACATAAATAAAAAATCACGTGACTTCACAAGGTAATGAATGAATGTAAAACACTTGATTTTGAAGTAGCGATATTTACGTGTGTCTTTTTTTTAATTCAGTGCAGTCGCTGCGAATGTTGTGCAAACATGTGTTGTCCCAGTCAATGTGTCAGGGTATTTTATTTTGGTAAATAATAGACGATTGTTTTTAATTAATTATTATTTACTGTGCATTTTCTGACTTGTTTTGTAGATGATATTAGATATTTTAGTATTTGATGTTGAACATGAGTTTTGCTTGTTTTTCTCTGAAATCTGAATTCCCTAATCGCCAGGCTCTTGTGAATGTGACTACCGAAATAATAATGCTGACCATAGAAGAGTTGAAGCTAAAAGAAGAAGTCTTCATCAATGGAAGAAAAAAGCTGCTTTTGCAAAAAGAAAAAAAAGACTTAAAATAATATATATATATATATATATATAATAGACTAAAATACAGCATAAATAAGGCAAATAAAATACGCTTAAAAATAAAATGGAACGGATGGCAGATTATACTAATCAAAATAAATAACTAGTCAAAGTCGTAGTTTGGCGTAGTTGTAGAGGTTAAAATTACAGAAAATTATTTAAAAGTTAAAACTCATCAAGAAAAATCTAATTACAAATAGTTTATGTCTGGCCCAATATTAAGTATTAAAGAAATTGTAAGGATATGCTTAGTATAGCTGTGTAAAGCTAGAATAAAGATTTTATTCACTTAATTCAGACAATACGGACCATAAATTATTGATTATACTAAGAAAGCAGATATATTACACATTACTTTTGTTAATAAATATGTGATTGTATAAAGATGTGCTACAAATAAAAGTGAAAATACAGGTATACAGCTTATTTTATTACAATGATAATATATTTCATCAGTCCCTAACCATACCCTAGTTGCCAAAATTTACCAAATTTAATTTCCTCATAGATTATTACATAAGGTGACTGGCTATTTTGAGTACGACATGTTAAATAATTTATCTATTACATACGCTGATCGGGAATCCAACTGGATCTAAAATATTGTTTAGCCAAATTACTTCCAAAAGTAATTATGGAATCACCCATGTATATAATAAGGCAGGGGTGGCCAATCCGCAGCCCGCCTCAAACATTTTTGCAGCCCGCGAGATTATTCACCCGTTTAAAAAATATTTTTTATGATTCATTTTTAGTGTTGTGTATCTCTTTACAATGTACATTTAGTATCATTATTATAATATCTATGTTTACATGTAAGAATAATAGTAAATACGATAATAATGACTCATTATGTTCGAATTCCCGTCTGGGCATCCTGATTTGAGTTTTCCATGGTTTCTCCAAATCATTCCAGGCGAATGCCGGGATGCTTCCTTCAAAAAGGCCATGGCCGAATTCCTTCCCATTCCTCTTTTCCCCAGGCCCATCCCGCCTCTAATGACCTTAGCCGTCGACGAGGCGTAAAAAAAACATGCATTCTTAATAACATCTCCAAAAATTCCGCATCTGGAATTTCATTTTAATTACACTGAAGCAGATAAATCACGGCCTTAGATATCCAACTATTAATCATTTATTAATACACAAGTTCGCGTACAAAAACCGTTTTTATACTATTAATTGCCATATACCACAAACTCAACTTGAGATTTAATTTTAATTATCAAATGAACAACAAATACCAATAAAATCATTAACTGTCAAATTCAAACGTTATATTCTCTTGTGTTCGGCTAGCAAATAAAAGAGAATTATTTGATTTTATAAAGAGTAATGAGATTTAACTTGAGCTCGCGCTTTCTTAATGATTCCAAATGGTATGTGGTTTTCTTGCTGCGATTATTAGGTCATCACAGTACAAATATTTCTGCTTGTAGAAATGACCTCCAACTAGTTGATATCTCGCCTGGAAATAAACGTGTTGGCTTTACTGAAAACAATTATTTTCACCGACCTTTTCTTCCAGAAGTTTCGGCCCTTCGTTCACAACTGTTGTAGTGATATTGACAATCCAAGACTACTTCTCTCTTCAATGATAGCAACATACAATTATTACGCTCTGTGTTGGAGCATAAAATTAATCTGCTCACCTTGCTTGGAGACTTATGCACGGCCAGGGAGACAAGTGTTCCACCTCACCGACTGTACAGTACATAAAATCCCTTCACATACAACATTGTTGTCCTGCTCCCATCGCCAAACATGGAAAATTTCATCCAACTAATCCTGGTATTTTCCTGTGTTCAAAACCTTCGTTTTAAGGTGATAGTTCTTGCATTTTAAATTCTCTGTATCGTGGACCAAGCCATTTGAAAACTGCCGGAGACTTTCATTGACCTCAGGACACTGTTTCAACAGACTCTTTGAATTCGGTTCCACCATGTGTTGAAATCCCTACATTGCTTCCATTTTATACATTCCAAATACACATATTGCGTCTCCGTGCACACAGACTTTCTTTGGCCGATGCATATATCTCCGAATCATTAGATAATTACAATAATTGTCTTCATTGCTATAATTTTATTATGATAATTATTTTGGAGATGCTCTTGCAATAATTTTTCATAAATATTTTTAATAAAATATTTATAGTAACTACGGACGAACTGTGAACCACACCAGCGAGAAACACTCAAACGATAGAAGTGTCACATTAATTGTACGTGAGGTACATTTTATCAAACGATTTTTATTATTATTATAGTCTCTGACATTCTACGAACATCTGCTTACATGTTTATGTTCTTAATCGCTGTCTTCAGTATTCCTTTAATACCAGTTTAAATTAAAATCTATGTGTGATTTCTTTACATATGAACAGACATGTGCGGGAGAGCGGAGCAATGGGGGGATCTATCAAGAAAAAAGTAAAGTAACAGTGCCTTAGAAACGATTTTATTAAAATTTAGATTCTGTTATGTTTGATCCATGGACTTTGTTAAAAATAACGAAAACAGTCACTTCACTAAAGAGTGAGAGAGAAAAAAAGATAAACTTAATTCACTCGAATGGCACTCATTAGCCGGTCAACCGGGTAATGAGAGCCTCCGATAGGGTAAAAGCAGCCATTGAAAAATTCGTTCATAATAATGAAAGAACTTTAGTTTTAATGACAAAATTGCAAATTAATACTGTTCTTTCCACTCTTGTGGATCTAAAAATTAATCATTTCACTTTCAATTTAGACATACATTATCGTTTTCTATCACAAAATTTACAAATCAATTATGGTTCATCAACACAATTTGCACAGTCCAGATGCTACTTCTAATTAAAATCGATGAAGATTGTGACAAACGGCTTGTAGCCCTAGATCTCAAATTTGGTGGTCTGCCCCTTTTGCTCGGCGCACCGTTATTGCCTTCTGTTTTCTCTTTCTTTAGTGTTACCTTTTCTTCATAGAGTTTTATCAAGTTGAAGTAGAGCATTTGGGGGTACTGCTGGCCTAATTTTGGTGTAGGGGTAATTATGGCGTAATCAGAGTTAAGCTCCAATTTCCCCTTGCTCGTGGTTCCCATTACCCCACATGTTATTTTGTTATATATATCTAAATAATTTTTTCCTCCAGCTTTACATAGTACCCATTAAACTACATTAATCACGCAACCACTACAATATATTAAGCTACCTTGAAAAGTAATATACAAAACTCACTTGCTTCAGATAACAACAGCAAAAATTATAATCTTACAACCGAAAACACACTGTATCGTCTATTTGGCGAATTATGGCGACTGAGCCACCGCTTGTACTAATGTTGTTTTTTTTAATTGCTTTACGTCTCGTCAACGGCTAAGGTTATTAGAGGCGGATGGGACTGGAGACAAGTAATGTGAAGGAATTCGGCGATGGCATTTTTGAAGCAAGCATCCGGTATTCGCCTTGAGTGATTTGGGGAAACCTTGGAAAACCAAAATCTGAATGCCCGGATGGGGATTCGAACCCGCGTCCTCCCGAATGCGAGGCCAGAACGTTAACCGTTCAATCACCACGCTCGGTTTGTAGTAATTAAGAGTGATGACCTCTATTCAGCTTTCAACAATACTAACAGATTTCTAGGACGAGATATTCAAATTGTTCGGCATAGGCTGCTATTACCCATAGATTCCCATTCCCCAGTTCTCCCCTTCTCCTTTTATCATCCTTGCTGCTAAAATAACTAAAATAACAGTTAAAAATAACAGTTAAAAATAACCATAATAACTAATTAATTACCCATGAAGCATTCTGAGATTTGTACCGCAACCTACATGTTAAGAAATCTGATCGACGTATATTTGTACCGCACCTAGTGAACCAAATTTTTCCACAGGATTATCTTACTAGAGTAAACTTTATAAATTTATAATATCATTTATCGGTTACATCACAGGACTAAGTGAGCCGATTGTATTATATTTCTTCGTTTAGACAGGACTTATTTCTGTGCGGTATAATAAGTTCTGTTGTGTGATGGTTCTGAAACAGGCAGTCGGGCAATCTCGTCACCACGCTGCCCGACTGTCCCTTTGTCCTTTTGCCAGGAGTGAAGAACTGTAATCAGCCGCAGAGGCGGAGAGCCTAGTGACGGTGGCTCTTCCCACTCCCACTACCGCCTTTTACTCTCAGATCGGATCGAAGACGCTCCATCGTAAATCTGTCGCAGACTGAACCCACCACCGTGCTCACTGGACAAATGCGGGGAACAATACTTGTTTTCGAGTGCCACAGATAAATTCCTCTTCCGATATGAGTTAAACGTATCTGCTAGACCTTAAATCTGAAGACGGAAACTTTTGTGGAGTCTGCGTAAATCTTGTTATGCCTCATAAACCGCAGTCTGAAGTGTTTTTCTGGGTGACAGCTGGGTATACAGGGACAATTCGTAGGATACAAGATATCATTGAATAAATCAGAAATGAGGATTTTTAGTTCCTTTAGATGCATAGTATTTATGTTATCTCGCTTGTAAGAAGTATATGCTGTGGTGTTAGTGTCGAGAAGAATTGTGGACAAAGAAAGGAAGGAAAATAGGTATTAGCGAAAGAACCGTCGTATTCACCTGGAATGAATACGGTTGAATCCACAGTTCCTGTGAAGCGAGGGTTTACCATACTGTTGATGATGATCCGTCCGTCGTATGAGAACATTAAACCTGGTGGCTACCACTTTGTCTTTCGGAAGAGAAGCCTGAATAGCCCATCATCGCGTTTCACGCTCTATCTTAGTCCATCTTTCATTAACTCAAAACACACTACTCTGAAAACGTCACAGTCATCCGGGGAAAAAATAAATAAACACGTAAATACACTTCTATCACGAACGAAAGGAGACCGGAAACCAGCCTTAGTTTAAATTTCCTCAAAGAAAGGACATACTAAACGAATTAGGAGATAAAGAAGATAAAATTAAATAGAAAGGAAATTTTTAGCGGCCTCAAAGGAATGTGAACGGTTAGAATTGTCACAATGAAAGCAGAAATTGCTTTTTAGTTACATAAGTAATAAAATGATAGTATTTCACGATGGCACAATCGAGAAGGAATTGGAGCAATGCATGAAATTTAAATACCTGGTCACATTATTTGAAGATACTCTCACATGCGCAAGAGACGTTGGGGAGGCTGTAGGGAAGGCTTTCATAGTCCTGCATCTATCTGAGATAATATTGACAGGATGAACAGGGAAACAGAGAACCTGGGCTACCAAAATGGCTAAATGGAAGGAGCACCAAACTATGGGTTACCAATTCTAGAGTTATAGTAGGTAGGGTTGTAGTTATTGTAAATGAACTAAATAGCATGTATGAATGCAATATTAGCGCTGGTCCCTTTCGAAAAATTCTAAGATACAATTCTAATTGGCTCTAATTTATTGAGTTTATTGAGTTTATCTAATAAAATCTGTTTATAAAAAGTGTTGTTTTATTATTTCATCTACATCTACATATATACTCTGCAATTCACAAAATTGTGGGTGGCAGAGGGTGCTCAGCACCAAACCTAATCTCTTTGTTGTGCATTCCAATCCCTAATGGTACGAGGGAAAAAGGAATTCATATAAGAATCAGTGCGGCACCTTATTTCTCTAATTTTATCTTTCCTGTCCTTCCGACTCAAATAGGTTGGTGGAAGAAGTATTTCACTACACTCGTCAGTGAAAGTGGGAGTACGCATGTTTACCAATAAGTTTAAATGAAACGTGTGTCGTCTGTCTACCAGAGACTCCCAGCCTAGTCTACTAATCAGTTCTGTGACGCTTTCATAAGGACTGTAGCAAGCGGTCACGAATCGAGCGGCTCTTCTCTGTACTTTCTCTATACTTTCGATCAACCCTTTACGAAATGGATCCCAAATGGCACAACAGTAGTCCAAATGTGGTCGCACAAGAGATTTGTACGCTATCTCCTTTGTTTGTTCATTACAATTTTTCAATATTCGACCTAGGAACCGCAGCCTAGAATTTATGTTACTGTATAGTTTCTTAACTATGAATAAAATATAATTTACAATTTGTGATAAATTTTCATGTTATCTGTTCTCAGTTCAAGTCTTAGTTGTTTCTAGCGTTCGAAAATCAAATTTACTTGAAGGAATCTTTATGAACGATTGATTGTTTGTCTATTATATCTTCATGGACATCTGAATTGAATTTAATGTTTGTTCTAATACTGGAAAACAGCGCATTGCGGGAAACTGATTGAAGCAAACTCCTCATTGTCAAACTAAAGAATTTAAGCATTCGGGAGGACGGCGGTTCGAATCCCCGTCCGCGCATCCAGATTGGGTTTTCCAAGGTTTCCCAAATCACTCGAGGCAAATGCCGGGATGCTTCCATCAAAAGGTCATGGCCAAATTCCTTCCAATTCCTTGCCCCCTATCCTTTCCCGTCTCTAAAAGACCTCGCTGTTAGAGAGACGTTAAGCAGATAAAAAAAATAATGAATTTAACCGTGTGATTTTTATCTCAAAAGTATGTTTTAGAAAATGTGATAGACGCGTTGATTAAACAAAGAATATTCTACAGCAAAACATTTCATGTAAAATTCAAGCAAACAGAACGTTGACTAGACACGTGGAATACCCATTTATTCAGAAAACATTCCATTTTAATATCTGTATTTTATTTCATTTATTTAGTCAAGTATTCTATACTTTCTGTGGTTATCAGAAGAAGCAAGTAATTAATACACGATGTTACAACAACTGGCCCTGTCGTCTTCAATAGTATGGCTTCCGTTGATTCCGGGGCTAATATGACTTCCTCATGTAGCGGTCCACTTAATTTCCCTTGAAGAAGCGTGCCTGACGTTAAACCGCTACGGCGTCCACTCTCAAAGTTCAGACCTCCACGCCAAATGCAGTGATCTGGCTTCATCAGTGGTCCACAGCCCATTGCCCGTTGCATTTTGGACTAAATATAAACCAGTGCAAGACAAAAGTGATAAAATTGAGAAGAAATGATACGAATACTAGTAGATTAAATATAAAAATAGGGTCAGATGCGATAGCAGAAGTTGGTGAAGTTTGCTACTTAGGAAGTAAAATTACAACTGATGGCCGAAGCAGAAACGATGTTTAAAGCAGAATAGCAACATCAAACAGAGCCTTCATGAAAAAGAGAAACCTTTCAGTTTCAAATATTTATCGAGTACTCAGAAAGAACTTTTTATAACTCTATGTGTGGGGCACCGCACTCTGTGCTAGCGATGCATGGACTTTAGGAATACCAGAAAGAAGGAAAATTGAAGCATTTGGAATTTGGTGCTATAGATGGATGCTAAAAATTAAATGGACGGATAAAGTACGAAACGAATGAGTTTTGGAAATTATGGGCGAGGAAAGAAGTTTGTGGGAGAATTTTACAGAAAGAAGAGACAAGATGGTAGGTCATGTTTTGAGACATGCTGGATTGGTTAATTTGTTAGTGGAGGGAACAGTTGAAGGTAAGAACTGTAGAGGAAGACAGAGATTAGAATATATGAAGCAGATAATTGAGGACGTGGGTTGCAAGGCGTACATTGAGATGAAAACGCCAGCGCAAGATACGAAGGAATGGAGGAGTGCATCAAACCAGTCGAAAAAGAAAGAAAAAAAAACCACGCGCGCACTGGTGCCGCCGCAGTGCAGTGGGCATTGTTGCAGGCATTGAGATGCGATGGCAGATTTTACCGAATGGATGTATGAGGCGCATATGAGCGTAGAAGCCTACAAAACTGTTAGAGACAATTGCATGATACGTTAATACCGGTTTATACGTAACGTCTTGACAGATGTTTTACTTCAGGTAAAACCTGTGAGATAAAACATTATGTGTGGACAGAAAAACGGACGTTTTACCTGAACAGAAAGAAGACGGACGACTTACAGAGAAAGGATCAGTGGGAGCATAATAGTTGTCGGTCTTGACTGACGTTTTCCCTCCAATAATTAATCTGCTCTCAGCTTGTGCGGAGCTAAAATTATTATTATTATTTTTTCTAAAACTTTTTACGGTGGACTTTTAGAATTTACGACAGTAATCACAAGATTTGTTTAAGGAATTCATAGAGTCCTATCTTAGTTATCCTTGCACATGGCAAGTTAAAGCCAAAGACTACAGTGAAAAGGCAAGAAATTCAAGCATCAGCTTTGGTTGATAAATGTAATAAGTATATCTTGCAGATACAAAGGAAACGGATACAATAATAACAATAATCAATTCTTTTCGTTCAGTTAAGAAGTCAACACGTTCTGGTGTTAATGCCAGTGACATTTACCAACCTTCTCTGTGGAATTTTGATCTTCTTTTATCCTTAAATTATGAAGGAAACCCAAGAGAAACAATCAGCAATACAAAGGATGATTCAGAAATTGAGGTAAGTTGTTAACTGCAGAAAATTAACAGAACGGTACATAGAAATGTATTGTACATTTATAAATAAAGTAAATTTATTTAATAACTAGACAGTAGTAGTGTTAAATATAAAAGAGAAAATGATTATTGTCTTCAAATTATTTACATTTCATCAAATTCCCCTCAAAGAATTATGATGTTGCCATGTAACTGTTTTGATCCTTGGCAATTAAAGTACTTCCTGTCTATATCACTTACACGTTTCACGTCTTCCAGAACTAGCTCACGTCTTCGTTGTTGAAGGTTATGTATATTTCCTAGTTTTAATATTTCGCATATGGCGTGACAAGTTTCTACTTACTGTTTTGAATTTCAGCCAATAGCTTCTATTTGTTGCTAGAAATATTAGCATAGCAGTCGGTCTCTCATGGGATGAGATTCTCCTACTCACAGCAGTGGTTTTTTTTTGTGGTGGAGGGATTAGTAATGATAGAAACTTCAAATAAATGTTCTTAACCATGCTAACCTTCTGGCTGCAGAAGTAATTCCCGAAACAAATTCACATGCGAGAACCTTATCCTCTTCTAGACCATTTTGACTTTTTAAACTTATCAGACATAAATAAATTACCACTAAAAAAAGTGCTGTTTCTTTCACAACATTATAAAACTGAGCTAAAAACGGAAATAATAAACGTACACAGTTGCCGCAGAAGACCTCGCCAACTGTATCGGAGAATCAAGTAGTATGCGAGTCGAAGACGAAGACTGATGAGCTAGCAGAGGAGTTTTAGGATAATTTCCAGACCATTAATTACCCGCAGACGCACGATTCATGACGAGCTACCTGTAGAAATTCCTCCAAGCCGAAAATCCAGACGGTGACATGATGGAAAAAGTCGCTGGGGAACAAAACTTATCTATGCTCTTACATGTAAACAAGAGAAAAATTGTATGATACGATGGAGTTTGTTGTATCCTGTCACGCCAGATCCCACCACCCACAATTACCTTTATCACAATTGCCTTCGACAAGATGATGAATTACTGTGGGAACCAACAAGCACAGATACTCACTGAGATGGTACCCATACAAAAGAAATGCTGGGGGGTGGAGGGTGGGGGGACCGATCAGCTTGGTGCCAAAAGTCTCAGAAGTATTTTAGCATATTTATCTCAAAAGGTTCCAGTGGACAGTGGAATACCACTGTCTGCAGCCTGAAGTGCAGCTCGGATTCAGAATAAAACATTTAAAAGAACAGAAACCTCTCTGAGTGGTAGAAAATGCGACTGGAGTTTTCGAGAGGAGTGAGTAATTTGGTGCATTACGTTTCACTTTGTGACACAAAGTCTCTGTATAACCTGCCTTACTGTAGGCTCCTCCCAAATGTTAGGCTTTTAAAGAATCCAGCTTGAGGAACAATTGTTTCGCGTGTTGCTAAAACAGTGCAGTCTCTGCTCCGAAAGCCACTGACGTCGGTTCTTTGGATCTGTGCTCAACATCTATACGGCCGACCAATTGAGAAAAGAGCAAGTACAAACACGTCTGTATGCGGATAGCAAGCGGTATTCACCAGATGTGTCAAGGCTACACATGTGAAAACAAAATTCTAACAGGCGTCCAACAATATTTAATGATCGGTTACAAAACCCTGTCTACCGTTTAACGCCACCAGTCAACCATCATGTTTGCCTAGTAACGGTTCCCTAGCTGCTGTTATTCACCGTGTTCAGGTAGAACATGGTGTGGACTCCAACAATAGTGCAACTAGAGGTTAACATCAGCCGAAAAATTACTTTGCAAAACTACGTTAGGAATCATACCTAACACAACATCAGCATTACAACCGCATTTGGGAATACGACTGTCCCTGTCCAGTCATCGAGTATACCGCAAATGTTCTGGGAAATGCCGCAGACTTCAATATCAAATTGTTACAAACCACTGAAAATAATAAAGTACAAAATGCTGAGAGAAACAAGAGTTAACAGATTACTTTAATTGATTCTCTACCGCAGATGAAAAGAGGACTCTGGAGAATAGAAGAGAAATTCTACCGGGAATTTTGAATTTCAGGCAAACCACTAATACCACTGGTGAACGTTAACAGTAATATTGGTTGGCTAGTTTATCTACCCCAGGAACTACAGCGTTTTTCAGCTTTTAATTAAAACAGCCCATGCCTTGGGCCTGACATGAACCTTCAATCCCTACAAGGCAATTACAAATCGCTCCCCCAACACAGCCGTGGTCAGAAAGAACAGTGGATTAAAAAAAAAGAAGTTGGTCTCACATTTAACGACAAAAAAAGGCAGTCATTGGGAACTGCCTAAAGTAGTGAAAACTTAAAATTATTAACACCATACGCGCAACACGTCATACTTATAACTACAGATATACTAAATAATAATAATTCCGAGTGGAAGTAATGACCTTGTGACACGGTTTCTATTGGCTGCGCATTCCGCCCCTGTCTTGGCCGCCTTAATGTAACTCGCTAGTGCTACCAGGTACAGGGAATCTACAGTTTAACGAAGAATCCGATCCACGGAAGCGTTCTGTCGTACTTCACATTGCACAGCAAGCTATGCCAGAGATGATGGGTAAATAGGATATGAAAATCCCCACCGAGACAGAGATTCGAACCAGGGACCTTTCGTTCGACCGCCAGACACTTTAACCACTGGGTCACCAGACCGCAACAGATATACTGTTAACATTAACATGTCAATAATGCTAACTCATAAGATTTTACCCATTCAAACATCCCACAACGCACCTAAACAAAATTTCCACTCAAAAACTAAAAATCTAACTTAGTTCACAACCCGACGGTTCATCGAGTCTTACCGAAGGAGATGTACCAAGCTACTGTATCAGAGGCAAGAAGGTTAATTTATGTCTTCAGGGGCCTGCAGTTTAAAGTGAAATCAGAACCACCGAACGTCCCGGCGTAGCTCATATAATCAAATAAAACTCCTAACAGTTCCTACTCACCATAGGATTTGAACCCGCGTTCGGAGAAAGAACTTTCGGAAATAAGCGTCTTAGCCGCTGAGCTACCAGACCGCCTTGTTTTGAAGTATACGTGTGCTAAGTACTATCAAAATCGGATAAAAACTGTGGATTTGTTTGAACAACGGTGACAGAAATTAAGATGAAGGGGGAAAGGAGGAGAGGGTTTAAGTTTCTGGTTCGGATTCCACGTTAAACTGTAGGTCCCAGAGGAAAGGAACTGGCCGTCCTACCTCTGACACAATGGCTTAGTATGCCTCCTTCGGGAGGATCCAACCAACCTTCGGGTTGTGGACTAAGTTAAGTTTTTAAATCAAACGTAAACAGTGTTTTTCTGTTTGCTTTAAAGTATACATGTGCAAAGTTCGGTCAAAATCGGATAAAAACAGTGTGTTTGTAAAAAGATTTTGAGAAAAGCCTTCAAGGCACTTATCATACGCGCAATAGGTGGCGTGATGGTGACACGCGAAACAGGTGGAATATTCATGACGAAGGCGTCACGAACTCACAGATTTACCCCCGTCCAAACATAGCGTAACGCACCCTCAGACGTTTTCTCATCAAAATCGTATCATAATGAGATAGGAACATGCTGTTCCAAAAACTACATACAAATGAGGACAGTCGAAAGTTTAAAATGGAAGGGTTTACTATTAGCTGTAAATGTTTTCCCATGCTCTCGGAAGTAAGAGAACCAAGCTGCAATAGACAGCACAAGCCTTGAGTTTATCTGCGGCTAGCTATGAATTCGGAGCAGTGTATAAGTTAGGATTTGTGTTCTCAGACCTCTTTACACTTTTCTTTGCGCTATAAATAAAGCTAATAAAAATTTTAAGACTAGAATGTTATATCCATGTGATCGGATTCGCTATGTGTTAAACAGTTTTTGATCGAATTTAGTTTCCACTTAACTACAAACTCCGTAGATAAATAGCACTGATTGATCTGGATTTCTGTGAATTCGTTTAAATTAATAATTGAGTTATAAAACCATGCGAAGTGTAAGAGAGATTTATGTATATACTACTATGTTCAACATTACCAATTCAGATGTGATGAAGTTATTGCAAATGAATACAGGAATGTAAAAGTAATACATTTTAAACAATCTTCATTAATTCGCCCTTTGTGTACACCAGTGCCACAGTCAGTACATGCATACAAATTATTGTCAGTAGATAAAAAACAGGAAGCAGCTGTGAATTTTAAGTGCTAATAGTAGTAAAAATGTCAAAAATAAAATACTTTCACAAAATGACACTGAACTGAAGAGATTTACGCCACGTCGACATTGAGGTCATTACAGAGAGAGAAGATTGAAGTGGGGGAGGGAGAGCATGAAACGTGAGTGAAATTGTCCATACTTTTTGAAGGAACCACATAGCATTCACCTGGATTGATTTCCTGTACCAGTGAAAACCAAAATTTGGATGGCCTCACGGAGGTTTGAACTCGTAAACAGTTCCATATAGCTATCCCGAGTGTTACCGCTCACCCACCATGCGTGGTAAGATAAATTTAAAAAAATGAAGAAAAATCTAGCTCTATCTTACGTTTTTTCGATTAATACAAAGGTATCTGCTGGTTTAAACATTAATAATCACTATTGATTTTAATTATATTAATACCTTCCAAGTATTCACGTAAGTGTTAATTTGGAAGAACATGCTGCATGACCCCTACTGACCCAGTGTAGCTGTGTTGTGGTGGTAATAGATGCTTTGCGTCACCATCCTCACGACTGGTGGTTCACTCGAGCTCCGTTTCGAAATCCCCAAACCGACAGCTGTGCCATCTATCAGCCCGACGGAAACAGGAGCCATTAATTTGGGGCTCTGCTAGGTACGGGAGGCCAAGCCCAAGAAACCGAAGGGCCAATGGGGGCTGCTGAAAAACGACTCCGTCCAATCGCTGCAGCCCGCTCCTTTACGTCTCCTACCTAGCTGTATAGCCGCTGCTTATTTTCGTCGTCTGTCTGCTATGATCCCCCGTCACTGAATGCTCAATTCATTCCACGATACCAGAGTCAGGGTGTGACGGGTGCAGATCAGTCACAACAAATCCACAGTAAAGGTGATATCTTTGTTTTTACGGAGACATGGGTGAATAAGTTTTAGGTTTCAGTAAATGGAGTATTGAGCTCTTTTTATCATGTCAATTTGTAACTAATAGCTGTGCGATTTTATTTACTGAATTTCATACCAATGCTTGTAGTTCGTGTGCCTAATGGGGCGTCAATAAACCACTTAGCTCCATTTTGGCCTCCTGTGAACCCCCCCCTCCCCCCCCCCCCCCACGAAGCACGACATGACTTTAGCATCTACCCCCCAACCCCCCTCCAAAGTAGCACGTATTTTTTTTTCTCTCTTTTGATTCCAGAAGATATTTTTTACCGTTTTCTCTTCTCAGACTGTTGTAAATTATATACGGCGATAGTTAAATGAATTTCGCATGCTGTTGTGTGCTCTGAACCTCATTTTAACTGTGAAAAATGAGATGTATGGAAAGCTATGTGACCTAGCTCGAATCCCCCTCCACCCCTCCCATGTAGCGCTGCGTAGTCTTCCAGGCCCCTCCCCCCCCCCCCCCCGCCCCTAGACCAAGTCACGTAGTTTATGTACACTCTCTAATAGAGAAGTTAAGCAAACGCTATGTTTATTCTAGTATATTTAAAGTCACTGAACTTCGCAGCAGCAACTTCTTAATTTGAGTGTGGTAATATATTTTATCTCGAAAAGGTATTTTTGTTGTGACTTACCATCGTTCGTACGTAACTGAAATCGTTAACCGAAGTATTATTTTAAACATTTAGTTCTCCGCTTTGATAAAGGAATTTGTCTGAAATCAACCAGTAAACTGAGAAAATTTTAAACACCGAGGTCAAGCGTATTAGACAGGTCGGAATAATGCCGCTAGACTTGGATGTCGTCGAAATAGATTGATCTCGTACCGCTGGATAGTAGCATCACATAACACAGAGATATCGGTAAACTGTGTGTGTTTTTTTACAATAGGGAACTTTTCGTATATTTTTATCTGTTAAGTAATGTTCTGTTTATTAATGTGAATAACCACGAGTTTGTGTCTTATGTAAGATTTGCGCCTCCAAATTTCCTTTGGAATTGTTTTGGTAACTTCCTGTAAGTGTTTTGTTACATATCTATTTTAGTTGATAAATAAACCTTTACTTGAAATGAGCCAGTTTTTCTTTAATCCTAGTACAATCCAGCAACGTCGCTATTCATCGTATTTATTTCGCGAAATTTGCGCATGGGCCATCTAAAATTTTGTTAATACTAGCACACCTCTGTTGTATAGGTTCTAGATAACTTGTTCTGCGTACCAATAGTCGGCGGCTCGAGTCCGGCTGGGAACATGAGTGTTTAAGTATTGTATGTGTGTTTAAGTCGTGTCCGTCCTGAAATGTCTATAATTACTTGGGAAAAAAAATACATACTGAAAAAACAGAAAACTCTGAATGATTTCTAATTACTCAAGAACTGACTCTATGGCCTAAGAATGTGAAAGTCAAAGGGGATAATGCGTGCAACTGCGTATCTCAGACGGCAGAGCGCATGTATAGAGTTCGATCTCCGACGAGGCTGAGGATTTTCATCGAAGCTGAACGTCCGAAACAACCCTCCATGCCCTCCCAGCCTGTTATCCAGTGAGTACCGTCGAAGAACCGCGCAGGAAGAAATATGGTCAATGGTACATTATGATATCAAAGATGCTTGACTTTCACAGTACAGTACTGTGTGGCCGTATTATTTAGAACAAAACAAATTTAATCGTCTGTATTTCCTACACAGTAATTTTGGTTTATGATAAATGTTCAATTCCAAGTACCTTCCAAGTAATTAACTGCAACTTTTTTAATATCATGCTACAAATCCGTGTGGCGTCCGTTCATTTTATTTTTAAATTCTTTAACCTACATTCACACAGCATATATTCCACAATTCGATTGGTAGATCGGACAGTTTTACGCCGTAAATGTACATAGGACGAAAGAGTAAAAACATAAACGTAGGAATTATAATTTTGTGATTTTTTTTTCCTGCTCTGATTTGTCTATATCACTTAACGTTTCCTACACTTCATATCACTCCTGTGGTCTCAAATTACAACTCCATTGGAAATCCTGGTTTATTCCACAAATAAAAACCGTTTAATTTTCACACAGTACATGTATTTTCAGTGTTTCCGATCGCCATCTGCTTTATGAACATGCACAAATGATTATCAAATTATGAATTATTTGCATTAATTATTGCAATGCGGTAGTATTCGGTAGGTTAAGAGTGGAAATGAATAACTTTACATTATTACAGAGCTTTAATTTATACATCAAAGAATCAATTTTATTAAAAATTCAAACAAACAATGTAAACGACTTGTTTTTATCTATTTCCCAGAATAACAACAACAAAAAATCATACATTGAATTATAAATAGTTAAAAACTCGAAAGTTGAACATTAAAAGAAAATTAAATGTTTCAGTTATGAGAACTGGTGTATCGTGCACTCAAAGATTTAACCATTCAGTAGTTTCCAATTGTTTGTGACTATGTTCAGTCAAAGCTAATTTTGTAAATTGAGCAAGAGATACACCTCGTCTCTGTAAATTTCTCTGCAGGGTCGCTATCGAGTCATTCAGAGGATAAAACGATGCGGTAATTTTCTTTACAGTGATAACAGAGCACTACGCAGTTGATTCCGTAATGTACCAAATGTCACTGATGCTCTAAACTAAATTGGAGAACACCCCCCGGTCTGAAGACAGGGAGGTGAGGGGGGGGGGAGAAGGGTTTGAGGTAGCTTCACTAGACGTGTGGACGATCCCCTAGCTCAACACCGAAGGACGTACAGTGTCTCCTCTTAGAGTTGGAAACCATTATTCTAACACCACTTACTTAATGAGTTTCTTCTGAGATGTCATTGTTAGTACTTACAAGTAGTGATTTACCTTTTTAATAGTAAAATTGTAGACGCGGAGAGAGGCTTGGAATGTTTATTCTGACGGAAGCGCGGCGCGTAGGAAGAAAAACTTTGGGAACCCCTGCATAAACAGATACATCCAGACGACTGTGTGGAATAATCACTATATCACTATCACCACAAAATAAGACACGTCTGTGCATTCCCTAAGCTCTTCTAAAAAGCTAACAATTTGTGCAAACTTTGCCTCCATTCCGTCGTGCAAGGAGATAATTCCACAAGACGTCCACACTTAACTTTCTTTTCATATTCGTTCATGTCGCAAAATTCACATGCAACTGCTCCAAATTATTTTCTACCTCCACCATGGAGATTGGAAGCCGGGAGTAACACTTTGTTGAAGACGGCGATTGGTGTTACATGAAAACAGACATAAAATATTGTTTACAATGTTTATATAGGACGAGTAGGTAAACACAGTCGCAGTGTTTCAGCTCGCAATATCAGTGGCTTTTAGATAAGTTACATCGAACTCCTCCCACTATTTTTTTTTTAAATTTTCTTTCCTACTTAAAATCCACTGGCACGAATAGTTCATCTTGAGTGAAGTGCGACACACATTCATTTGTTCGGAAAGTCTGAGCTCCAATCCGAGTCACGATAAATATCTATTTTCACCCAGGCCACTTGGATATTATTTATTTCACTGACGCGTTTCGCCTATCGTCGAGGTATCTTAAGAGTACAATGTTTTCTGTATTATATAATATTTTGTACATAATAGATTTTTACATGTAACGAAATTATTCTTATACATATGATGCATAATATGACTTATATTTACATATCAGTTTTGATAATTCAAAATATTACATATTACAGAAAACATTGTACGCTGAAGAAACCTCGACGAGAGGCGAAACGAGTCCGTGAAATAAATAATGTCCAACAACAGTTGTATTGGCGTATTTATTAAAGAATAATTATTAGTTTAACAAGAAACTGTGGAAGAAATGGCCTACAATAATTACATACATTATTGTAATTATTTGTTTATTTATATTAAATCAATATCCCCTTTTCATATAAATGGCTATGACAGGAATCTAGGTTGCCTAATTATGTTTTTTTTATAGTTTTTCAATATTTTTACCTTTAAAATTAAATTTGAAACCAACCATAATGGTAGATATGTAGTTCGCTTCAATCTACATGATAATTATGAAGAGTATTGTCTACTGGAACGAGGGGAAGCCGAAATATGTACAACATTACATAATGACAAAATCAAGGTCATCAACTTCATTTAATAATAATTCTATTTAGCTAAGCCACTGGGAAGAAATTAATTGCTGAAACATTGCGTACAATCCGTCATTTGTGATGACAGTCTTAGATGCTAGTGTTAATATAATTAGCGTAAACAACAACGTTCCAAAATGTAAGTAGCAGTAAGCAGTATTCCTGGTTTGTTCTCGGTGCCTATTTGTACGTGAAGCAGAGTTCCGTTATATCCGGGTGGGCCATTGTCACCCGAGCTGGCTTAGGTGCGCTGTTATTGGCTGGCTGCGTCACAGAGCACGGAGGTCAGAGGCAAGATACAGCGCCCTCAGTAACACCAGTGGTGTAGCAATACTACACTGTTTATCTTTGCCTTACTGCTCGCTGCCACCAGTTCGAAGCATACAACTTGTGGCCAAAAGCAGTTAACTAATAGTTTTGCTCTGTTCGAGTTGCGAAAACATTTCATACTACTTGAAATAATGCTGTAGGCGTTCTAATGCATCTAGTGTAATTATTGCCTTTTTTCCTCCAGATATAGATATTATGATTAATTTATCATTAAAGAGAAACGATTTAAACCCTATACTGTTGAGCTACTTGAATGTTCAGTGTCACTCAAAGGGTTTTCTTAGTATTTTGTGTTAATTTAATTACAATGGAGTGTTTGCTCAGGTGGTAATTTCCCAACACATCCATTTTTCACCTTTTCGTTCCTACCTACTTTTTCTTTCTAGTAATTTCAACCTTAAATTCGTTTTGCCTTTTTAGTAAATTATTCATCATTTCTCTTGTTAATTTATTCCAATCCCTTAGCCCCTAACCAACGAACCAACGAAAGAAAATATTCCCGCAACCTTATGCCTGAAATCAAGTGACAATTTATGGTCATGGTTATTTTTTCCCCTGCATATACTTCACCTAATTTTTCCACCATTATCTTTCCACACCTCATCATCAATATATGCCTTTAACGCTCCCATGACCCTCTTCACCCTCCTCCTGTCTTCCAATGAACCCCTTGCCGGCTCCTTTATCATATCGCTTATTCATATGATTAACATCTTATTCTCTGCACCCTTCACTCCATTTTAATAGTCAAAGCAAATTACAGTTTTCATATCACTCTCCTTTTTTCATGATCACAAAGTATTTAAAAATTACCTTCTTGTTTGTTCCTAACAATACTTTCAATTTGTCAAATTACGTCACTTATTTCTGCATAAGGAGTGAAAGAGTATGAGTTGCGAGTGCAAGGAGGTGACGAGACTGGATCTATGCGTCACTGAATACGGAACCAGATGACTAAAAATTCACAAATATCTTGATGAAACTACTTGCACCAAGTATGGTTGATCCTCACATTCGAGATGACGCAGGTCTGAACCCTTGGTCGGCCATCCAGATTTCGGTTTCCAGAAATCACTCCAAGTGAATACCGAGATCGTCTCATCAAAATCGCGATGACCAAATTTCTTCCCTCCAGTTTCTTGCCTCAAGTCCTTTCCCAAATCTAATTACCTCGAACCCATAAAAAAAAGAAATTTCTAGTAATAAAATCTTGTTATCTGGACTTAGTAGGCGACTTAGAAGTATAAATTCTACCAAACGAGCAAGAACAACTTCCGTTTACTTTCGTTAGGGTCACTAAGGACCTGATACCTAAGGCAGTTTAGTGTGAATTATGAGAACTGAGAGGCTGAAACCCCGTGATGGCTAGAATCAGATCTGCATCGTTAGGAGTATTTAACCATCTGTTTGCGTAACATGTAACTTAGACGCTGTTTGATAAATCTATTTTAATTTATGAAGCGGAAATTGGGGAACACCCCAGCTTTTGTCTAGATGACTGCGGGATACCATCTAAAAACGACAATCAGCACGGTCGGTAAGCCGGGACGAGAACTGCTACCATTGTAACTCTCCAATTTAAGCCCCATTTAGACGACTCGTTCCCGATCACCCTGTCCCGTTCTCACTTTCCTCCCGTCGACAGTGCTGCATTTAGACGACCCGTCAGCCGGCCCGATATCGGTACTACCGTACTAGCGGCCTACCACGCGTATATCCCGCTTGCTCTGAAATTTGCACGTTCATTTAGTAATACTAGTAACAAAATTAGTTAGTTACAAATTTTATTAATGTTTTAATATTTAAATTAAATATGATCCCATATTTATCAAAACCACAAATTCTTGGTGTAACCCTGACGGCTTGACATTGTGCGAAAAGCCTAGGAAAAAGAAAAAAGACCTGTGCCAAGCAATTAAATATACAAAGATATATATTCAGTCACTTTAGACTCTTATATGTGTTGGATGGTGAAAATTTCCGGAATTTCTAGCGGATGACACCTGAAATGCCTCATTTCTTGCATCTTTGTTATGACAGAGGTCATGTGAGGTTGCCAACCATGCTGTATTATAAAGTATCATATTTTGTTATTGGCTGTTATACTTTTTTCTACGAATAAAGTATGCTAAAATTATTTTTAACAAAGTGTATAACACATGTAACTGAACGTTCGTCTGCTAGTTTCACAATGCCTATCGGCCAACGATTTTTTGTTCGCTAGCATCCTTTGATTTGTGTAATTTCCGCATCGGAGCCGAGGCAATAATAGCGTGCCATTCATATTGTTGCATTGCAGTCGACTCGTGTCCGTTCGTCGTTATTTCTGAACGGAACCATAAATTATGCAGAAACTATTTATTTTTGGTAAACTATACAATTCAATTAATTTCGAAACGACATGTTAGTGCTTATGATGAAACGAAATAAATGCAAGTGGTGGGAAGGGAGAAACAGAGCCCCCATAAATTTAAAAGTCTACCTTTTTATGTTATACTAGATGTAGAATATGTCAACAGCTGCAACACTGAAATGAAACCAACAGTTAATAGCTAGTCCAGTAAGCCCGAAAATATAAGTATTTAAGGCAATAAATAACTAAATTTTATTTTTTCCCCCTTTCATATACTTTTTATTTTCCTCTTCAAAACACAAATATATTTTTAAGGCCCATTTAGACGACCTGACCTGGTCTCCCTAAATCGTGGCCACGCCCCTTCGACCCTGAAAACGAGTCGTCTAAAGCGAGCTCCTGGTCACGTTTTTGCCGCGAAACCCGGCAGGGAGGTCGAGTGGACATTCCATCCGATTTAGGGCGAAAGGGTGGGGGTAAGTCAGGCCCCCAGCACTCTACCCTGAAAACTGGCCGTGTAAAGCCTCACCCGGTTGTGATCACACTGCCTGGTTCCCTGTTTTCTATTATTTTGAGATGGATGCATCCGATAATCAAGAAAAAAGAAATATTGACAGAGTCGCTGGGGGTGGAAAAGACACAAATTTTTTTGGGACATCTCACATAGGGTTGCCTACTTATTAGGAAAAAAAAAGCATATTTGTCTTTTGAAGAGGAAAATAAAAATCAGATGAAGGGAAAAAAATTAAAATTTAGTTATTTAATGCATTAAATACACATATTTTCGGGCTTACTTGACTATCTATTAATTGGTGGTTTCATTTCAGTATTCTACGTCTAGTATAACAAAAAAAGGAACACTCATTTTTAAATTTATGAACGCTCCGTTTCTCCTTTCCCACCATATTGCATTTATTTCGTTTCATCATAAGCACTAACATGTCGTTTGGAAATTAATTGAATTGTATAATTTACCAATCATAAATTGTTTCCGCATACTTTATGGTTATGTTCAGAAATAACGCCGAGCGGACATGAGTTGACTGGAGTACAACAGTATGAATGATCCGCTATTATTGCCTCGACTCCGATGCGGTAATCAAAGGATGAGAGCGAACAAAAAATCTCTGGCCGACAGGCACTTTTTCTTGAAGATGGTTGTGAAACTAGCAGACGAACGTTCAGTTAATGTGTTGTATTTCGCATACCTTATTCGTAGAAGAAAGTATAACAGTCAAAAATAAAGTATAATACTTTATAATACAGTATGGTTGGCAACCCTAGCACTCACGTGCCCTCTGTCATAACAAAGACGCGAGAAATGAGGCATTTCAGCTGCATCCGCTAGAAATTCCTGAAATCTTCACCATCCAACAAATTTAAGAGTCTAAAGTGACTGAATACATGCCATTGTAAATATAATTGCTTCGCACACGTCTTTTTTTCTTTTTCCTAGGCTTTTCGCATAATGTCAAACCGTCAGGGTTATACCTAGAATTTGTGGTTTTGATAAATATGGGGCCATACATGTTTAATTTAAATATTGGAACTTTAATAAAATTTGTAACTAACTAATTTTAATTACTGGTATTACTATTGAATGGAACGTGCAAATTTCAGAATAAGACGGATATAAGCATGGTGGTAGGCCGCTAGTACGGTAGTACCAGATCGGGCCGGCCGACGGGTCGTCTAAATGCAAAATACTGTCGACGGGAGCAAAGTGAAATCGGGAACGGGAACGGGAACGGGACAGGGTGATCGGGAACGTGTCGTGTAAATGGGCCTTTAGTGTGGTGGAGCCTTAACGGGCGCAGATATTATTTATACATTTTTTCATTAAACCTGTTACCATGTCAGTCATCAGCTACCTACCAGGGACTGTTCCTAAATGGCGATTCTCAAAATATCAGTCATACGCATGGATTTACAAACTTCCGGTACACCCTTGATGGCTGAATAATGCATGAACGATAAGGTATGAATAATGAGCAAATCACTTAGGTCAACAAGCATCTTAAGCGATATTCTAAGGCCGTATTTCTCAAAGTGAGGTACACGAACCCCTAGGGTTTCACCAGTTGATCGTAGGAGTTTCGCGACAAAATTTACGTTCAAGTGGCTGAGTGGCTGTCTCGACCATTCAACACGTACGATGGTGATTGAGATTGAAAATTAGCAAAATTGCTGCTAAAATCAACAAGAGACAGGACCATCTATCACATTAATTAATAACATATTGCTCTTTGTGATTTTATTAAATTTTATTAATAAAAATCATTATTTAAAAAAAATGGGATTCGCCATTTAACAGTGGCATGTGGGGCTACAAGTTTGTTCTAAGGGATGATGCTGTTGGTTTTTACGAAAAAAAACTTTTCCTGTAATATTGTCAATTTTCTAAAACTTTAGTATGTCGATATCATGACTGACGAGTGTAGGAAGTTGAGTGTAAACTTAAAACCATGGAGATTGCAGTGCAGTGCACGATATCTACTGAGGCTATTTTGTCCATATAGACGTCAGCACCTTGAGGAGTAACCACCGAGGAGGATTGCCTCTGATCGAGCTTTTCCCGGCGGCACGATACGAAACCGCTAATTCCCAGCTCAATTACTTAAGTGGTGAGTTGATGGGGTACCGGCGATACGGCGGCTCTCATCCCAATTAAATTGCTTCCCCCCAGCTGGCAGGTGCATTAATCTGGAGTCTGCAGGAAGAGGCGGTCGGCTACCTCAAGCAGATTATCGTGGACACTGTGCTGCATGACAACCGTCGGCAATCAGACTCCTTAATGCAGTGATTATATGCTATCTGTCAGTGCAATAAAATGTCATCACATCGTATCGTAAACTGCTTATAGCTTAGGAATTTCAAATCACCAGTACATTGAATTCCTGTTGCGTACACATCTGATTAAAGGAGTAATTCGTGCTACACATGAAGAGCTGGGATGGCTGTCCTCGAACTGAAGAGGCTAACGGTTCAAGCACGACGTAATGCGTAAGGTAAGCGTACCAGCTGTAGACATTTTAAGAATTTATTTTTCAATTTTCAAAGTATCTGAACATACTGTTTAATTACTATGCATTTTTCAGTCATTTTCTCCATCCTGGGTTATGACAGTTGATGGTAAATTAAAAAGAATGCACTACTGCATTTTTTCCAATTATCGATGCCCTGAATCATATTGGCTTATTAAGTCAACACATTTTGCATCTTTAATCGACACATTTTTCATAACTCTAAAATACCGTCAGAGTCAGAAAAGAATCTGAGTTGACCAAGGGAAATCAAGGGAAAAGTGTTCAGAAGAAATTTGGTCCACGTTCAAGCAATTGCGGACCCACTTGGAGTACCATACGTTCCAACCCATATCCGACAAGTCGTAAGCCCCTGGGGAATACTGTAGACTTAAGAAGCAATTTTTACCAAGTTCCTTTACAAAAGAAAGCATGGAAAATAAAAACGCGTCAGATAATTTACAAATATCCTTCTGCACCTTCTGCCGGCTTTACATGAAATATTTAGTAAAAGATGGATTTCACTATCTTCTTAAGACATAATATACATAACAACAGGATAATTTTTTATTATTAACTTTTTTATTCTTCAATCAGTTATTACTTACACAAGGTCAGGTATTATGGTATACCAAAAATAACGCGACAATATAGCAATCACATTAACAAAAATATAAATGAACAAATTACAATAATGATAATAATCGTACCACATCATTCACCATTCTAGCCGCGAGTTGTTTCGATTGTTATTAATTAGTATGTCTTCCAAAAATACTCCAAACTTCTCATTGTACAAGTATATTGCCGATTTTAATGATTGATAAGAAGTCTTTCAACTATAACGTCTGAGTTTACATGATGTAGAATATAGTTTGACCCAGTTCTAAATAATCTATTTGTGTTTTTAAAGTGGAACTGTTTTGATGTCTGGGCGTACAAGCAACCTCATGACTACTTCGGTGTTATTTGTTGTATAGGGGCTGCGTACTCAAATTTTGTATCCATCACCACATTGAAAACAATGTAGAAGCAAGTCGATATTTCCACAAAGGTCACAAATCGTCTCTTATTTTGATGTGCATGCGAAATTATTTCTCATTAGTTGGAACTGTTCATGAATCATTTTACAGCATAAAGAAAGTTTATCTGTGTGTAGGATATCAAAAATATTTCATCATATCATCCGCAGCTGGTATATGTATATTTTGTCTATATCATATTGCATTAACCATTATTCGTTAAGATTATTAACTGCCAGTTGGTTGTCTGTGTATTGTTTCCAGTAGTGTTTCTGTGGTGTAACTATTTTGTATAAAGTAATCCCTGATATTTTGGAACTTCTTGAGGATGTGGTCGATCGAAATCGGGTCACTGCTCTTACCACTCTACATATTTCATTCAGCTTTGAAAATGTCCTTTACTGTCGTAATTTTGTTCATTGTAGAAGGAAATTGGGCATGTTATGTATCGAAACTGGCAACATTTGTTGATTTTACGTTCCAACCAATGCACCATATCTAATAAAAAAAACTGATTGTTGTGAACGGCATGCAAGGTTCGTCCAGTTTATGTTTAAAACTCAATTTTTAGAGAGGAGCCGAAATTCGGTCCCCCTGACGGTTCAATGAACACCCAAGAATTTTGGTATCTATTTAGGCTTTCCTTAACTGAAATATTCTTCTCGTTTAAATTAGGAAAGAATACGCTTTTGTGTTTCATCGTGGTCACATTTTCATATTTACCTTCAAAGCATTGGAAAGAAATATTAAATTAATTGGCATTAAATTATTTCCATGGGTTATACGCGCCTCGAACTGGGGCATGGATGACCTCGGTAGCGTAGGGGCTTGAGTGCTAGCTCCGCTTGCAGAAGATCGCCGGTTCGAGCCCGGCCGCGGGGCATGGGTGTTCAAATGTCATGTCCGTCCTGTGGTGTGTCTAATCAGCCGTAAAAATGCATCAGGCTGGCTGTATGGCCTAAGATGCCGAAAGCCATTACCAAAAAAATAGTTTTACATATGGTTTTCTGGATCACCGTATTTCCTTTAATACGAACTTATTCAATTTTATGTTGACTCTAGGAACACTACCGACAATTAGTTTGGTTTTGGTTTTAATCACACTACTATTTGTCAAAATTGTAACACCGAGATGCAATTTATTCCACAGATAAGCGACATGACAATACACAAATAGAACTGTATATGAACTTTGACCGCGAGAATTCAGTATGTTGTGAAGCCTCCACGTGTTGCAGAGCCTCCAGACATCGTATCACGGAATCAAAGAGAGCTTGGATATGCTTCTGCGGAACACACAGCCAGGTGCATCCACAAAGAATCGATAGTTATTGCAGGAGGAGCACTAGAACGAACAAGTTACCGACCAATAGTACCCCAGACATTTTCGATGGGGATGTGTCTGGCAAACGTGCAGGCCAGGAAAGCAGCGGTACCCGTCTTTCTACGAAGACGTTTTGTAGGTTTGCACATTCCTCGCCTCATGTGGATGGGAATTTTTCTGTTGAAATATGGCATGTGGAGGTACATGCAGGTGTCCCAGTGTTTTGTGCTCCAAAAGCAACCAGATGTAACAGATGCTATTCAGATTGCACTCAATACGTGGGAGGCGTGATCGCACGTTACCGCCACTGGCGCCCCAAATCATCACACTTGGTTTTGGTCCGCTATGACGTAGAACAGTTTAGTCTCACCGATGCGTTCACCGCGGTAGCGTATGACAGGTACATGTCACTGTAGGACAAATTGAAGTGGGACTCGTCCGAAAACGCTTTGTCTCTCAGCATGCCAGCGACGACGTTCACGTACCCATTGCATTATGAGGTTTTGATGGTTTCTGGACAATGGAAACTGACGCAATGGCATGTGTACCTTCAGTCAACGTTGTGGTCGAAGCTGGTCTGTCCGTTACGGCCATTCGGACAAGATAGTGGTCTTATCGCGCTGTGGTCACGATGTGTGTTCCAGTGCCCTCTAGTCGCTGTCTAAGACCCTGTTCTGTCAGCTGACTTTACACACACATCAATGTCGTAGCAGCGTGCCTTGCACGAGCCGCAATGTCACGCTACGATAATCCCGTTTCCCTGAGGTAAATCATTTTGCCACGTTCGATCTCATTCAGATGCTTAAATTGAGCTATTTCACTTTGACGATTCCTACTGGCACTTCTTGCACGCTTCGACTTCGTTGAAGGGTTCTACACTGAATGATCGTGAAATAACACTGACGTTTCCGGCTACGCTAAGTATGGCGCTTCTGGGCCTACCTGCAATCTGTAATCTAACTCACATGTTATGGGTACGCTGTTCAACACATTCTATGATTTCAGAGTGATTCAGACAGATCATTCTGGTGTTATAATATTCACAAATGACAATATAAGTGTTTTATCCGTTACGTTTATTTCATATTCAGATTGTGACGACTGATATGTGCAAGATGTTTAGTTAATTATTTAATGATTAATCGTACCAAGTATTTTAAGGTATGGTTAACCATATAAAGGGAGGAAAAACGCATTGAACTGTATACACATAAATTAAGATTTAACAAGACAAACCAAATACATAAAGGTTCGAATACTAAACACTGAGAATCTCTCAAATCTCTTAGTGGTTTCGGGTCACCAACAGCTTTGCGGATCAACGTAGACAGTTACCGTTTGTTGTAATGTTCATGGTATCACAAGGTAATGTTGAGATAAGTGAAATTGCTTCTCGGCATATAGCGCTATCAGTTACTCGTTTCCTGTGCTCTGGAGTGACATGTGAACAGTGAAACCACAACCTCCTTCAAAAGCGTACGGACCCCACGCAGCAACATGACCAGCTTTTATTTAGCTAACATCCAGCCGAGAGAATTGTTTCCCTCGACGGCCATGAAGTTGACTCAACATAAACACTCCTCGCCCCCACATATTCTGCTCCAGTGGATCTCTGTGGCTTGAGATTACTATTCGCATTAAATCACTATCATGATGTCGCCACAGGCACGTACTATTACTGATTTATATATATATATATATATAAATATGCACTAATATATATAAGCTTCAGCTTTTACAACCAATCTACCAGCTTCACAACGCTTACATTGGTCTTGATTCTTCAAGACTATATCAATTTTCTTAGTATGTATACGTTATTCTCAAGTATTTGTAATCACCGATACGGACAATATAAAACTCGAAGTAGCGACCCCAATGACTCGCGGTAAACACGCATAGCATACTTATTAAAGATTGTGCTCTGTTAGAAACTCAACCATCCACATCAGTACCACGTGCCTCACCATACACTGTTAGATGTAAGGTGCTATCCGCGGTTTTTATTATTGCGGATTAAATGTTCATTAAATATTTATCATAAGACAATGGTTTGTAATTATTTGTAAGTCGGTAAGTATGAGCGGTCTGGTGGCTCAGTGGTTAAGGTATCTGAGTGGAGATCATAAGGTCCCCGGTTCGAAACCCTGTCTCGGCAGGCGCAGCGTGCTGTTCGAATTGAAGTACGCTACGACCGTACCATGGTGCGGATTCTACGTTGAACTGTAGGTCCCCTGTGCCCGGTAGGATTGGCGAGCTATGTTAAGGTGGCTACGACAGGGGCGCAATGCGCAGACAATAGAAACCCTGTCCCCAGGTCATTACGACAAAACGAAATTATTATTATAATTCCGTAAGTTCCTAACAGATGGCGATGTGTTAATTTATCGACACAACACTTGCTTATCTAACCATCCAGTAAATGGCGTTGTTTCGGTTTCTTTATGCTACAGTCTATTCCACGCCATATGTGTTTATTTTTACGACATAACAGATATTCTTGAATTTTTCGTGTATTATCATTTTTATAACTGTGCTGTGTATCTTCTATACTAATATTACAAATGCGAAAGTAACTCTATCTCTCTCTCTCTGGCTGCTTGTTACGTTTCTTGGGTTAAACGTTGACGAGGAGATACTATTTGGCATTAGGATATACATAGCATACTTTTTTCTGTACAAATAATACTTGTTATATAATTTTGAAAAATTACTGAACGGCGGTAGACAGACACGAAGGATATGTTAGTCGCTGCACTACCTGTGCAAATAGAGGTCCGGTAGCTCAGTGGGTAAAGCGCTTGCTTGCTGATATTTGGAGAGTGGTCTCCAGTTCAAATCCCCGTGGAAGCAAAAGTTTTTAAGAATTGGTTTTGATCATGTGAGTCGCGCCTGGAGCTTCGGTTATTCGGATTGCATATTAAAAACAGTGGATACCACAAATTTACGGGTGCAGTGCGAACAAAACCGTAGGTAGCGTAGCAATGATGTAGGTGTACACTTTTTTACGTTATATTGATCCCTCAGTGGTTGTTACTTTCGCAGTCAGTATGTGTATGATCTGCACTAATAATACTATAAATCCGGAAGTAAGTCTCTGTCTTTTTGTTACGTTGTCGTCTAAATGGCTACACTGATATTGATGGAATTTTACAAGGAAATACTTTGTATCTATTGGAATGGCACAAGACATATTTTCGGTATTGCCGGTCCTGCCAGTGTAGTGGCTAGCGCGCTGGCCTCGCATTGCAAGAGTCGCCGGTTCGAGTCCGGCCTTGGGCATGGGTGGTTTTAATAAGTGTTGTGTTCGTCTTGTGTTGTCCTCACTGTAGTGTCCACAATATCATACTGAAATTCTAATACAGCAGTTGCAACGTAAACAAATTGGAGCTGGCTAAATGGTCGAAAAGCCCAAAGCCATAAAAAAAATACATATTTTCGGTATGAACAACAGATGTAGTCACGAATTTTCGAGAAATTGTCGAATGGTGACAGAGAGACGGATGTTTGTGTTAGTCTATACATCGGTTGCTTAAGCTGTGATTCTCGCGCATTACGATAGTGTATGATTTGTTAGTAAATTTAGTTTAAAGACAAAACGTACAATTTAGTATAGATGTCGATTTTTTCTGTAGTATTACCTTGTGTCTGCTTAAATGTTTCTGGCACCAGTTTATTTTGCCTTCTTTTTTGACATGCCTTGCGGGCGTAAACTAGCCTAAGGTATCGCTCTAGCAGATTACGAGCAGCTAAAGTTATTAGACTCCACGAATCAGATGCTCATTCAGAAGAAAGAAGAAAAGACCAATCTGAAAAAAAAAGCTGCCCTTAGTTAATATCCCCCCCCCCCCCCCCCCCCCGCCTCCCACATCCCCGAACCTTCGTTTGTTTTTCTGGTTTTAAATATGTTGGAAATTGATTTTCTTCAGGAGACATGTTCGATCGTAGATTGATATAGTGATGACTTATCTGTCATATTATTCGGACTCAGTGTTGTTTGGGACCAATCCTACGTTACGAACAACTTTCTATATTCAATTCTGGCAAAGAAATTCTTAATCCACACGTACGAAGTCACGGGTATCAGCTAGTATTTACGTAAAGTTCTTAGCCCTGATTGATTTTTTTATTTATTTGAGTAGCGAAGCTCAGAAGGTAGATTCACTGTTTTACATTTGAATGCATCATATTTTCATATTAAAATTTCTGAATTCATTGACTGAGTGACGTTCAGCAGCCCTCGATTGTGAATTATGGAGGGTTGATTACAATTTTTCATCAGCATGAAACATATCAAACCTGGGTGATATCGATGGGAACTTGATTCCGCGTCACTGATCAAGGAGAAATCTCAGTTATTTGAGCTTCCCTCTGAGCGACAGTGAGTAACAGGTGGTTGATTCGCCAGGCGCAGGACGTTCCGGACTGCTTTGGCTGACATGTGGGACCTCATATTGGCAGATGGCGTCGGTGAGTCGCAGATCGATTTTCTCCGTCGACTAGAGTAGGAAAGCGGATAGGAAGGGAGAAGATTCAGAAGCCGAGTCCCAACAAGCTGACTCGATTACTCTACTGGAAGAGATCCCTCGCAAGTAACGGATTTTCTTTAAGGCACATTTACCATCGTAATTTTCCAATCTAACAATTCGTATGGAAAAAGTTTCAGCTATTACCCATTCAATTATTTATTTTTAAGTAGGTGTTGACTTATCACTACCGACAATTAAAACTTCCTGAAAAAAAATAGTTTTTAACATCATATACCCTAGTGATTATATCATTTATGGTTAGAGTTGTCAAAGCTGGTGTATTTTTAGACTTTTTATCTATTCAACTCTACATAGCTGAAAAACAGATTTTACCATCCATTCTTTTAGCTTGGCCCTACATCCGATTTTGTAGCGTTTGTTCATCATGACGTATAAGTATATACGACTACTGCTAAAACTTCGTGTAACGCTTTTGTTCTTTACTATTTTTGTGTATAAATGAAACAACCAATAACAGAGATTGCTGGTTATTTATCTTTTATTTAATTGTCTTCTTTATTCTCTGGAATCCATCTTCATTCAACTGTTCACTGTTGGGTTAAATTATAAATTCCTTCGTGCAATTTCTTCCCCGCAATACGTGTTGTTAATTTATTATTATTTATTTTTATTTCATGATTTCAGAACTGCCATAAGCTCATGTTTCTTTTAATTTTAGCGTGTTCACAAGTGGAATGTTAGATGGCTACATTTGTGATGGCAGGGATGATGGAGAAAATAGGAATCCTGATGAATCAGACAAAAAAAAAATTCGTCTAGTAAAAATCAGCACTAATCAATTATGCAATGATGTAAAAATATTTTCATTTTGATACGGAAATAAACACGATTCATAGACAATCATTTCCATCTGTTGCAAAATAAGGTTTAATAGATCAAAGAAATTTTTACATTTTCCCTGCACGATTTTATTTTACGTTTCGTAAATTGGGAGTAATTGCATAAACTACTTCTTCTTCCTCACATTAACTAAAGTATCTTTCGCTTACTACCCACTTTTATGTGCTACCTAATATTTACTTCATATTTTGAGTAGGAACTGGATAGACACTTGGTGCAACGTGTATGTAATCAATGATATTATGAGAAAGAATGTTAAAAAATATACTCTGGGGAATTATAGATGCTTTATCTTTTTTAAAAAATGCATTTAAAGTGCCATTTGTCAACAGTTGAGACACCTGGTGTGACAAATCTGGCTGGTCGACAAGCGGACGAAAGTTGGCGAC
This sequence comes from Vandiemenella viatica, assembly GCA_031002005.1. NCBI lineage: Eukaryota > Metazoa > Arthropoda > Insecta > Orthoptera > Morabidae > Vandiemenella > Vandiemenella viatica. The sequence continues at coordinate 360,199,404 of CM061920.1, forward strand.
AAATAGCTGGCACAATTCCAATGCAAGAGAACTGCTAAGATTCTTTATTCGTGCACGATTACCTGTTAGCCGCGAAGAAATATTAACAGGAAAGCACTGTCAGTTCTAGTGGGGACAATTAGACAATTAAGAGTTGAAAGAAAACGAGTAGTCTTCACCGAGCGGGGCGGTGTAACGGTTAGCGTTCTCGCCTCGCATTCGGGAGGACGGTGGTTCGAATCCCCGTCCGGGCATCCAGATTTGGGTTTTCCATGGTTTCCCCAAATCACTGGGATGCTGGGATGCTTCCTTCAAAAGGCCATGGCAGAATTCCTTCCCATTCCTTGCACCCATCCTTGCCCCCCATCCTTCCCGTCTCTAAAGACCTCGATGTTAAAAAGAGACGTAAAGCAGTTACCAAAAAAAGAACAGAGTAGTCTTTCTATTGCACGATACCAAGCTGGGTAAAAGGGCTGTTGTGTTGGAGAGACAGTACTATGCGAATGCAAGACAACCGTTAAATGGAAGAGATTTTAGTGAGTTGATCAGAAATATGTTTTGTGGGAAATACTACTACTACTACTACTACTATTACTATTACTCCACGATTCACTGAAAGTGTGTGGCAGAGGGTGCATTGCACCTATCCGAAAGGGTAATAGTTTGGAAAGGATATACGGGATATGGCAGGAGGCGCCCATGGGCTATTGTGAGGAACCATCCCAGTATTCGCCTGGAGCGATCTAGGGAAACCATGGAAAACCCAGATCAGGATGGCCGGAGAGCTTTAACGAAAGCTACTCCTGTCGGATTTTAAGTTTACTCGCCCGGTAAATCCTTTTTATTCCATTCCCTAATCGCTCGTGGAAGAAATGAATACGGAAAAGAATCGGTTCTGGCCCTGATTTCTCTTATCTTATTTTCACGGTCATTTGGGATACGAATGTAGCTGGTAGCAATATTTGTTTGCTGTCATTCAGAAATACATTAGAGATAGGAGAAGCTGGCAGAGATTAGAGATTCTTTTTGGAGTTATATAACGTGTATTGGGTTTAACACACATTAAAATATCTAGCACGTATGGAACTGTTATTATTTCGCTATAGTTCACAGATGAATTTATACATGTACAAATATTTAATGTAATAAAGGGCTTTCACCGTCGCAGTTAGTATGCTGCAGCGGTGAGCACGTGAAGAGGTTTTGGCGAACCTTGCATTCTGATAGAATATTTGGTAATCACTCCGTTGCATTCTGGAGTCCTTTTACAGCATAAATACTGCAAAGAATAGTCCTCAGAATAGTTGAAGACCCATAATTGAGATCCTGTTAACATGATTTATGTAATGATTAACCAAAACAGGTAGAAATATAAATGCTATTTGTAGGATGTAGTATTATTTTGCATGGAGTGTAAATGGAACAATGGATTGTTGTCTACAATATGGTTAACGAAAGGTGATGAAATTAGTGAGTATTCAGTTATACTGATGTGTAAAGTACTTTAATGTCATCTGTGTTCGTTAAAAGTTGTTTTTTTTTTTTCAAGAAACAAATGAAGTAATTTTTATATTAAAGTGCGCATTACCAAAACTCTACTTTTAAAACTAATTGCATTTACCAAGCATGTTTGATTTGTGGATAACAATAGAGCCTTGCAATTCTGAGGAATCTGGTTAGAATCCCCATCCAGCAATCCAGATTTCTGTTTCACATGTTTTCTCGACAGTCAAATACCAGTATGTTTCCTTCGATAGATCTTGGTTGAATTCCTTCCACTTCCTTTATTTCCTCTACTGGTCGTAAAGGCCTCAACAATCCATCAAATCCTCTTTCCAAAATCCATAAAGATTAAAGGGGCGGTATTCCCTTAGTGTTGTGATATTAGTGTATACCTTTGCTCAACACAATTATATGTCAGACGATATTAGGCACAAAAGGCATCACGATTTGTTCCCTTCAGCTGACGAAATACCTGTGCCAACTAGCTGCTCATGTATTGTCCAGCTGACCAGCTGGGGATTAACACGGCAGGCGGCCACCAAGGTAGCCGCCCGGCCAGTGCAAACAGTAACTCCACACGGGCCAGTATGTGTCGAGCGGAGGGGGCACGGTGTTTCAATTAGAGGAGTGATCCGTGACCCGGGCTCTCGCGTCACGCACTTCGCTTGATGAGCAGCACGGCCCCTGCGGGACGCCGCAGGCATCCCGCGCAACACGTCACCTCCCTTCGCCCTCTTTTCCGCTTAGCGCGGCATTCTGCGGGACAACCGTTCTGTATAAAAGTCACTAAACTTAGCTGAATTGCTTCTTTGGTTAATATTTTACAAGGAAATCAGTACTTAGTGTGTAATGTATACATTACAGCTTCATATTATTTTTTTAATTATTAACACAAATCTCATTTTCAGCTAATCGATACATGGGTCAAATGATAGTTACGAGTATAAAAATTGTCAGTCATTAACAACGTTATTATTCTATTATTATTATTATTCTATGTGTTAATTAATACTTTAATAAAAAAACAAATTGATATTTATTTGGAGTGGGGAAGGAATAGTGTAATTATTATTAGCTTTCATAATTTTCTGACTAACCTAATTGCTCCATTTAATGCCCCTATCTGAAGGAAAATGCTTTTGTGTTATAGAACGATATTTCCTTAAAAAAAATTGCTGAACAGAGGTGATAAAAAGTTAAATTACAGTTTATTTATTTTATTTTCAAATAACATATGGCTAATATATATATATATATATATATACAATTACAATTCATACATTATATTAAAAATAAAACATAAAAACAAATATTCATGTTTCGTATTTGTTCTTCAGTTTATATTATTGAATACCATTCATCGGGGTTGATTCAGTCTTATATGTAAGAATACTACTGAGTCTAAAAATCTAGCACTACAAAAATGACTAAATATTTGGATTAGTAGTAACTAAGTAAAGACTTCCAGTTCTGAACAGAACAGATTACAATCAACTGAAATCGTCAATTGTAAAACTCTATAAACTCTATTCCTATAGTGAAAATTAAACAAGCCATTTCTATTTACTATGAACTACTGATTTTTTAAAAATATTTGTGTTAATGATCTCATCATTTAATTCAGCGTAACATAATACGGACGAGAAAAGTACAATCGCTTTAGAAAATAGCAAAACTCTATAAATCAAAGTTTTTTCATATGGCAGTACAATGGGGAAGATGTCATAGAGGTAAGAATACAGGAAGAATCTTCGTCACCTACCAAATAGAGGAGGGTTGCGAAGATAAAAACACGTTATTAACCATGTAAAGAAGAAAATGAAACATATGATGAAATTGACAGGCGTACACGTATGATAGCAGAAAAATTTCTGCTGACCGTAGAATTCAAAGTGGGGTAGTTGGTAAACTAGTAAGTATCAAAATATTGCTATGGAAAATAACACCGATGTTACCAAAAGCAAATGAATGTAATTAAATAATAGTAATACCATACAAACTCAGGGGTACTGTAATAATAAAAAAATGGATAAAATGTATCCGCCCATGTGGTACAGTGCGCTGAGGCGCCGCACACGGATCGGGGAAGAACAACGCGACCGGACACGGACCCCCGTACCGGCCGTCCTGATGGCGGTTTTTAGGATGTTTCCCACAGTCATCTAGGCTAATTCTAGGACAGTCCTCAGTCCACAAACAAAAAATACGCTTGATATATGTACATAACGCACTAAGTTTCGCGTTTTTCAGACAGATGGTAACACAAGACTTTCCTCCAGAAATCTGTTTGCTATGCGTCACTGGATCGGTTAGGCTTCAGGCAGGAACTCAGTTCCTCTCTACCCCTCCCCCACCTAACGATGCTCACTGGCCACACGATGTCGCCAGTATCCACATGGTCGTTGGTGGCCGAATTGCAGGGGAAAAGTGGTTATTAAAATATATGTACACACACACAAGTCACAGATTAACAAAAGGTTCTCTGGACGTAAAGCCATGAGAAACGTGTAGCATGACGCGAGAGATAAGTTTGGTTACCACCTCCGCGGTTCGGATACTCTAACCGTGAATGCGAGTTAAGGAAACTAATTGTTCTTAATTTTGAGAATAAAATAACTGCTATCATTTTTTAATCATGTTTGCCTGGATGGGGATTCAAACCCGTGTCCTTCCGAATGCGAGGCCATAGAGCCTTACCGCTACCAACTACGCTCTATTCTTCTTTTAGAAAGGATTTATTATTAAAATAAACAGTAATACGTGTAAACATACGCTTAACTGCAAGAGCAACATCTTTACCAAATTATTACCTAATTAAAGAATGCAGGTCTGTCCAACTGTCAAACAGGTGTTAGTACACAGACGGAAAAAAAAATCCCAACACCAAGAAAAAATTATTGTAGAGTTATGAAATTTGGACAATGCATTTGTCAAGTTAACATGTTTAATTGATTAAATTTTCAAGATCACAGGTTAATTTAAGCTCAAGAAAATGCATTTCAAATGTGAAATACTGTTAAATTAATAGCCGGTGTAACCTCCAGAATTTTGAATGCAAGCCTGCAAACGTGAATGCATTGTGTCATACAGGTTTCGAATGTCACTTTGTGGTATGGAGTTCCATGCTTGTTGTACTTGTGCTGTCAATACTGGGACGGTCAGTGCTGGCTGTGGATGATGCTGGAGTTGTCGTCCAATGATATCCCATACGTGTTCAATTGGAGACAGATCTGGTGATCTCGCAGGCCAAGGTAACATGTCGACACTCTGTAGAGCACGTTGCGAGACAACAGCGGTATGAGGGCGAGCGTTATCCTGTTGAAAAACTCCCCCTTGAATGCTGTTCATGAATGGCAGCACTACAGGTTGAATTACCAGACTGACGTACAAATTTGCAGTCAGTGTGTTTGGTATAACCACAAGAGTGCTCCTGCTGTCATAGGAAATTGCTCCCCAGACCATGACTCCAGGTGTAGGTCCAGTGTGTCTAGGCCGCAGACAGTTTGGTTGCAGGCGTTCCCCTGGCCTCCTTCTGACCAACACTCGGCCATCACTGGCACCAAGGCAGAACCTGCTTTCATCAGAAAACACAACAGATCTCCACTCCGTCCTCCAATGAGCTCTGGCTTGACACCACTGGAGTCGCAAACGGCGATGGCTTGTAGTCAGTGGAATGCACGCTACAGGGCTGGAGTCATGGTCTGGGGAGCAATTTCCTATGACAGCAGGAGCACTCTTTTGGTTATACCAAACACACTGACTGCAAATTTGTACGTCAGTCTGGTAATTCAACCTGTAGTGCTGCCATTCATGAACAGCATTCAAGGGGGAGTTTTTCAACAGGATAACGCTCGCCCTCATACCGCTGTTGTCTCGCAACGTGCTCTACAGAGTGTCGACATGTTACCTTGGCCTGCGAGATCACCAGATCTGTCTCCAATTGAACACGTATGGGATATCATTGGACGACAACTCCAGCATCATCCACAGCCAGCACTGACCGTCCCAGTATTGACAGCACAAGTACAACAAGCATGGAACTCCATACCACAAAGTGACATTCGAAACCTGTATGACACAATGCATTCACGTTTGCAGGCTTGCATTCAAAATTCTGGAGGTTACACCGGCTATTAATTTAACAGTATTTCACATTTGAAATGCATTTTCTTGAGCTTAAATTAACCTGTGATCTTGAAAATTTAATCAATTAAACATGTTAACTTGACAAATGCATTGTCCAAATTTCATTACTCTACAATAATTTTTTCTTGGTGTTGGGATTTTTTTTTCCGTCTGTGTAATTGGCATGAACTAAAGAAACAAGTGAAGAGGTTTATTTTTAAAGAGTGCAATCACTAGTCATTTATTTAAAGGAAATTTAAGCTATTTGAGTAGATGCCAGCTGTCATCTGTGGTCTGCTGCACGTTAGGCCTCATGGTTAGGAAATTGTTGAACTGGTGAGTCATTAATGACCCGCTAATAGCAGTTTCCGAAGGTTCAAATCACCGTCCGGCAATCGAGATTTCGGTCTTTTACACTTTCCAGAAAATATTCCACACAAATGCCAGAACGGTTCCTAGAAAAGGTCCCTTGTCTCTCATCCTTTCCCACCAATAATGTTCTCGACGTCACGAGGGGTAAGCCGCGACGAAAAAAATAACAGTGACCTTATATAATACGAAAGGACCATGAACAGGTGCTCACCCGTATGTCTTTAATTTCAACTAAATTCACCTACCCTCCGCTGCGTCATTCTATCAGTAATATTGCGAACCTATGTTTTTTTTGTGAGATATCCATCCTGGTAAATGACACAGTATGACTGAGTGTTAACTGGTGAAATTGGTGATATGGTACTGAAGTACCTGAGATGCTGCAGGTTTGGTGTCCGGAACCGATGCTGACTCAACCACTCATCTCTCCTGGATTGCCCACAACATCAGCAGACGTGGAGAGCCAGTATCGCTGTGTGGGGAGCTCATCAGAATACCGCCAGCGTTCACCCATTTGCATAGCAGATCAATAAGGCGGGCCATCTCTCGGACAAATTCCCTGCGGGCGGCAAATACTAAATTTCAGGTGCTCAGATTACAAACAGCTACCTCCAGCCGCTAGCAATATTACAACGGTGTCACAGAAGCAAATACGTCCCACCGGAAGGGGTCTGCAAACTGACAGCAAGCGGCTGACAGACATTATTAGAGCCAGCAAATATCTCACGGACAGGAGTCGAATGAAGTATATTTGTTCACTAATCTGATACTGGTATTTTTCAAAGAGGTAGTGTAGTTTTGCCTTCACCAAACGACGATATCGATATCAATATAGGCAAGGTTATATAATGATGCAGTAGCTTGCTAACTAGCGTTACCCAAAATGGTGGACTGCGACCTTGTAACAGATCACGAAAAAAATATTGCCGAATTCTCTGTCTTCACCTCAGAATATATCAGTGAACGTTTTATAGGATTAGAGACTGATCTGAAGGAACATTTTTCTCCAGTAAAAAGCTATAAACTATTGATACGGAACCCAATTACATTTAACATAGGACCAGACATAGAACTGCCTGTTTTGGATGATGAGTCAACAATATTTAACTGTCATGTGACACATCACTCCAAGGTATATTCGAGAGAATACCATTGGTCTAGTTTTGGCGGTTGTGTAGCCCAGATATCCGGTTACAACAGAAAAAGTTGTAAAATTTCTTATCGCCATTGTCATTATCTGTAAGTGTGAAACAAGATTTTCAACGCCGGTTTTCCTTAAAAATAGATATAAAAAACAAATGGAAGTCCAACTGGGCCTTGGAGATTAAATTATCATCTTTTCCTTGAAACGCGAAGTCTGTAACACGTAAGAAACATCTTGGCCCATCTCAATTACAATTATTTCAATTTCAGCTTTTCATCTTCTTAATATAATTTCGTGTAATTTTTTTTATTACGAATAACTATGGGAGAACATGGGAATCATGTCGACTTCAAAATCGTGCTTTACACTTCAAGTAGTATGCGGTACGTTTTCAGTGGGTTAAAAATAATGTAAAAACAAAGGGGCCTCAGGAAAGAACAATTTGGGGATAGATGTTCTGTCCTATCATCATTAATTGATCAATACTATCGAATCGTTAGCCTCATTATGTTTCAGGGATACCTTTCAATGTTTCAGGTATAAAGTTCACAGTGGCCACTGACAGTTTGTTATTTCTTTTATTATTATAAACTAGCATAGTACGCTACGTTGTTCGGGCTGGTCGGGTTTGATTTACCACTACAGAATCTTTAGTCACCCAGTTAAGGACATATCTAGCAAGTTTCACGAAATTCGTTAAAAATTTAGATTCACTCCTACTCTACCAAGAAAGCGATACGTTTGGGTTGATTTAAACCTACAGTATTTTTCGTCACTTAAAGAGAAAAATACGCACTAAGTTTCATGAAAATCTTTACAGTCTTCGAGGAAAAATGAGTATACAATTTTGTGTATTTTTGTAAAAATAAATTTTTAATGTTACAAACTATGAATATAACACATACAGAAACAAAAATATTGCCCCCAGAGAGGATCGAACATTGGCTCCGAATATGGAATACGACGACCGAACCTGCGCTGCCATTTTTCCACTACTATTATAGTATCTATTTTTATTGATACACAACGACAATTTTCATATTCTTTTATACTTCGCTTTGTAATAAATTATAACCAATTCTTAGGAAGAGCATTATGGTGAGATACCTGAAGACGTCCCCTTGTGAACTTACCGATAGAAAGGAAATGTGGCGATAAATATTTTAAGGTTTAGGACAGATTTTAATTTCCTGCCCCGGAATTATTCGGATTTTTTTTTCGGACGATGAATATAGTGTGTTCTAATTTAGATTATACTGTATGTAACTCTTTACGATACTTCATTTAAATACGTTGAGCCGTTACGGTATTATTGACTAACAAACATCAACACATCCATTCAACCAAACTTTAACATTTTTAATATTACTATCCTTTCTTTCGTACTGTTTGTATTATTGTTGTTTTGATAAAGAATTGGTTAAATGTCGTGCATTAGTTACTCACAGTTCATGTTAAAATATTTCAAAAGGAATACGAAACGTGATGAGAGTGTTTTAGAAGATTACATAGAAAAAATTATCTATTTAAATTTTCTAAATATATATGCTATTCCAGAGATCACTTCCTGAGCACAAAGCTTTCGTAGATCACAAGAATTACCGAAAAAGAAAGTAGACACAAAAACTTTATCGCTGCATTTAACATTTAAGCAATACGAAATCCATGAAGTGAATTAAAAATGTAGCAGGTATTTTTGAATTTATTTGCAGGAAATTTTTGACATCCCGTACTATTTTACACAACAGTAAATGCTCATATAACTCTGGTCTACTCAACTGCCGGTAACGAAGCTGTTCACATTTATAAAGAATTGAAAACATGGTAGTCAGATCAACTAGACTTTTAAGGTTTGTAAGTTTGATGCAACATTTTTAGGTGAACAGGAGGGTGGCAGTGGGATCTCGAACCCATACGGATAAACTTCAGCAGTCCCCAATGAGAGATAAGTGACTGTGAGCGATGAGTTCATGAAGCATCTCTTGTTTCTTCTGTTTTCCTTTATAGTCTCTTATAGTCGTTACGATAAATAATATAATATTTCATCTTTATGTTTTACTATTTTTTAAGAAAATATTGAAGAACTACATTGAGCTAGATTAATTCTTGCTTTCATAAATTATTAATAAAACATATTAATGATTCATATTACTGAAATTAGGAATCGGGATACCGCTTTGCGCATTAACAATATAGTTGTACTGTACATTTTAAATTAATATTATTTTATTACAAAATTATTTTTCATCAATTGTTATTAAAAATAGTATTACACAATTAAACAAACATCTCTAAATCCAACAATGGGTTCATTTGACATCAGTTATCAGGGTTTTCTATACGTCCGTTGGTTCTCTAGGGCGACACATGGTTGATCAATAAGATAATGATTTGCGGTGCTCACCATTTCGGCGGAGGATGAAGGTGTCGAATCTACTGCCCGCAATCGTCCGGCGCGATGATTCTATTTTCTGGTAGCCGTCGAAGATCTACGTCCACGGATCTTTACTTCGTTGTTCGCACCGTCCAACTGTGCTACCTTATGGGTCCAGCTACTCGCAAATATATTTCGATGAAGTGTGGCAATACACTACAGCATAATTACGCTCTTTGAAAACCAGATAAACTACAACATCATTTTTTCTGACGAAAGATTGGCATTGGTCTCCTTTAGTGATGAGAAACTGTCGTCACTCCACTGATCTGCCCATTAATTTGATTCTGGTATTAAGTGATCGCCCCAGCTATCAACCGTTGTCTCAAATCGTTCAACAAAATTTAGTGGATTTGCTTCAAAGAGGAATACATTTTACGTGGGCGCACGCATCATAACCATTTTTCTGCTCTTCAAAAATTTTAGCGCCCAATGGATGGAAAGCATTTTTCTAAGTACTCTGTCATAATCTGTTGTTGTTGTTGGAATAGATGTCTCCCTGAATCTCCCAAATGTTAACCGACTGTCAGTCATCAGTGGTTCATGTATCCTTCCAACGTTGTTCTGAGTGATCTGACTGCATGGAGATCTCCGTGAGTGCTGGTTCTCTGTCACTTACATTAATATTTTCACTTTTTACCTGTTCTGTAGGTAGGGCACTCTCTCCTTATATTGTCATTAATATTCACTATTTATTTCTCGCAGAAATGATATATATATTTTGTTTTTAAGTTAAGTCTACACTTCATACACAATCAGCAACTACAATAAAATAAAGATTCATTGCAGGATATTGTAATTTTGGACTCCATTATACAAAGAACTAAAGCAATAAATGCAGTTTTCTCAAGGTTGTAGGAATTCGAGTTTTGCTCAAGACTCTATCTCACGGAATGATCGTATTATACCTGCAACGAAGAAATTTGATTTTGGAGTCTGGTGTTGACTTAATTAAGTCAGAATGAAAATAGAAATAAAATTGTGTAATTGTAGTGGATTGGTGATGATTGTTTCAATACTCTATTTGGAGATACTGTACCAGAGATCCAAATGCTTTCTTTGTAAATTAAGCATTGAATTTCTCAAGCTAAGAATGTTATAAACACTTTGCCTTTCACTACCACTTCTGTATTATTTAATACGCTGTTCCGACAGAATGGCTATTCAGTTCTTCAGATTAGTACTAGGACAACACACATTTTTATTATTTATGCCATTTGTTGATACGAGTTTCTTGATGGGACACCATTCTAAAACATTTGGAAGTTATTATAACAGAAAATTCTCATAAAGTTGAAGAACGTGAGCAGCATGAGCTGAGATATTACAACCTCAAGCAGAAGTCTTTGTGAGATCGGCGAAGAAGTAGAGCAGTTGACGAGGCAATTTTTGAGCAAATCCCTCTCGGAGAGGCCCTAAAGCGTGGGCGCAAGAAGGGGTGGTGATGGTGGGGGGGCTTACAAGTCCTAATCTTGGCAGTCAGACGTGTCACCCCTTTCCTTTTTCTCTGCGTTCAGAGTCTTGAAGGACTGTAGGATAATGCCATTTCTTGTAGCAATCGTACCTGCTCGCTGAAGATAAGATAGATAGTTAGTTACCATTTCCACACGTGAGGTATGCAAGGAATGTAACTTCACAAATTGTGAGTTCCAGCGTACCTTTACTCACGTTAAACGTCTGAAGAAGCTATTTTGAGAAAAGTCTTTTAAACTGTGTGTAAGTCTACATTAGTACCTGCGTCAATGCGATTTTTTTTTTCGGAAGTCCAGAATCTGTATAATTGAGCCATACATCCGTGCATACTTAAAAATCAGGTGATGACAAAACAGATGAAAAGATGGAAAAAATTACGTGTGGAGTTCGGGGAGTCTCACTATAATTCTTGAATGCAATACGATAGTGGAAGTAAAAGAATGAAATACTAGTGAATTAGGCGAGGAATAAGAAGGATAGCTTTTGTGAAAATCACAAGGCAGCATCAGAATGCTATCTGAGAAGCTCAGAAATCAAACCATGGAAAACACAAATCTGGATGCCCGGATGGGGATTCAAACCGGCGTCCTCCCTAATGCAAGGCCATAGCGTTAAGCGCTCACCCACCACACTCGGTATCAGGAAATTAACACTGGGGACAAACCCGTGTTAATAAACTGCAGATAAAAGTGTTAAAACGGTTAAGAAACATTACGGAATAGAATAGGTAAAACCTATAAAACCATAAATAAAACTAAAATTTATAGAAACTTTAAATGAAGGATTAAGTTGCATATGAGAATCCGTCTTCAAGTGGAGACTTATCTGAAAGGATTATTTGTAAAGAAAATAACCGAAATCGATTCATGACTAGAACTTGATGTGTTATATACGAGAATAAGTCAGTCAGGTTAGCGAATATATTCCAGGAGATGACCATCTTCACTTTGATGCAAATATTGTCTTTCTTAGATTAATGTAAACGAGAAGTTTCGGGTAATAAATTATAGTATGTCGGTATGAATACTAATGTAGAGACTAATTACGTTCGGCTTACAATTAAAGTTTAAGAGATTAAAAGCAGATGGACTGATTTCAGAAAAACGATTTAAATCCGCATTATACTCTGAAAGGGTTTGCAAAAATCTTGTGTCATCCATGTAAAAAGAAGCAGATTAGATTCCCTCATTATTGCTGAAATCTTTAGCAGCAGAAGCGATGAAAAAAGTTTGACACAAATATCGGAAAACCACAAGCAGATTACTAGACCACACAAAAATAGTAATGAAACTGGCATTGGTATTTTGTAAGGTGATCATTAAATGAGAGAAACATATCCTTCGTTACGGTTAAAAAGACTCCCGAGAAAACAAAAACACATACAAGCCTTCGGCGAGTTTGGAGAAAAGTTTTAATAATATGAAACTGAGCAACATGATATAATTTCCAAAATTCAAACAAAAAATAATGATTATAGGAAGATGTGTTACGATTCCTATAGCATTTTGAGTTCATTGTTTAAGGAGAAGTTGAGGTAAGAATAAAACTTCAACGTACCTGTGGCAGATGCAATCGAAACAACGTATAAAAATTGTAATATATAGAAAACATCCGTTGGTGGGGAGGAATTCGAACACTGCTGAATGAACCATTAGACACTTTATGGAAAACAGAAATCTGGATTTCAAGACGATGATTTAAACTCACGTCCTCCCGGATGCCATTACCGTGAATTACCGCTCGGTCAAACTGTTTCGTTGGAGCAATTCTGCTGCTAAATAATAGGGCTTAATGTATAGAGAAGTTAATGAAATAACATTGCCGAAAAATTCAAACTAAATCAACATTTAAATCCTAGTTACAACTTATTATTGTATGGTACAATTTTAGTTCTACATCTTTCGCTAGAAAGAGGTCGTTCTGCATTTGCACATCACGAAAGTTTATGCAGCAACATTGTATTCTACATTCAATAATTCTTTCAAAGTCAGCTTCTCTGACATTAAATAAACTACACTAATCACTTGTCTACGATGATAACAAATAATGCTGTAATAAGACTGCACCAATATATGAACACGAAATTGAGCGTAAATATTTCAATTACGAACAGTATTATGAGATAAAGAGGTCACAAATACCAGCAGTAAATCATAATTTTAATTAAACTTGATAAGTATTACAGTGTGATTACGTCCAATAATAAAAGTTTTAAAGCGCTTAGTATAAAATTGTATCGTAATATGTTCACTGTTATTAGCATTTCTGTAGTAAAAAACCAATGCTTTTAGCTGTCAAAACTCTTTATTTCGAACTATCATACACATTGTTCAGATTGTTATTAAGTTCTCCGGAGCTATTCACTTATATTAGGTACAGTTTTTTTGTAAGGTATAATATTTTTGAACTATGTAATCAAAGAGAAATCCAAGGAAAGGACGGCTTAAATTGAATTACATGACATTATCTGACAACCCAAATAATTCATATTATTATTGCTAGAAATTAAAGCAGAGGAAATGCTACAGAATTTTGGAATGTTGCATTTTTCTTGAAAGACCAGATATTTCAGAATATCGCATATGCATCAATTAATGCTCCGATCAATCTAATCAAGTGCTTGATAGATAATTAATTGACATTTAAATCAGTAACAAAATTGTCGGGTAACAACACGAACGTGGAAAAATACGATAAAGAAAGTAAGTGCACAGGTTTACGTATTAGCTGTATGTAGTCCGTTATGAAGTGTCCCGGACCCCTGCAAAAAAATGGCATTTTTTTCTTTTACTTATGGCTTTACGCCTCGTCGACGTCGAGGTCATTAGAGGCGGGAAGGAACTGGGGACAAGGATCTGGAAGGAAATCGGCCATGGCATTTTTGATGGCAGCATCCCGGTATTCGCCTGAAGTGATTGGAAAGTAATGACAGCTGTTCTAGTCGCTAACGGATGTTTTCACTTGTTAAATTAATCGTAAATATGATCTCAGGTGCTATTTAGCCGTGTACATTTATTCCTTGCTTATGGAGAATAATATGTAAATGTTACAAAAATTATCTCACTAAAGTTTCTTCATGACTGATCTAAGAGAGACAGATCTAAATATCTAATCCTTAAAGTGACATTTGCCGCAATGATACTAAAGAAAAGTGTGGTATCTGTAAGAAAAAAATTATTTTGGCCTTCATACAGCAACAAAAGTAATTATCATGTTGAGTGTTCAATGTTTTTCAACAATGCATTCGTTTCAAATCCTGATTCTAAGAATATATGCTTCATTATTCATTTCATTTTATAACAGAATTATTTTTCCTGTTGTTTTTAAAACTAATAAAGACAGAAATAATGTATTTTGCTTAATAAATAATGAATGATAGGAAATCTTAATGTGATCATTCATGTAGTGCACAGAAGCTACAGGTGTTTTAATTAAATGCCGTGTTTTTTTATTTTTATGGTTAGTAATTTCTGTATTTCACTACTCATACCATTTCAACAGTAATTATCTCGTTTGTGGTTCGTGAACTCCTTGTAGTAATATGTATTATGTTATCCTTCTTGTTAAACATTTATTTTTGAAATGGAAAGTGGAGATCGTCCCAATATTTAGATTAATAAGGAAAACTGTCTATAAACCCGAATCAAATTGGTAGGCAGCAACCTTCTGGATGTCAATTTTCACTCCTCTTACATTCCATCGTCGAATATAGCTGCGTTTAGACGCATTCAGAAAAGATTAAATAAACAGAGTTGATACTGATAATCCGCCACAGTGATGATATTGCGATATGCACAATATCTTAGGCGAATACCAAGTCTGGTAACTAAGAACTTATTTTAGTGCATATTCATATTTAGTTAACAGAAAGTGTTTGAAACTGATTTACATTCTCCACGCCTAGAACTATCGGTTGCACTAATGTTATTAAGCTGCCATCGACAGTCAGACATCCATTCGCTTCTACAAGAAGAGTTGTAACGTCTATAGTCCTCATATTACTTTCAAGGCTACCTCCAAGGACAATAGCACGTGCTTTAACTGGAATAAAGTTTAACATGAAAATAAACGAATTGAAATGTGGAGCGCCTCTCTACATTCGATCTAGGACCTAGCCATTCAGCAATCTGCCTTCAGTTTTAGGCGGCGCGAGTAGATACGTACTACTTAATCACTTTCGAACCACCCAATGTTGAAGTGCATACTTAAAGATCAAAAGGAGGAGATGGGACTCACCAACATCCTCCTAGCCCACATCTGAGAGTAGTAATTATAATAATTCCGTGCGGTCGCAATGACCTGGTGACAGGGTTTTTATTGGCTGCGCATTCCGCCCCTGTCGTAGCCGTCTTGACATAGCCCGGCAATCCTACCGGGTTAAGGGGATCTACAGTTTAAAGTGTAATCCGAACCACGGGAGCGTTTGGGCATACTTCACGTTACACAGCAAGCTCTGCCAGAGTTGAAGGTCTGGATAAGGATCTATGAAAATCTTCGCCGAGACAGCGATTCGAACCGGGGATCTTTCGATCTTCAGCCAGACGCCTAAACTACTGAGCCACCAGACGACACACAGCTACGACTGAACGGCATTTTACAGGCATACTTATTGCCCTACACAATGTAACGCCAAATGCAAATCATCAACTCAAAGTTATTAACCTCGTAAATGTATAACCTGTTATTTGTAAGATTTAAAAAATAATAATAATACGAAATAGTAAACATCTGTACTAAACCCGGGAGTTTTGACTGAACCTGGAGCGTGAGCGGTAAAAGCTTGGGCCTTACATTCTGGAAGATGCAGTTTCGAATCTCGATCAGATAATTCTGATTTCGGGTGCTCTTAATTTCCTGAAATCACTCCAAGTGAACGCTAGAGTAGTTTCTTCAAGAGTCCATGGCCGAGAGATAAAACAGATATTGCAAGTTCTAACTACTCCATCGATATGACTTACCAAAAATATCAACAACTCTAATCAAAAATAGATCGGAGAGAAATCTCGAGTTAATAATTTTGCATTTCTGCCGTCTTGTTGCACATTATCTAACGAGTGGGATGGTATAACATTCCTTCCCGGACACATATGTAGTTTGGAGCATTTAGTTCGATAACGCGGTGAGCATGGCCGTACTTGCAGTCACGTGATTAGATGTGTTCCAAGTGGTTCACGGTTGACCGCAGAGCTATTTGCAATAAGGCCGCCTCTGGTCTGTAGTCAGAGCTGATGAATTTTCGATTGAGGGGAGAGAGCTAACTCGACCTACCCCTCACCCCCCCCCCTACGGGGGGTTACGGAAATTAATTAGACTGCGACCAAGGCGAGAGTTTCCGGTCAACACCATTTCCTTCCTTCGTCCTTTGTTCGTTGTCTGATCACAAACAGAGCTGCTCCTTATTTGCCTTAATTCTCTTCACCACCCTTGGTCGCCCGATTCGGCATATTGAAGACTTTACCCTTGAGACGTAAAACGGACGAGCAGTTAGTAATTGAGCCTATGAACGGGTCTACAGAAAGACTGTTCGCTCAGACAACAAGCTTAGTCATATCAGTAGCCTAACTGAAAGTCACCGATCCCGGAGGAGGGACTGGCAAGTGTATACCGCCGAATCACATATAAAGTTCTGGGGAGTTGGTATAGTTTTTATTACGCAATGTTCACTTCGTGCCCGATGACTTTCATCCGTTGTAATAAACATTACGTGCTATCATAGGCAGTATATCATGACGTAACTAACTTCAATGTCAAGGAAAAATGGCGACTAAGTGTGAACTCTGCCCCTGTGAAACATCAAGATATGTAAGATCCTAAAACTGGACTTCCGGGATTCCATCTGTGATTGCGGAGATCCTTTTCAGACTGTGGAGCTCATCATCAATGAATACCGTCTAAGGGAGTACGACGGAACATCTCAAGGTGCTACAAGTTCCTTCTTAGCATGGCTGCAACAACTATACATCGATTTGTGAATTCTACCAACGTTATTGTCCTTGTATATGTTTATATGCATCATATTAGTTGCTTACACATACGATAAATAAATATCCAGAAATTCAGGATGTTCGTTTTAGAGATAACGTTCTGAATCATACCGAGACTTGAGCCCTGCAGTAGAGTTTTTGTAATCATCCACTCTATCGATTGAGTTGCTTGGCCACCTGTTGCTCGTTTAAGAGAGGAAAATATTGAAATGGATGCGAGTCAAGTATTGTGGAATCCTGATTTCCATTTCATTGTTAATAATCTTCCAGCAATTATCTACATTTCCACACATCGCATTCTGTTTGTAATAAACTGAATACTTGTGCTTGGCTGCTGATGCCCGTCGGCTACCATCTACTTCGTACTTACATACGAATTTCAATCACACCGCCACCTGGTATTTATCTTGTATGACTGAGCTGTGGTCTTGTGCAGTTATTTCATTTAATTGCGATGCAGCCCACATTCCGGTGACAATTTCGCTACACACCCATTTTCCCCCTTTCCTGTACCCAACTTCTTTTGCCCTATACAAATTTCAACTTTAAATTCTTTCAATTTTTTGGTAAATCATTCATCAATTCCCTTGGTAACTTAGTCCAATACCTGACCCCCTTACCTACGAAATAAAATATTCCCACACCGTTGTTTCTGAAATCGAGTGCCAGCTTGTGGTCGTGGTCATTTTTTCCCTTCCATGCATTACTTCTATTTTTTAGACCAAACGATTTCTGTCGCCGTTATTCTCTTCTGGTCTGCCTATTTTGGGCAAAATGTGATGGTAACATTATGTCTATCTACATCTCCGGAAGTATAAACATTGATGTTTTCAGATTCCACTAAGGAAGTCCTGAGGTCTGACACTACTAAGATCTACATTTATTTATTTATTTATTTTTATTTAATGACATTCGGTTATGTAACCATACAGCCATCACTTGTAACATGATTCATTATAACATGTTTGATTATACTCATTACTATATCGCATCTGTTAATTATCGTTATACTTATGCTACTCACAATTTTGATTCTACCGCAGTATTAAGAATTCCAAAGGTGAGACTTGAAGTCTCGGATTTCATCTCCAGTAACTGCTGAGTTAGTGACAGTACGAACTCTGAGTCGCCATTGCAGACAGATGATTGAGTTTCCGTCTGGCGGCACTGCCATCTGACGCCACGAAGGGGTTCTTGGAAAGCGGAACACAGAGCGACTGCATTCATCGCGTGAGGTCTTCGGAGAAATCAGTGGGCATGCGCGCACCAGCAGACAACGAGTGTCTCAGTACACCAGACCACGCTGCTACTGACTTCACCTGAAATGTAATCTCGTCGTATAAACTGAAGAGCTGTCATTGGCATAGAACCACCAGGAACATACACTCTGATTAACTGAATAATTTATCGGTCACATGTTCTTTAAATTTCTGAGTTTACGACTCGTCGTGAAGTTCATTTACATTGCGTTGGTTTTTCGACACGTTGAAGTGTTAGATAAATATCTGAGCTATGTCATTTATTTCAACTGTTACTTCTTCATTTATGATCGCTATAAACCATACTAAAATGATAAAAAAAAATCTTAACATAAATATTAATACCAAAATATAATAAACCTTAACCTTCTGGTTTCTGTATCGGTAGGTAACACCACAAAACTATCCTAATTCATTCAAGTCTGAATCTCTTTATCTACTGGATGAATATTTTACTTCAATTGTTCAGAAATTAGATGAATTTCACAGTGACTGAAATACTAAGATATTCGTCGCTAAGGATTTCATAAAAAATTGATAGTTTTGCCACTATGTTGGAAATTACAGTAAATGTAATGTCTGAACATTTTGCCCGAGACGAATACCACTAAATTAGTTAGTACCATAACAGGCTATAAGTGTATTACGAAATATAAACATTATTAAAATAAGAGAACAAGATCAAATAAGGGTCCTGTATGAGAAAATGCAAATAAATGAATGTAAATCAGGCTGTATGAATACATAGCTAGATATAAACTTTAGTGTGTGTCTGGCTATTCGGAGATGAGTAGATTATTAAATATTTGGAAAGTAAAGATAAATAGATTAGGGAAAACAGATGCCAAATAAATGTCCATAAACACTTAATTTTCCAGTGGACTATTTGAATTGATAATGAATTACAAATTTCCTCTTACATCACAGTACTTTGAAATGCTGATTGATGATGGAGCTGTAGAGAGTACTAAATTTAGTGTAAATATATATGGTATGTTGGTGGGGAGATATACACAAAAACATAAATACAGGCTTGAATCGATGTGAGTCAAAATGTAAAATAATGCTGTAGTGTTCAAATTTAGTGATGATTCAAACAGCTTAGTTTCCAACAGAATAAACCAAGAAAAAAAAAATGGTAAGAAAAAAAAATCACAGGTTACGTGTTACATGCTTCTATACTTCTTTATTTAAATTAATAAATTTTATCTTGAAAATAATTTTTAGAATGCTATACTCTTCAACAATCGCAAGCAGTGCATAATGGTGAAAAGTGCACTGCTTAGTGAACCATGACGTGACCGGGGATGGTGTGTTTGCAGAACAGTAAATTCAGGCACATCATCACAGCTGTAATCAGACATCGATGTTATTTTCTGTGTGATGCTTCAGTAAGCTTGTAGGTCGCTAACACCGGCATACGGCCGTTTGTGTTTCGAGATTAGCTTTCTCAAAAACATGGCAGAAAACTATTCCTTTCTTATTGAGAGTCTCTCTCTCTCTCTCCATGAAGAGGGCTAGTTCGGAATTCGCATTCGGGAGGACGGCGGTTCGAATCCCCGTCCGGGCATCCAGATTTGGGTTTTCCATGGTTTCCCAAATCACTCCAGGCAAATTCCGTGATGATTCCTTCAAAAGGCCATTGCCGAATTCCTTCCCATTCCTTGCCCCCCATTCTTTCCCGTCTCTAAAGACCTCGCTGTTAAGAGACGTTAAGCTATTAACCAAGCTGTTCCACCAACAGACGGCTTCAATTTGAGGCGAGTACTAACACACAGGGCGAGAAGTTATAGTTTTATATTATACCAAGATTAGCGTTTTTTCCTAAAAACCGGCATGCCGAAGGGAATAAACTGGTAATAATTTGACCATATCAAGCTGGTTTTAGTACAGCAATGAGTAAACGAGTTGGGAGTTATAAATTATTGCTTTTGAATTGTTTAATGTCGAGGAACATTGCCTGTAGGTAGAACATTATAACCATTATTATTCGTTCTGTGCGATTGCGTATAAATAGTAATTATTGTAAGAACTCATTTACGTTTTTCACTCAGAGAGCTAAATTTTTGTTGATGTGTTAAAATATTTGTATCTCTTCTTCATTTCCAACAATAGAAAAAAAAATAATGATCACAGAGCTTTATTATCATCTTCTTTTCTTATTTCCAATTCACTTTTCTCTCCTTCTCTTCAATAAAAATGCGTCAATTTATCAATTGTTACAGTGAATACTCAGTTGCCCAATTAATTATCGACTCCTACATACTTTTACAGTCAACTGCAATTAGCCAACACAAGCTAGCTTTAGTAGTTATACTGTGCTTAGAATTTGTAGACGATTTTTTACATGTAGCTTAAATAGCAAGTGGTCTTAAATCGATAAGCCAAAACACATTAGATCGTTGCTCTGTGATTAATATATTCACTGCTGATTTTAAAAATCATCTTGGGACGTATATTATTTGTATTTTTTTTTCTTTTTTTAAATTACAATGTGTTTACTTATTAACGCAATGTTCATATCCCTGATTGAGCTTGTCAGTAGGGTTAAAACTGTAACTCACATTAGAGATATGATTTTGATTTGAAATATGACTTTGGACCAACGCGATAAATAATGAACGAAAAGTTTTTTGCTCTCGAGCATTTTTATTTCTAAAAAAAATCGTAGTTGGCTTTGAAGCGTATGATCTGTGACAATTGAGATTTGTGATTTTAAGAATTAATTTCCGGGAACTCTGATGGTGAGCTATCACATTGTCGTCTCCCACCAGAGGTCTCTCGCGGCAGGGTGGATCGCGGCGCAGATTATTGGATTCCGGGCTGCCGACAGAGATATTGCTGCCACCGAATCTCCGGAAAACATCTCTGATGTCGCGCCGCGTCCTGTGATTAGTTTCGACAAACGGACAAGGCTCGCATCGAGAACTGTCGAGTGTCTCGTATATAAAGCCCATAGAAACAATTCGATGTGATCGAAAACCACGAATTTTTCCCAATACACCGACGTTGTCAGCCTCATCAGTAATGAAAACTTTCAGGCCTAACAGAAGGACGCCTGTTAACGAATTTGAACTGATCTGTTTGCTGTCATAAGTGTATAGTTGACTCTCGACCTGGATATAGAGACGATAGGATTAAGCCACGCGATCGCTTAAGGATACAATTTAATCCATTCTGTATATATAAATGAAATGACAAAAAAAAATCAATGGTATGTACAGTCATAATTAAATATTTTTTATGTCACTCTACCTTTCACATCTACGTAAAGCTCTAATTATGGCTGCTTGCAAGTAACTGTACTCACTCATTATCTATGTTCACAAAATCTCCTCTTTTTTAATCATTTTTGTATCATGACTTGTCAACATACTTAGGTAAGAATCCTGATTTAGTTCGTCTGTGATATTTATCATAGTAGATACCGCTAAAATCCCTTCGCAATGCTGATAAAACAGTTGTCGAAGCTGTAAAATACAGTGTTTTCTAGATTCGACCTATACATGAGCAGTTTTCACCAATGAGTGAAGAGTCCTAAAAAAACTAGATAAAAAGAAAGATTATCTTTATATATAAAGATTAATGTTTGTTTGTTGGTTTGTTTGTTTGTTCTTCATACAAATCCACAGTTTCATCCGATCTCGATGAAACTTTGCACACTTATCCTTTGAAACAAGGAGAAAAAATACTGTCTACATTTGGTTGAAAAATTATCTGTATAAATAACACATGTTGTCCTCATAACTTCGAAATACGGCGATAGACAGACACGTTGGATATGGTCGTCTCCGTACCGTGTTTCCGTATAGTGGACTGCAGCTTAGTGGTTAAAGCGCTTGTTTACGAACGTCGTGGTCTCCGGTTCAAATCTCCGTGGAGGCTAAGATTTTTAAAAATTGTTTTTCATCGTAAGAGTCAGGCCTGGGCCGTAGGTTATTCGGATTGAATGTTAAACTAGTAGATATTAGAAAGTTAGAGGGTGCAATGCGAGGCAAATCGTAGGTAGTCTTGCAATGTTGTAGGTGTACACTTTTTTACAGTTATAATGATCCCTCAGGTGATTGTTCGCAGTCAGTGTGTGAGTGTGAAGCACAGTAATATTACTTATAAATACGGAAGTAAGTCTCTGTCTTTTTGTTACGTTTTGACGACTAAATGGCTATATCGATTAGTGATGGAATTTTATAAGGAAAATCATGTATGAAGGGCACAGGATATTTTTTCCAGTATGATTAACAGTTGTAGTCACGAAATTTGAGATCCTTATCGAATGGTGACAGAAATATGTTGGAAATTGATTCTCTTCAAGAGACAGGTTCGACGGTACAATGATATAGTGATAGCTTTCCTGTCATATTATTCCTACTCGATATTGTTTGGGACCAATCCTTCGTTAGCAACTTTCTATATTTAATTCTGGCAAAAAAAATTCTTAATCCACGCGTACGAAGTCGCGGGTACGGGCTAGTACTAGAGAAAATTTAAGCCTGTATTTACGTTAACAATAATTCCTTGCCATATCGATGATATTTGTATGATAAATTTTACAAATATGTATTCTTCATAGACTTGATCTCATCAAAATTTGTCATCTGAAACCAGAAACAATGAACACTAGCTACGAGGCTCACACAGTTAGGGACCAAACTCTTTAAGATCTTCATTGGGATGCATATGGTACATCAGATGCAGACACATTTCACACAAATCTATTTTTTATATACTTTCAGGTTAGGTGGTAGCGCCACGTACTGTACCACCAACAACAGATCGTGTAGTAATTGGCATGTTGGTGCATTTGTTCAATACCAGTCAAAGTTATTGAGCCGCGGGAATGAGATGTAAATCATGGGGCTTGTATTCCTGAGCAAGTGGATTGAAATTCTATTTCGGGTTTTCATGGTTTCCCCATATCATCGAGGCGATTGGCGGGATCGTTACTTCAAAAGCCAATGTACGAATTCCATCCAGTTACTTTCCCCCATTCTCTCCAAAACCTAAGAACCTCGATTTCAGTAATCCGTAAAGCCTGAGAAAAAAAAATGAAATAAAAAATATTACTGTAGTATTTAACGCGTCCATTAATGAAGATGCAGTACAATGAATTACGAACTATTTCAATAAAAGAGTATTCACGAACAGCAAAGTAACCGCAAAATAAAAGCTTACGCTTGTCTTCAAGTGTTTAAAATACAGAGTATGATCGATACTGGAGACAAGTTTCAATTTGTAGGCAATAGCTTTTTGAAGATAGATTTTGTAACAAAAAATGGTTTAAAAAGGACAACTCTGTATGCATTCACGCCTTTATTTTCTACATCAAGCCGTGGGAGGAAAAAAATCATTTTTACTTGTTTTGGAACGTAACGTAATATAATTTTACAAAATTTTAACTACCATATTTGTTGTAGTTACATAAGTAAACTTAAGTGTAGAGAACTATGCTCGACAACACTCAGTAGAGCGACAGCCGTAAGCCTTTATGTCTCTTCTGACGCGTAACACCACTAAAAGAAAACTGTTACAGCGATTGGCTCTCGGCAAAGGATTAGCTGATTAGAGATCGGTAGTAAATAAATATTCCTCGTGCACGATTTAACTATCAGGGTAGGAGAAAGATGGCAGAGCACAATTCCTACTTGCAGATTGCGTACAGTCCTGGCTAAAATGACAAACCTCCCCGTACGTATTGTGTATATCGATAGTATGTCGGTGTGGATTCCCTGGTATCTTTCGGAATAGTAGGCTCGAACGGGCCTACACCACGTTGCTCCGTCCTCCTTTTTTCATACAATTCTCCCTAATTGGCATACACTCGACATAGCAGTACGCACACACAACCACACATAATTAAACACGTAGTGGAAGGCCAGGTAAAATAATTCAAGTTAAGTTTTCAATAAACAAAAATGGAATTTTCTCTCTCTCCATAACAGTCACCTATTGTTTTCTCGCGGACCGTAACGGCTCAAGGGCTTTGTATATATAAATTATATTGGATGTTTCGGTAAATGTTGCATTCGTTGGAAGGATTGGAATTATAGCGTTTGAAGAAGATTAGGAAGTGTGGACCCTAAGAAGACAAATGAAGTTAAGTTAATAAGGATGTTATTAAGCGTCGGTCTAAGAAACAAATTATGGAAGAAGCGACTGAAGAAAGTTAGAAAGTGTTAGCATAAGAAGACGTCTAGAAGTTTTAAAGGAAGAAGCAGGGAGGCTTATCAGAAAAAAACAAGGTTTTGTGAGCTAAGTCGACTAAATATTCTACATTAGCGGCAAGAAGTTAAATTAAAAAAAAAAAAAAAGTTTTGTATATAAATTTAATTAGATCTTTGGTAATTTTTAGGTTATAACGTTGGTGGATGTGGTTTTTAGTAATGTGGTAATAAACAGAAGTTGTTAAACAATATACAAATTTTGTATTTTAAAGCGCTAATCCCAGTATATTCTTCAGGTGAATTGAATATTGTCGCCCAATACAGTGAGATATGAAGGCGGGACCATTGCTGGGACAGCAAACACATTAGCCGCCAACAACAATAACCATTTTTAGTATAACTCCTTGTTTGATATGCGGCGATCCTCTCACTAGATTAGCAGCAAGAGAGTGGAATAAAATCTCACAGTAAAAATATTACCACTAACTTTTAGATAAATTAATTTTTAGAAAAAATTTACATTAGTCTAATTTTTATAGGTCTAATGAAAGTTTTTACTGTAATTAAGGTATTGAACGTGAAGCAGCGAAGATATGTTTGGAACATTAAGGCCATAAAGGAACATTAATTCAATGATATAGTGCAAACAGAGAGTTGGCAATAGCATTGGACTGTACCAAAGGCTTGTTCCAGGTCACGGAACTGTGATACAGAGCCTTCGTATTGGTGCATTGATTGGCAGTATTTGCCGGCCGAACACTACGTCCGCGGTCGAAACTAGATTATTTGCGGGAAGGGAGGAGACCAAACTTCGTTGTGTGCGAGTCGGACGAAGCTGTTGTTCGGTGAGAGAGACAGCCAAGTGCCCGACGCATCTGCCAGCAGGACTATTCACTAAACGGAGCGAGCTTTCCCATACATAACAGTCTGGTTCAATGTTGATATCTGTTACTAAAGAAAACCTTACGATCAAGATTAAAGGACTCATTTAAATGGTTGCCAAAAATGACTAATACAGACATCACCATCACCAGTGCAGGTAGGAGGCAGACTAAACCCTGAAGCATTAGGAAGGGGAAGGGTTAGTATTGAGGGGTGGAAAGAGGAGCAGTCGATCTTAAAAGGCAGTAGGAAAATAAAAGTCTTAAGCTGAAAAAAATAAAAAAAAGCTAAACTAAGGAAACAATACTTTCAGAGAAGAATAACAATTAATTACAATTTCAATGCTATATTTATCAACAAATAAAACTTTCAGTCACACCCTTATGGCTGGTTTTCGTGTAAGGGTAAACTTTATCAGAGTTTTGGAGCGTTTAGAGAGAATGTTTCTCGCAGTTGAAACTTAAAACGTAAGCTATATATAAATTAAGATCAAATTTGCAGCATAAATGGTTTGTTTAATCGTAAGCTTTTATTTGCAGAAAATCGTAGAGTGAGAAAAGCTTAGCATGAGCTATGATTGAAAATTAAGCCGAGGTGGAAAGTGTGACTGACGTGAAAAATACTTCAAAGCTACTTCATGAGGCGAGGGAAGTTATAGTACCTAAAGCGGTCTTTGATCTCCATTGTGTTTTCTCCACTTTATAAATTATTCATTTTCTATTAATTTACTTAAATAAAAAAAAAATTGATGGATTTTCACTATCATAATATGCAGCTTGCTGTAACTAATCTCTGGGTAAAACAACATAAATTTTGTGAAGTGTCACACGGTGCACTTTACATTAAGTCACATAGGAAAAGGTCTTTCAGGATAAAAGTTCTTTTTAGATTAATGAAAATGGTGTCAGCACATCATAACTCACATTTCTGTTACTCCACGATCTATGTTTTTCAGAAAGTATTTATCAAATATGAATTGTCACAAGGTCAAACAAGAATGTTATTATTGAGGCAGCTGATTGCTTTATTTAGCGATACCGTTGACACATTCTTCAAATGCTTAACATGATCCATGATTAGATTTTTGGAGTAAATTTAATTTTTTATGCAGAATTTCTAAACCAAAGTAATAACTAATGGAATGAAGTCAGGTATGTCATTGTGGTGACTTAAATTTAGAAAGCTTGCAGAACTGAATGATCTTATACACGTTTTATTAAAAAAAAGCAGTAAAATTAGGTCCAATTGGTATTAATCCTTACAGTGATCGGGAATAAGATTTCTGGGGAATGTCATTTAATGCAAGAGTTTTTGCGGTAGATTACTACTTTTACCATGTGGGAAAGGTTTAAGATAATGCGGTCGCTGAGTATTGGTGGAGGCTATGAAATTAGCCAAAAATCATATACTACAAGGAATAAACCAGCTATTTTTGTTACGTTATGCGAGAACTACCACTTTTTTTCTGTCATCAGTCTCTCGACTGGTTTGATACAATCCTCCTTCTTTTCCATCTTGTACTAACCTCTTAATCTCAATCCACGTACTCAGTTAACAGCTTCATATATTCTAATCTCTGTCTTCCTCTACAGTTTTCACCTTCGACTGTTCCTTCCACTAACAAGGTGACCACTCCCGCATGTCGCAGAATATGACCCACCATCCTCTCTCTTCTCTGTGTTAGATTCTTCCACAAACTTCTTTCTCACTCACCATTTTCAAAAAAGATCGTTTCGTACTTTTTCTGTCAACTCAATTTTCAGCATCCTTCTTTAACACCACATTTCAAATGCTTTAATTTTCCTTCTTTTTGGTATTCCTGAAGTCCATGCTTCACTACCATAAAGTGCTTTTCTCCACATACAGTTTCAAAAAAATTCTTTCTAAGTCCTAGATCAATATTTGAAATTAAATGATTTCACTTTTTAATGAAATCTCTTTTCGCTGGTGCAGACAGTTATCAGTGTGTTAATTCCAGGGGACTGAGTTCTAAAGCTGAGCAGGTCAAGAGCCTGTAGTGCGAACAATTTGATAGACACCTCATTCGAACTGCGTTTGATGATTGTAGAATGCTGTCGTTTACGAAAGGAACCTACAAACAGTAATATTTATTTCAGTAAAATTATTTGTTAAATTACGGCGCTTTGTGTGGGTAACTGCGGTGTGGGTGCGAGTTCAATGTTGTGTGGAGTGAACTAAATTATGAAAGAGGGGAGATGTTTTACGCGGGTTCGAATCCCCATCAGATAGAGATTTCGGTTTGCTGAAATCCCTTCAGGAGACTACCAGTATGGTTCCATCAAAAATCCGTAGGCGAATTCTTCCCCGTTTATTGCTCCCAGTCCTTTTACGCGTTTAATGAACTCGACATCAACGATCTGTCTCTTCTTTCATCCGAGAAATATCTGTTTCTGAAATGCTTCGTTATTGAAATAAAAAAGGAGAAATGAGGAAAGATTTGCAGTTTGATAACTTAGTCGATAACTGCTTGGGACTTCAAAATAAATGTAATTTCTGGTGTTCATATGTCGAGTCGGCTTTCTTTACATTTGACGGAAAGATCTGATAACTTTACTTTGGGTGAAACTGGGTAAATAAGGCATACAACATGATAATCAGTATAAGGTCCAATGATAGACGT
This sequence comes from Vandiemenella viatica, assembly GCA_031002005.1. Lineage (NCBI taxonomy): Eukaryota > Metazoa > Arthropoda > Insecta > Orthoptera > Morabidae > Vandiemenella > Vandiemenella viatica. The sequence goes on from CM061920.1 coordinate 360,227,361, forward strand.
TCTAAATACGTGACGAAGCTATTTACAGCAGTTTATGGTGTTAGTTCTGTTTATCAGTTTAACATATTATTATTATTAAAAAGTAGCCGTAAGAACAATATATATAAAAACACATGTAGACTGTCAGAATCATTACTTTTATGTTATTATTATAATGTAATTACAGATCTTCAATGGAGAGCTCAGGGTAAGGGTGAAGTAATGGGACAGATCTAGGTCAACGCCTTATTAAAAAACCATCGGCAATTCATCACTTTTTTTTTTTTTTACTAATGGCTTTACGCCTCGTCAACGTCGAGATCATTAGAGGCGGGATGGGACTTGGGGATAAGGAACTGGAAGGAATTTGGCCATGGCGTTTTGAAGGAAGCATCCCGGCATTCGCCTGGAGTGATTTGGGGAAAGCATGGAAAACCCAAATCTGGATGCCCGGACGGAGATTCGAACCGTCGTCCTCCCGAATGCGAGGCCAGAGCGTTAAACACTCACCCATCACGCTCGGTGAATTCATTGATTGATTGATTGCGGGAAAACAATCCAAAATCTAAGCCTGCATGACTGGACTGGGTATCAACCACTTTCCTCCGTACTGCCAAGCCCGATAGTAATCATCCCTTCTCATTTAATTCCAGAAGAGCAAGATTTTATTTTTGCCTCCTTACTATAGCTGTGTTACATAAGTCAAAGAATTTTACTTACGCTTCGGTACATTTTTAAAAAGTATCATACTTCTACAATTTACAAATTGATCGAAAAGTGAACAATCGCAATGTCTCCCCAGGCACTTTCCAATGAGGAACGAGAAAGAAACTGCTTGGAAATAAATTCAGACTAGGAGTATTTCCGAGCAAGGCCATACCTATAGACATTTCTTCTGAAGGGAATATGTAGATGGAGAGTTGGAAAGGGCAAGCAGAAAATAAACTGTACCTCAGCGAATCCGTCAACACTTTTACCACAATGTTTCAATTTTTTTTTTCTTTAGGCTTGATACCTCGTTTAACACACGGGTGGTTAGAGGCAGAAAATAATTATAACGTGGAGTAAAGAACTGAGGGATTGTAAGGAAGCATCCGGCCATTCGCTTGGAGTGATTCAAGGAAACCATCGAAGACCGAAATCTGGATCGCCGGACGGGAATTTGAACCCGCGTCCTCCCGACTGCTAGAACCGGGCGTTACCACTCACCCGCCTTACTCGATAGCTCTTCTATCGAATATTAAGAAGTAAATTCATACGAAAAAATACGTCATAAACTCCAACACAAGTGATAATGTTAGCAAATACTAAATAAAAAGACAACAGAAAATACTTAAACGCAATATTAATAGGCATCGAGAACGTAGATTTACAGCGAAATAAATTGAAGAAAATGAAACATATCTGTCTATTCTTGTTGTTTTTTTTTTTTATTTATTTATTTATTTATTTATTTATTTATTTATTTTTTTTTTTTTTTTTATACAGATTCATGAAAATTTGGTACGTTTATAGTAGATGAGTGGTGAAGTTATCGTCTGGGCTTTTAAAGACAATACATTGTTTCCTGAAATAGATCAAGGCAGGCGAATACTGAGATGGTTGCTTTTAGTTTTTTCTCGTTCCTTGTCCACCATCATCTTATGGCTCTAATAATTTCTTTTCGACGAGCTGTGAAATCCTATTTCTTATATTTTCACTTAAAAATGAATATCTGTACTATTTTGTCTGTTAGAGATTCAGAAGAACCACGTTTTATGAAAACTCGTCACGGTAATCTCGCAAAAATGTAACCAATCTATATCACGTCAAGACCTCCTCCTTACAAAGAATCACCGGGATGCTGTAAATCTTATCCATAGCATAGGTCTTTGGTTCGTTCCCGGCCTCTCCTTTTGCTACTGTACTGTGTCCTCTTCTGTTGAATTTGCTACCAGTTTAAATTCGTTTAACTGACTGCGAAAACATGAAACATAGTGTACTCTTATCCGTTAATTCTAATAGCAGGAATAAATACATTGTAGTTTTTCGCCTGTTTTACAATAAATGTTTCAAGTTCTGTCACTGTTGTCTTCTCAACCCAAAAGGCGTTTCAGCATCGCTTTATTACTATCTTCAAAACACTTTCTTCTTCTTCACTATCTTATCACAACATTTTGAGATTGGCAACATTCGACAAGTCTTACTCGTCGTTGGCATGGTCAAATTTGTAGCTATGGTTTTATGGCCGCTTACCTTGCTGACGTCAAGCTTTTTATACCCACTGCATGGATGAGATTTTGTGAAGGGAATGTTGGTCAGCATACCACCTGCTTCTACCGCCGAGGTCAAGGAGAAAAACCAGATACTCTGGATCATCAGTCCCACCACACAAACAATAATGACCATTGCAGAACTAACTTCAACCGACTATTACGTATTGCTAATAACACTGAAAATTATACGTCTTACAGTTTGAGCGAAACGTTAAAGAAGGTATCCATTTTTCTCTGAGTTTTACAGTTGTCCACAGAGGCGAATTTTATAAATTTGATTTATTCTAGAGGAAGACGGAAATAAAACATAGATTAACAGAAATACATATTAACAATAAAGTGAAAATGTTTCGGGTGAACATTAATTGTTTCCCTGGACATAAATAAGCTAAAATATTTACACTAGTAACAACAATGAATCCTATCCTTTGTTACAACAGACTTTTACTTTTTTATTCGTTTTCTCGTAAATATGTATATTGTACAGTGATATGTTGACTTAAATTGACAAGCTTCACATTCATTGTATTAACTTGCTGAACACAGGGAATGATCCAGAACTGCAAATACTACTGTAAAATTTTGTTTGGCTCTTTATTATTAGTTTCTTTAGTTCTATTTTTCTGGGTTATGTTTTGGAAGGTTTTCTTGTTTGATAAAAAAGAATTTGTATTTGTTCTGATGGCTCACACAGACAACCAGGTGTTATGTTTTCTTTCTGTTGTATCATCATCTTAAACGAGAGCTTTCTTGTAAGCATCCATTAAAATCCACACTTATTTATAAGCAACCTAGATCGAAATAGGTCTCAAACTAGTAATCCGTTTAACATTAGAACCCACTGCACCGACCGTCAAGTGCGTTAGCTATATCTATTGAGGAACTTACTGACGAGCTTCTGTGGTGCACTGGTAGTACGTCGATAAACATTGTCTCGACAGAAGGGCATATATCACAAGCCTCGCACCATTGCAGAATATGTTGAGTGATACCTGGAGCTTATCTGCGTATCTACTGGTGATATGCTCCTGTTCCCATCTTAGTCTCCACATTCGTGAACCATAAAGTGCCAAATCTGTACACAATGGTTGCTTTAGAGGATTTTAGGATACCATGCTTTTTGCCTGATAGGATTCACAAACAGGTATCGACATCGTCAGAAGAACAAGGCTGCAGTTCTGGTGGCAGAATATTTTTACTGCCAACAATGAGATGTAGAGCTGATCAAAATTTTCCTTCCGCTCTGTTAACTTACTTGACGTTGCAATATTGTCGTAGTGTATCCTGAGAGAAAATATATTAAATGGAAACTTAATGTTTAGACGTCCGTAGAGTTAATTGTGGTTCAAATGCATTTGGCTATTTTTTCCTACGAAATTACCAAAATAGCGACGGCAGCTTTGTTTTGATTTAACCTTTTTGTGTTTTGCAATATTTGTTTTAGACGGGAGGCGCGTATGAAGAAAAAGAAAATAATATTCAAAACGGAGGATCAGAGTGGTGGTTCATTGGCTAAGGAGACTGACTGGAGGTCGAAAGGTCCCTGGTTGGAATCCTGATCTCGGCTAGGGTTCATCCTTCATCTTTGGCATACCTTGAGGTATAACATGAACTACGCTAGAACGCTTCCGTCGTTCTAATTCCGTGTTTAGGTCCCCTTCACCAGGTAGGATTAAAAGATTAAGCTAAGGCCCCTACAAAAGGGGCGGATTAGACAGTCCATAGAAATCCTTTCACTAGATCATTACGAACAAATTACCTTTTACCTTTATAAAACAGATAACTATAGACCAAAGTGTTAATTGGTTTGTTGAAATAAAGAAGCTAATACAGATGAAAAATTGCAATAAACCATTCAATAGACTAAACAAATGACTTAAATGTAGTGTTTCATACCCGCTTACACTCTACATTCCAATCTACCAATGTCAAATACACATTTTTCATGAACGTTTGTGATGAATACTTAAATATATTGAAACAAGTCATAACAAATATTTCGTGATGTTTGAAAACACGCTTTCACATTAACTAAGATAAACACTCACTTCATTCCTGCTTCCCTGTTCACACAATCTTACACCAAAAGCAGTCCTGATGCAAGATATACTAGCCTAAACTATTAAAATTTATTTGTTAATTCGTAGATTTCTGTCTGTATCCAAGCCTTATCCGCTGTGAAACGAATTCCCTTCTATTTACGAGGCGTAAAGCCATAAGCACGAAAAAAACTCTAATATTTCTATTGGAATTTGTTTGTTCGCAGTATATCTGCCGCCTGTTTTCGAGATAAGATTGCATTTTTGAACTGGACTGATCCACCCAACCCAGTATCATTGGCTTTCGACGCCATATTCGAAAAGAACGTGCCGCCAATCTGCGCAATAAAACCGCAGCAGCCGCCAAACAAGATCCGACATCAAACCGCCACAAGCCGGCCGCCGAAAAGTGAGGGTGGGGATTATTCCGGCAAGTTGACAACCCCGACTGCGAGAGTTGGGAAAATTGAAGTTCGATTTGATGGTCGTCGTGCAGAACAGCTTTTATTGTACGTTTCATGGCGCCATTTCCGTGACGGCAGGGGCGGAACCGATCAGAAATGTTTCCTTCAACAAGAGGACACATATTAAATCCATTAGATTTTTTGCTGCGTTTTCTCCGTGCCTCTTGGTATAACGTCCAACCCAAGCAAAAATTGTGCACAAAAGGAAAGTTAGGATGTACAGATAAATGCAAGATCACCGAAATCCGCAGTGGTTTAATAGGTTAACCAACATTTGGTGCATTGAAGCGGAATTAAAAGTAACCACAAAAAGAAGTATTCCGCCTCTAACGAATGTATCAATCCAAAGTGTATTTTCTGCTCACCTAAGTCATTGAAGCTTAAAATATTCATTCACTCATAAAGGAGCGCTAGCTTATTACACTTGTACATCGCTTGATTTTAAATTGATAGATATTATTTATTACATTTAAATTTCTTCTACATGCTTCAAATAATTTCTGTTAATATTTAATATTATTTCAGTATTGTGTTAATTGATGCATGATACCGAACGTGGTTGGCGAGCGGTAACGCTCTGGCCTCGCTTTCGGGAGGAAGCCTGTTCGAATCCCCGTCTGGGCATCCAGATTTGGTTTTTCCATGGTTTCCCCAAATTATTTCAGGCGAATACCGAGATGCTTCCTTAAAAAGGCCATGGCTGAATTCCTTCCCGTTCCTTGTCCCCAGTCCTCGCCCTCCTCTAATGACCTCTACATTGACGAAGCGTAGACCACAACAAAAACTTGAAGTTGTTAGATAGTTAACGCGTAAATTAAAAAATCTTTATTGTTTGACTTGCCATGCATTCTTTTTTCGAGATTCTAGTTGTTTCCGTGAAATATTCTGTTGTGGTTTGTTGACGTTCATAGCAAAGTTGTTACCATCCTTTTCTTAACCTTAAGTGTCAGCTTTTTCTATCATTGCGAAGCAGAATACACCATGCGTTGGAATTTTCAATTTTTTTAATGTCCACCCACAGATTGTAAATCTATTACGGAAGTCTGTCATGCGTTGCGAAGCTAGTTTTATTATGTTAGTATTCCGGGTTTATTTTTTATAGGTTGTCTGCTTTTAATATCAACTAATTCTGCAGACGTACATATTATACTTATACCTGTGTATCAAGATATTCTTTTACCTTGCTTTTCATATGTTTGGAAGATTCTACGCCGATATAATAAACAAGTTCGACGAAGTAATAAAAGAGAAGGCATGCATTTTCTTTGACATGTTATTAGTGGTAAGTTCCTTTATTGGCATATCAAGTTAATTTTAGGAATAAAGGAGAATACTTTGGAAGAAATTTAAATGACCTGCCTGAAAAACGATGAACTAATTAAACAATTGGAGACACCTTCGCCGTTCTTCTGCAGAATGTCTCTGAAAAAAATATAACAGTAAACCAAAATTTGCACTGACCAAATTAGAGTTGCAAAATACAGCAATTATTATCTATGAACATCCATAAGTATTTTTGTTTCCAAAACTTACTTTTGGACACGTTGATTCTTTTTGGGCGTCGTCAGCATCGAGGAAATTAGAGGCTGTAAAGCATTTGGGACAAAGCATGGGATATAATTTGGCAATGGAACTTTGAAAAACCTTCCCGTTAAACGCATGGATTATTTTCGAGAAACCATTGAAAAGCAAATTTTGGATAACTGGAATTTTAACTTACGTCCTTCCGCAATCGGTATTGATGCTGTAGTTTCCTTGAATTTAAGTGAGCGAAAAGTTTGCTATGTATGGTAAAATTTTCAAGTATAGTGCCGTTATTTTGTCTGAATATTTATGTTCATATAGTGGGTTACGGGGTGATTTGTCTGCTAGAAGATGGCACTGAAGATAGTCACAGGCGTGACTGATATGGTTAATAGTTTTCTTTTAAAATTGACCTTTGGCCTAACTCCCGCAACCAATATTCTCAGATAATGTGCTTCATTCGAGTCAAAGAATTTGTCAGTACCACACTGAACACAACAGGGCGATTACAATATTCAATTAAAACTGCCCAGGCCAGCGGGGGATGGCTATATGTATTTGATTGATGGTTAGTCAAAAATAATGTTAAACTCTCTCCAGCAATTCCACAACGTGCCTCCAACCAAATACTCTACCATTCTTTCAAATAACTCCTATTTGATTGTTAAACAGCGATTGGCAGTCGTATTATCTTGAAAGGTATTAAATATTTTTTTCTGGATTCAGGTCTTTTTACAAATGCACTGGCTTACCTGAAGTAACAAACTAATTCCTGTAGATCAAACAACTGGTTAATACATTTCAAAGAGCAAAATTGTACAATACACGATCTTCCAATTATCTTCACAGAAGGGGTAAAATATTTTGTTGACATTTTTAGATCCATCTACGATATGTGTTTAACTAGTTTAGTCCCCCACTCTGAAATATACCTAGCCATTATATTAATGTATAATACATACTCATATGTTTTTTCTTTGTTTGTACACTGCGTTTTTTATACTGACGTTACAAGTATTTTATACTTAATTCATACGATAAACGATTTCCGCAGCTTTTAATAATATTATTCTTATGTTCTTCTGCTGTTTATGTGATGTAATATATATCTTAAGAAGAGTGTGTTTTATAACTGACTGGATTGAGTTAATGTAAAAGAGAATTGTGGAAAAAGCTCTAGTAATTTTAAACACTAAATTTAATACTCCGTAACTACCTTTCAAGTTTTCAAGGCAACTAATGGCATTGAGCGGGACGAGTAATGGTACCATACCTTTGCTTCAAAATCCCCCTTACCACTCCTACGCAACATTGCACGGAAACTGTATGGAGTCAGAAACAGACGCAGGAAATATCTAAGTATTGTAGTGTAGCAATCCCAACAATGGAAGTGTTTTATTTTTACGAAGATGATATCTTTTGTTTTCTATATACTGAAGTGTCACACTAATTGCGACATCAGAAATAGAATTAATTTTATTTATTGTAAATTTGTCAATTAATATTTAGTATGGGGGATATTAATTTATAATCAAGGCACCATTTAAAACAACTATTTATTAAATCAAGTATATGGATTGCATTAATTAATTGACATCATTCAACAGAGATGAGATTAATCAGCGTGAACTGTCCGGCATACATTACTGTTTATCAGGGTCGTTTACGAGGCTAGAACGCACTTAACACACACAATACCGTATTGGCTCCTGCGAGCAGGTCCGGGGTGGCGCTTCTTGCGACACGACTGCGGGACTGCGCGAAGTGGTCCGATCAGCTCACGATCGACGCTGCACAGACGTACAGTGGCCCTTCACGGAGCTAGGACGGGAAGCGGACGACGTAGTATGGCGACGAACCTGTTCCTTGGAGATTCTGACTCGAAAGCTCTTCCAGCGGGAGCGCGAACTCAAGCTCACACTCGCGAATTACACAGACGGAAAAAAAAATCCCAACACCAAGAAAAAATTATTGTAGAGTAATGAAATTTGGACAATGCATTTGTCAAGTTAACATGTTTAATTGATTAAATTTTCAAGATCACAGGTTAATTTAAGCTCAAGAAAATGCATTTCAAATGTGAAATACTGTTAAATTAATAGCCGGTGTAACCTCCAGAATTTTGAATGCAAGCCTGCAAACGTGAATGCATTGTGTCATACAGGTTTCGAATGTCACTTTGTGGTATGGAGTTCCATGCTTGTTGTACTTGTGCTGTCAATACTGGGACGGTCAGTGCTGGCTGTGGATGATGCTGGAGTTGTCGTCCAATGATATCCCATACGTGTTCAATTGGAGACAGATCTGGTGATCTCGCAGGCCAAGGTAACATGTCGACACTCTGTAGAGCACGTTGCGAGACAACAGCGGTATGAGGGCGAGCGTTATACTGTTGAAAAACTCCCCCTTGAATGCTGTTCATGAATGGCAGCACTACAGGTTGAATTACCAGACTGACGTACAAATTTGCAGTCAGTGTGTTTGGTATAACCACAAGAGTGCTCCTGCTGTCATAGGAAATTGCTCCCCAGACCATGACTCCAGGTGTAGGTCCAGTGTGTCTAGGCCGCAGACAGTTTGGTTGCAGGCGTTCCCCTGGCCTCCTTCTGACCAACACTGGAGATCTGTTGTGTTTTCTGATGAAAGCAGGTTCTGCCTTGGTGCCAGTGATGGCCGAGTGTTGGTCAGAAGGAGGCCAGGGGAACGCCTGCAACCAAACTGTCTGCGGCCTAGACACACTGGACCTACACCTGGAGTCATGGTCTGGGGAGCAATTTCCTATGACAGCAGGAGCACTCTTGTGGTTATACCAAACACACTGACTGCAAATTTGTACGTCAGTCTGGTAATTCAACCTGTAGTGCTGCCATTCATGAACAGCATTCAAGGGGGAGTTTTTCAACAGGATAACGCTCGCCCTCATACCGCTGTTGTCTCGCAACGTGCTCTACAGAGTGTCGACATGTTACCTTGGCCTGCGAGATCACCAGATCTGTCTCCAATTGAACACGTATGGGATATCATTGGACGACAACTCCAGCATCATCCACAGCCAGCACTGACCGTCCCAGTATTGACAGCACAAGTACAACAAGCATGGAACTCCATACCACAAAGTGACATTCGAAACCTGTATGACACAATGCATTCACGTTTGCAGGCTTGCATTCAAAATTCTGGAGGTTACACCGGCTATTAATTTAACGGTATTTCACATTTGAAATGCATTTTCTTGAGCTTAAATTAACCTGTGATCTTGAAAATTTAATCAATTAAACATGTTAACTTGACAAATGCATTGTCCAAATTTCATTACTCTACAATAATTTTTTCTTGGTGTTGGGATTTTTTTTTCCGTCTGTGTATGTTCGCGCGTGCTACCTGTCTGCTAGCGATCTTCCGTCCTGCAAACTGTCCGCAAGCATTCGTGGTTGCATCTCAGTGCAACTTCACACGGCTGTAATGTTTCATTACAATACGTAAATGATGTTTATAGTGCTTGCGCGATTATAAATATCATCTTTTTGCTGACGGCTGCAAAATATCAGTATGACATCACACGACAGAGCTATTATTGACAAACAAGAAAATGACAACCTAAAATTCTTTCTGATCGGGCAATAACGTTGGGATGCAAATTTATTTATATTAAATTTTAATTTTTATATCTTGTTCAAAACAATTTGAGGTGATTTCAAATAAAATCTGCGAAAAAAGAAACCCTTGGGGGCCATGATAAATTATCGCAATAAGCTGAAACACCCGGAATTCTTAGTCGTTAGAATTGAAATTGAGCTAAGTTCACTGTTGCGGTATCTTATCTCCTTTCATGACCTATATTACAGGCCCTTGTACATCCTCCTCTCAATTACTGAAAATTTGTGTTCAGCATACATTAGAAAAATTGAACGTGTTATGAACTCGCTTGTATGGTTCATATGCAGCATGCGCAAGTACGATTATGACTCCCCATCATATGAACGTTTAGAATAGTTGTGCGGTTGTGACTCCCGTAGATTCCATTGCCTGACTTCTTTACTGCTTCTTTCATCAGATAAATCTCATTATAATGCCACGTACTTAGGACTTCATCATAATACCAACACCACGTCCCTTAATTCAAAGACATTAACTATCTCGGAATCCTCCATTTTTCATTTCTGTCGCGAGAGTGTGCTATGATCTTACCTATAAACTACTAAATAAATCAACACACACATATTTTAAATTAACACTTGAAACAGCATTAGCTGTCTAGTCTTGTCTTCAACTTATTTCATTAGCTTCAGCTTCTTGATACATTGGTTACGCATTAACATTTATAATAAATCAGATAACAGTTGAATTATTACTTTAAGTAATTTGTATTGTAATCTCCTGTTGCAACTGTAAAACAGCGAATTGTGAGGTTAAAAGAAAATATTTAAATCAAATTAATTAACTTAGTAACTAACTGCATAGGAAAATTTGTTCATTCATACAACTCAAACTCAAATAAAGCTCTTTCTTTCTTTTCTTTTCTATTTTCTTTCTTTCTTGGGTGTCATACCTTTCTTTTGTTGATGGCGTGGCTGATACACAGTTTACCCTGGAATTAAAACAACTGACACTGCCTTAGTTTGTGATGTTAACAGTGCAGTTGTAATTATTAACAGTTGATTGTTTGGTTTACTTTATTTTCTAGGTGTTTGATTACCTAGATGTGTCTGAAACAATCTCGTGTAATTTGCTCTAAATGATACACCTCTCAGAGGAATTTAGAATAAAAACTGGTGTCAGGCAGGGAGATGGGCTTTCCCTAATTCTTTTCAATTGCGTTTTGAAGAAGGTAATAAGAGTATGGGAAGAGAAACTCAAGGAAAGGGGAATTTATCATGAGATAAGATTTGGTTCGAAGCACAAAGGGGTTGCGGTAAACTGTTTGGTCTTCGCTGATGACATAGCAGTCCTCTCTGGAAGTATAGAAACCGCACTCGAACAAATTAACTTTCTGAAAGAAATAGCAGGAAAAGTTGGACTTCAGATTTATTTTGAGAAGAATAAATTCATGACCAATATTAAGGAGTCACCCACAGTACTAAACATAGAGTATGGAAAAATTAACAAGGTCAATAAATTTAAATTTCTAGGTGAAGTAAATCAGATTAATGGCTTGATAAGGAAGCAAACATATCAAGAGCATGAAAACTAGAACTAGCATACCAACTGTCTAAAGATACATACAATAAGAAGAATATTTCAAGGAAATCTAAAATCAAACACTACAACACAGTAATCAAACCAGGAGGTCTGTACGCCTCAGAATGTTTGTTCTCTATAAAAACTGGAGAAATAGAAGAGATAGAGAAAATGGAAAGGAAAACCTTGAGAAAAATTTGGGGACCATTAAAAATTGAAAATGGTTAGCTTAGAAACCGGAGTAATAAAGATCTATGCAAAGAAGAAGAAATTGAAAGGATGTCAGACACGACCAGAAAGAGGAGAATAAGTTTTTTGGTCACTTGATGAGAACGGATAACAACAGAATCACAAAAAGAATTTTCAACCATATTTACAATAAGAAAGGCAACCAGTGGATCCAACGAGTAAAGAAAGATATGATTGAGATCGGAATAACAGAAGAGTTAATACAAGATAGAGCAACTTTTAGGAGACTGATCCAAAATTTCAAAGGTTTCCAGGAGAAGGAGAAGAGGAAATGTAGTAACATATGGACGGAAAATGAAGGAAACAGCAAAGCGTAAAGATAAAGAACTATTGGAAGTCAAGAAGAGAAGGATTGAAATGTGCGTGCAGGATTACTTTTCGTGGTCCTTAGATGGCCGATATCGAAGAGAAGAAGATACACCTCAGAAAACAAAAAAAATGAGATAATTTAATGTTTCTAGTCTTAATTAATAGCTGCACTTTCGAATTCACGTGGTACGCCAATTAGCACTATGGAAATCAAGTCCAACAGCGATAGCATTTGATCTGGCATTCTGAAGAATCGGAATTCGACAACGAATTATCGGTTTTACTGAATACCAAAAGAGTTTTTTTTTAATCCATGTCCACAATTTCCTCAGCTGTAACGACCTTGCTGTTGACAAACTATCCATCTCATAGGGAAACCATCCAATACGGATTAATCATTATAAAATTAAATTTGCATCATAACAAATAACAAAAACTAGATGACACATGCGAAAATGTCGCCAATACAGTGAATAGTAAGGGTGGGGTTTGTAATAGGATGAAATAAGAATCGCCTTATTTGTTTCAATTGCTTTATTTTAGTGTAATATGTACGTATCAAAGTCGACGCCAGTGAAGCAGTTTATATCTCTGTGATATGTGCTACTACTATCTATCGGCTTGACTCTGAACTGTCTCATATGCGCGACTTTCACAGTTATTACTCTTTCCATTTAAGGGTGAAATTCCAAAAAATTTCGTTTTTAAGATGTGTTGAGACCAAATCAGAGTCCTTCATATTTAATATGATAGCTCATTTATCTTTTTTGGTTATATATCTAGGAAGAAAAATGGTTCAGGGAAAAATAGTAAAGAAAATACGTTACGGAAATAATGATAATTTTGCCCTTTATTGGTCGAATTCCGAAAAATTCCTTTCTTAAAATATGATGCCACCACAGATGAGGCCTTACTCTAAAAAATTATAACTCATTATTCTATATCAGTTACATAAATGGCTCTGACACAAAAACGTATTGCAGAAATTTTGATAGTTTTGAACTTTAAGGGTCGAATTCCGAAAAATTCCCGTCTTAATATATAATTTCAGCAAAGCAGAGATCTAAATCATTAAAATGATACTTGATTTAGCGATTTCAATTAGGTATCCAGGGAGATAAATTGCTCGTGACAAAAAAACAGCATTTTACAAATATTTCTGTTTTTGCACTTTAAGGGTGGATTTTTTTTTTTTTTTAAATACTTTCTTAAAATATGATATGCTCAAAGCGGATACCTTAAGGTTTAAAATAATACTTCATTTATCGACCTCGTTCTGGTGTGAACAGAGATATTGGCTTGTGACAAAAAAAACACCTTAAAGAAATAATAAATTTCATGGCAACTTTTCATGGGAAGAATGAAGTTTTTAATAATTTTTTCAAAACTATTTATTCGCTTATATTTTATAACAGAAAATACTCAACGGCGAGTATATCACGAAATACACTGGAAAAATTGTTAAATCAATAATAATTCAATGACCTAAACGTCTACCTTATTACGGGAATATGTAGAAGAGATAAAGTGATTTTTACCGAACATAAACACTTTGAGACATGAGAAATTCCGAATTCAGTTGGATCATTAAATCAATTGATTTAAATTAAGGACTATGTCTATTTATCCAGAAATAACTATTAAAGTTAAAGTTTGTAGAGGGCAAATATAGGTGAGTGTAGGATAGGGGGAAGTTGGGTGTGTAGGGAAATTGCCACCGGAGCGTGTGCTCCATTGCAATTAAATTAAATTAAATTAAATTAAATTAAATTAAATTAAATTGTAACTAATGCAAACTACAGTTACCAAAAATATTGAATCAGTAATTAAATCATACCATGTTCTAATGTGGGTTGCAGCGTCACATTTAAAATAAATTTGTGGAATGTGTTTCACTCGAAATTACAAATCTTAGGTCACAGTTCCAGGGGAGAACTGTCCTTACAAAATATTTGACACTTATGAAAGACAAGATTCGCTGAGATACTTTACTACACACAACAGTCAGGAATATGCAACTTCAGTACTTTGCAAATTAAATGATTCATAGATCTGTTTTACACATTTGGAAAAGTCTGGGAAATTCTCGCAATACCGACCAGCCAAAATTAGTGCTCATTTGTGGTCTGTTAGATGCTTTTTGTACAATTTTTCAGTGGCTGTCGCATAAGACGGTGAGAAATAAAGTAGCATTTCATTAAGCTGTAACAATAGTCCTTGAAATAACATCTAGCATTATCGAAACAGAGGATCGTGTTAAGCAAGTTTAGATCTATTCTTTTTCCTTTATCTTGGGGAAGATAATGAAGCGGAATTTTTAGAGTTACAAAAAATTCTAGATTGATGCATCACACCATGTCCAGAATTTTTACGCCACTTCTTACATAGAGTAACCTCTCTGATACTTAACTATTTTGAAGCATAATCTACAAAGGTTTTCTAAAGGTAAATTAAAAATATATGCCAGTCCTTCTCTCCAACGTCATCATTTGTTTCATAAAACTCGTGTTAAAAATCAAACGTTCATTCAAGACCGTGATAATGAACTAACGGAGGTTATTATCGCTTCCGTCTACATTACCTCTTTTATATGCTTTACGCCTCGTCGACGTCGAGGTCATTATAGGCGGGATGGGATTGGGGACAAGGAACGGGAAGGAAATCGGCCATGGCCTTTTGAAGGCAGGATCCCGGCATTCGCCTGGAGTGATTTGTGGAAACCATGAAAACCCAAATCTGAATGCCTGGACGGGGATTCAAACCGCCGTCCTCCCGAATGCTAGGCCAGAGCGTTAACAAGGAGATTCGAACACGCGTCCTCCCGAATGCGTGGCCAGAACGTTAACCGTTCACCCAAACTCTCCCGGTTCTACATTACTATAGCGCGTTCAGTTAAAAGAGATGGCTCAGATCTATCCCCACTCCGATGCGCTTACGCATAAATACGAAGGGGAAAAGATTGCTGCTGACAAATTTTACAATAGCATACATGGATACAGCGATCTGCTCGAAGTGGTTGAAGAGCGAGAAGGAGTGATGAGGAGCGAGACAAGTTTAACAAGACCTTGAACCTACATTTGAGGGTGTACAAGGTATAGTGTAACAGCTTGTGCTGTTATTGAAGAAACCATTGACATTGTATTTGTCTCTTTGTCCTGTCAGCTATCGGACCATCTTCCGCTTCAGACAATTAGACTAAAATCTTCTGCGAGACGTCTGCCGCATGCGCATTGACGGTCTGATTTTTGAAGCTATATTCGACTGCCTTTTTATTAGATAACATCTTCAGACGATATTTTGGGAAAACATATTTTCCTCCAACAGAATCTCTCTCTCTTCTCTTTGTTGAGGAACGAAAAAGTCTCAGCTCTCTAGATCGTAGAATATAGCAACGACACTTTTACGCAGAATATCAGGCTAAGCTACTGTTTAAACTGAGAACAGGTCTATTACTGTAAGTTATAAATGGTAGTCAGCTTTACGCGAACAAGTTAGGATTACAGATTACTGTAAGCTACTGTAAAAATAATAGGAAACGCAAATTGATAATCTAGTATGTTCATTTCTCAATTTGGAAATGGAATTTGGATCTGATATCTTACCGGTAATTTATACACAGTAATTTCGTTTTAAATATTATGAATTTCAAAGATAAAGACAATTGCGGGCTATCGATTGCTCACCACGATCGGTTTCCTTCGATTAAGGTAGCTATGCTGTACTCAGGTAAATGGTTTATAAATATCAATGCTAATCGCTAAGTTAGTTAAGTACAGTCGATTTTATTTCCGTGATGTCTTAAGCAATGAAATATCTTTTCCAAAAGCAATGGATTCGCCAGCCACTAGACCCAACAATCACTTCAATAGTTTCAAAATAAAAGACAGCTGATTCACTACCAAGCGGATCATGTTATGAAAAATTGGGCTTGTAACTAACTGACTGAAAATTGTGGCCTTCCTATCTATAAAACAATGTCTGATTCCGTGTGACGATATTCCTGCCAACTTCTGAAATACAAAAAACACCACAATTTTATATCACTAAAGAACAACAGAAGAAAATTAGAAATTCTCCGAAATGGGTGATTAGGTCATGTCACTATATTTGTAAGTGTCAACTATGATTTGCTCTCCTGTGTTTGATGAGCAGTTATCAAACATGATTAAATAAAGGTAACTGAACTTTTTCAGTGCTGATGGGACAGGAAAAATACTGTCTCGCCAGGTTGTTCTCCAAATGGGTTCGAGGTTGAAGACCTTGTTTATGTCTGGGACTCATCTCCTCCCATCTTCATTTTTATGTTATTGGTGTATTAGCTGGCCCACGTATACCGCTGCAGCGGAGGAAGATGCCGTAAGCCATAACGTTTAAACGAAATTTACATTTTCTGCGCCGTTATCCAGGCTTTTTAGGTCGCCATGGCACAAAAGAGCAGTCATAAAACGGGGCGTTTACTGCGGCGCATGAAATACGAGCAACATACATACCCATCACGTTTTTGATGTGGCACCGCCTTGTTTTCGGGAAAGAAGCATTACGTCATTTTTCGTCATTAGTTCTATCCATTGGGAATTTTTTTTTTTTTTTTTTACATTGTGTCATGTACGACAGATTCTATTGCCGCGACAAGAAACAATACTATCCTACTGAAGGAAAAATAATGTTACAAATTGTTTATAATTTCAGAATTTAATTTGTTTGCATTACAACGTTAATTGCGTCACGGTAGCTCTGTTGTTGCGGGGAGGTAGGTCTCCAATTCGTATCCCTGTCTCGGAAGATATTTTCATATGCCCTTAACCGTCCTTCACCTACGACACAAATTTCTGTGTAATATGAAGTATGCCAGAACGTTTCCTTAGTTTGGATTCCTCGTAAAACTGTAGGTCCCCTGTACCAGGTAGGATTACCAGGTTAGGCTAGGTGGTTACGATAGGGGTGGACTACGCAGCGGATAAGAAACTGTCACCGAGTCATTAAGACCACACGAATTACTTACTCTACAAAGTTGACTACCAAACGTACTTTGTCCTGCCTTGTTTCAGAAGTCTATTAGGTCAAGTAATGAATTTTGTGACTGTCAAAAAGCAAGTGTTTTGATTTCAGGTGATTTTAATGATACTGCAGTTGAGTTGCAAGTCGGGAGAAGTTTCATAACTTCATGGTAAATTTTATGTTAAATAACGAATCTTTAATTAATTATTAAGGACCCAAAAGTTACCATCCTGTTAACGTTGATCAATTCAAGGCTTCTGGTAGTTGAATTATTAATAAAAAATTAGTATTTCGCTGTTGCATATTTTTACGATTATTATCTGATGTTTAAAGATGGCACCACAGACGTGCTGACAGTCACCTTCCTTCAGTTCCACTACAGCTCAGCATCATGCTCCAGAAAAAGTGTGGTAATTTTGTAAACAAGCTAAGCAAATAAACGTTAATAATGAAACTATTAAAAATAATTTCAATGTTTTCAACCCTTGTAAATGAAAACACAGTCTATTAGCAACTGGTTTTATTCATATAGGCTCACTTTTTGTGCGGGTTTAGAGCTATTTCCGACCTTCACGTTTACATAGTTTGGAATGAGGTTATGCTGAATACATAATTTATTGAATTTGATATTAAGAATTGTTTTATGAAGATTGAGGTGCTGGTTTTTATAGCGATGGTATGTGGCCGTAGTAAATGCTTGATGTTTTCATTTATAATTGTGTAACAAGCAACTGCGAAAGGATGGCCATTTTACCATATATTTTCAACCCTTAGTTTTTGGTGACATTAGCGAGAGAATATGATTTGTCGTTGTGTCCTCTAATTTGTCTGGATCCTTGATGTTTCTAACGAGGCTTTGGAATTTCTTTATTGATGTAACTTATTTTGTGTAACTCTGCCAAAACATTGACTTGCTATTTTGCTGCTAAACAGTTTTGGTACCTTAAACGGATCGGTTTAGAACTGACTGTCTAAAGTTGCTATGAGTTACAGAATTCACTGTTGAATTAAAGAAAATTCTTTTTGTATGACAAAAATTATTGCAAATACATCCATATTTTTTGAAAGAATTTACCGGTATCATTTGTTTTGTTTCATGCCATATTTACAAACCGTTAGCACCTATTTCGAATATCCATCAAGTACAGTAGTGGTGTCCTGGGGAATGAGCATTGGAATGGTTTGCTCTTTGCGCTCTCGGATTACGTATCGACTGGAGACAGCTATTAAAGTTTTAGAATAACTACAACGCTGACATATTTTTTCTTTTGGTTTTTACATCTCATCAACATCGAGATCATCAATGACAATGAAGGACAGGAAATGGAAAGAATTCGGTAAGTAGTTTTGAAGCAACCATCCAAACATTCTTGTGTAGTGATTTAGAGAAACAATTGAAACTCGAAATCTGAACCCACGTCTTCCAGGATTTCAGGCCCGAGGGCTCAGCCACCAGGCGTGGTCGTTGCTCTCTAGTTGCTTATAAATTCTTCTCAGAAAACCTTCAACAACGTTTTAACCATCTGTCCGGAAAGATACAAGTCAGAGAACAACCGTAATCCTTCCGTTTTTGAAGAAACACACAGCAAACAGTGTTGTTATGTTATTTCTGCCACAGCAACTAGCAACTACCATACCACCAAAGATTTTAGCTACTTAGCAACGTAGCCACAAAAACAATGTCTAAGCAATAAGATTTACCATACGAACACAGGATGTGTGTAATTCCACAGTGCCGCTATCAGTGTCGTGCAAACTGCCGTCCACTCACATTTGAACTCACTCGGTTATTCCTATGAACTGTCCTCTCTACTCGGGCGAGCTGTGACCGCTGGAGCTTCGACAGGTTCAGTGGTCATACGAAGATTCGGCGGACAAACGAAAGTTCGGAGGGCAAACGAAGGCTCGGTAATGCAGGAATATCACATAGCGTCTTCCTCACCCGTGCCGCACAACAAGTATCGTACATCATAGAAAACTGAACAAGATTCTATGCTAGAGGCATTCTCGAATATGCAACTTATCAATAATTAATACCAACATTTTGTGTATGTTATTTCCATTGAGTCACAGTACACCCGAAGTGTAACGTGTCAGTATTTGATTAAAAGAAGTATTACAGACTATGAAATCAGAACACAATATAACGGAAACCATAATATAAATAGGTTATCGATAGTTACTGACACACATAAACTATATCCTGAATCTACTTTTAGTGCATTATCTTTATATATATAAAAATCTCGCGTCACGATGTTTGTCCGAGATGAACTCCGAAACTGCTTAACTGATTTTGATAAAATTTTACTTACTGTGTGTAATTTGGTCCAATTTAAATGATAGGATAGTTTTTATCTTGATTATTGACCTTAATATTTATTATTGCGAATTAAATGTTCATTCAATGTTTGTCAAAGGACAATGGTTTATAATTATTTGTAAGTCGCGCAAGTTTGAGCGTTCTGGTGGCTCAATTATTAAGTCGTCAGATTGGAGATGCAAAGGTCCCTGGTTCTAATCCCTGTGCCAGCGTGGATTTTTATACG
Organism: Vandiemenella viatica; assembly: GCA_031002005.1. NCBI lineage: Eukaryota > Metazoa > Arthropoda > Insecta > Orthoptera > Morabidae > Vandiemenella > Vandiemenella viatica. The sequence continues at coordinate 360,246,905 of CM061920.1, forward strand.
CACGTAACTCGGCCTTCACCTCCGGCGCAGGGGTGGAATGCGCAGCCAATAGAAACCCCGTCACCAGGTCATTATGACCGCACGAAGTTATTATTATAGTTCCATTGGTTACGTTCTATGGCCTAACGTGTGTTCTCAAATCGATCGAATGCTGAACACGTCACACATGGAAACACAGTGACGTCATACTCTCTCCATCGGAAAGTATTTACAACGCGAGGCGGTAAGTGGTTGCAGCGGTATCGCGATCTAGATATTACACGATAGTTCCATAGGTTTCTAACAGATGGCGATGTATTAATTTATTGACACAACACTTGGTTATCTGGCTTGGGTAACCATCCAGTGGAAGGCGTTGTGTTTCTATTTATTTATGTTGCAGTCTACTACACGTCATATGTGTTTATGTATGACATAACCCAGTTTTGTGAATTTTTCATGTAGTATCATTTTTATTTGTGCTGTGTATTGTGTTGTGTATGGTTTGTATGTTATTATATATAACGACAAAGTAATTACACACATGAATATAACATTGAAGAAAACGTTACGATAAATTGAAAAACGTGTAAGTATTTGTTGCTTGCTTCTCATTTTTCTTCTTATTTTCGTTATGGCGACCACCTGTCAATTTGAATTCTTCCCCTGTTTTTTTTTCTTTCTTCATCTCCAGTACTCCTTCATTATATTGCACTGTGTTTTCTATTTCTCTCTTCAGACCATTTTGCACCCGTTTTCTTCTCCTCTCTAGTTTGGAATTATGCCGCATTCGAAATCTGCTTTCAAAAATATTTTCTTTCCGTACTGTTCACTGATATTATTTCGTTTCAAATCTTTCTTAACCTCTTGAATCCCAAAAAATATTTTAATATCTTTTTTGTTAGCCTGGTGTCATCCATGCGATAGTTGCGTCGAAAAAATATTCTCCTTTTTTCTGACTGATTATGTTATTTTTTCAATGTTATGATATATTTCCTCATTAGTCCTTATCTTCCATTGTACTGTATTTTTCAATAAACCCAAAATTTTCCTTATAATTCTCCGTTCCTTTACTCCAAGCTTATTTCTAATTTAATAGCGAGAGGTCTGGTGGCTCAGTGGTTAAGGCGTCTGACTGGAGGTCGAAAGGTCACCGGTTCGAATCACTGTATAGGGGGGTTGGAGGGATTTTCATTGGCATTTAACCCGATTTTAACCTCTGGCACAGCTTGCTGTTTAATGTGAAGTAAGCCAGAACGCTTCAGTGGTCGGGATTCCCTGTAAAACTGTAAGTCTTCTATACCCAGCAGAGTTGCCGGGTTAGGTTAAGGCGGCAACGACAGGGGTGGAATGCGCAGCTGACAGAAGCCCTGTCATCAGGTCATTACGACCACACGGAATTGTAATTATTATTATTTAATATCAGGCATTTATTTGCATAGAATCTTTCCCGTTTCAGCACTCTATTATAGTGTCTTATTTTAAGGCTTTTAGAAAGCCACTTTTTGTTGTAATTCAACTATTTTTATTGTTGCGATTATAAATTTCAGTGAAATGCCGCCAAAAAAATCTAACATAAACAAAGCGTGTAGCTGAGAGGCACGACGCAAACGTGTTGAGAGGGCTCATCTATCAGCAGAAAAAAATCGTGGCAAGTAACGAAGCTCAAAGAATCAGGACAGCAGAGCGTCGTATGCAAGAATCTCAAGAACAGCGTGATGAACGTCTGCGACAGAATTTATCCAGAACAAGAGCGGCACGAGAACAGCACATCGCTACATTTAGTGAAAGAGAACGAGAGAGACTGCAATAACACGTGTATCATTTGTTCGTCTTGCATTCGAATATGCACCAGACATTGATTACTCTGCACATTCTAAAATTGCAATCGGTGCAATGGATTAAGTATGTCAATACTGTCAGGCGTTGAAATTCCGTAATGAAGCAGCTGGCATGTGTTGTGCATCAGGAAATGTATTATTACCACTTCCCTCTACGCCAGAACCTTTGCATTCACTTCTTGCTGGCGAATCAAACGATTTGAAATTGTTTCTGCGCAAGGCACGCAAATTCAGTTCCTGCTTCCAGATGACGTCTTTTGGAGAAACTAAAATTTGCGATCTCACATCTGCTGGACGTCATTTTGAAACTACATTCAAAATACAGGGCCAGGCGTACCATAAGATTGGATCGTTGATGCCGATGCCTAATGATTCCCGAAGTTTCTCCAAATCTATTTTATGGGAAGTTGTGAAGAACGCGTGACAACACGGTGCCAGTTTAATTTCATCGAACAAGCAGAAGAGAGAAAACTTGTGGTATTGTTGGAAAATGATTTGGAACATAATAATCAACTTATTCAATTGTTTACAAGAATGTCGCCACAATTAAAAAATGACAACTATCAAAATTGTCATCAAAGCTGACAAATTACCATCAGGAGAACACGCTGGCAGGTTCAATGCGCCAACTGTAGATGAAGTTGCAGCTATTATAGTTGTTGATCCAGCTGACAATAGAACCATTAAAATCACACGTCGATATAGCACTGTTAGTATAATTTCGGATCTACACCGTTCGTATGACGCACTCCAGTATTCACTGATATTCTGGTAAGGGTAGGATGAATATCACATCAACATCAAACAGTGTGATCCAGTTACTGGTAAATTTAATATTCAACTATTTAATTCCTTATTTTATTAATACAGTAGACCCGCGGTATTCTGAACAGAGGGCGGATTATGGCGGGCCCACTATATTAATTTCTTATTCTTCCAATTTTTGTTACTATTCAATTTCTTATTTTTACAGGCAATGAAACAAATGAAAAACTTACTTCAATGAAGTACTACGCCCACCGATTGATGATTAGATGTAATCAGGATAACCATATCCTTCGATATCGTCAACTGTACCATCAATACGTCGTGGATATATACGCTAAGACTGCAAATGAACGTTTGCGATTCGATACAACCAGGCTAAATTACGATCGGAGGAATACATCCGCTTACGAGACGCTATTATCGGCAATATAGATGAAAATTTAAATGCCAATGATAACGGTAATACATTTATTTTACCTTCAAGCTACAACGGCGGTCCACGGAACATGCAGGAATGTATAAAAGATACGATGTCTTACGTACTTCTTTATGGTCGTCCAGATTTTTTTATTACATTTACATGTAATCCGACATGGGAGGAAATACAAACTTTCCTATTATAGAACTGCATCGAAATACACAATACATCAAATTGCCAGACAAATTCTGCACTGTTGTTCACATAAAAAATGAATTTATTGAGAGTGTGTTTTCGGATATATCAAATAATTACTCAGATCATAATTGTAATTGGCTCAGTAATAGTGCTATTTTGGTAGCAAAAAAAAATTAATGGACACTATTGTAGATGAAAATGAAGCCGTAAATTTTCCAACTGAGCTTTTAATTTCTTTGGATATACCAGGCATGCCACCCCACAATATTCGGTTAAAGATTGGTTCACCGATTATTCTACTTCGGAATTTGAATCCACCTAGATTATGCAACGGTACACGTTTGGTCATCAAAAGGATTATCGGAAATGTTCTTGAGGCAACTATTTTGACTGGAAAGTTTAAAGGAGAAATCATCCTGTTGCCACGTATTCCAATGATACCGTCAGAATCACCAATACCATTTAAAAGGCTTCAACTTCCGATTCGTTTGACTTTCGCTATGACCATAAATAATTCTCAAGGCCAAACAATGTCCGTTTGCGGCTTGGACTTAGAAAATACGTGTTTCTCCCATGGGCAGCTATATGTCGCCTGCTCACGTGTGAGGAAACCATGAAATGTATTTGTATTAGCAGACAGGATAACCAAAAATATTGTACACCAATTAGCGCTTAGATAAATTAAAATTATAAATTGTAATAATTTTAAAATAATTGTTAAAATGTTTAAAAATCAACTTCATCTACCTCATTTATAAAAATGAAATTTTAATTTATAATTAAATAATAAATAATTTATTTATTTTTATACATACAAATTTTTTATATATTGTCAATTAAGAAATTTGTAATAAAATATAATTAACATTTTTTATGTTCGTTTGTCCCTAATTTCAACTATCCGAAACTCTTTACCAATTTTCAAATCGACTAAAACGTTTTTGTCTTTATTAGTGAATATTAATTTGACTACATTAGTTAGTTTAGAATAACATTGATATAACTACTGATTCACGGCAACGCGTGTATTGTAAAGACATGCTATCGTCTGCCTATCATGTAACACCCTAGTGTGGACGTCGTGTGTCGGGTCCCTTTCCTACATTTACTTGTATGTATGTGGTAACTTATGAAATTGTGGTATATGCATGGACATATGTGTGTGTACGTGTTCCTGTGTGGTTATGTGTGTAATTTGGTGGTAGGAGTCTACTTGAGATTTTTCCATCAGTGGCCACCTATGTAGATGAAATCATTTGGGTATGATGAGCACCGTGGTTTGTGGCAAAGAAATGAAATATTTCACACATCCTGTAGCTATTCAGTCTGGACCTAGGGTGTTCAGTCCTTTCCCTCCAGTTACGTGTATGTGTGTGTTGATGTATGGTAACTGTGTGTATGCATGGACATGTGAGTGTGTGTCTTTCTATGTGGTTGTGTGTCTATCCCGATAGGATTCTACTCGACTTTGAGATTTCACAATGACTGGCTACCTATGTGTTGACGTAATTAATTGATAATGTGATAAGTACTGAGGTGTATGGCAAAACATGTCATCCATTGCACACACTCTAACGTCTGTCTGATGGTTTTTTGGTCAGTTATGTTTGTGTGTGAGACCTAGTATAAGTATGGGAGTTATGATATTTGTCTGATGACCATGTGCCTACTGATACTCGTGGTACGTCGGACAAATATTACTGAACAGCAGAAAAGGCTTGTGGCGTGGGATAGAGGTGGTGCTGATCATGTGAATAGCTTTGTACATATTACCAACGATACTGAATGGCAGAGAGGTCTGTAGTGTGAGTTAAATGATATGATTTTGATGTGAGGAATTTGTTACTTGGAACACATGTTACTGATGATTTTTTTTTGTCAGTCTTGAGCCATGGGGGTTCTGTCCCACTTTTTCTTTGCCATGATTGGGCTGGTTGTTGTGTTGAGCTCGCTGTAGGCATGGATATATATGTCTGTGTGCGTCTTTCTCTGTGTCTGTATGCGTAAGTATGGTGATACCTTCCTTAAACTCATTTATCTGGACGTATGAATTGCTGTTCCTCCCATATGTTTGTGCTTGTGTGGAGACGTATGGGTTTGTGGGTCAGACCTAGTATGAATATGGAGGTTATGATATCCGTCTGATAGACAAGTGTCCATTGTAACTCATGGTACCTGGGTCACATGTTACTAAATGACAGAAAGGGTTGCAGTGTGGGCCATACGTGGCTGTGATTTCAAACTTCACACATCCTGTAACTCTTTAGTTGGATCTAGCATGTTCAGTCTCTTTCCTCCAGTTATGTGTGGTGATGAATGGAACTGTGTTAATGCATTGACATGTGAGTGTGCATGTATGTGTGTCTTTCTATGATTTTTGGCCAGTCATGGGTGTTCTGTTCCACTTTTTCGTTGCCATGATTGGGCTAGTTGTTCAGTCGAGATCGCTATAGGCATGGAAATGTACGTGTGTATGCGTCTTTATCTCTGTGTGTTTTTTTTTATCGTAAATGTGGTGATACCTTCCTTTATCTCGTTTGTCTGGATGTATGATGTGCTGTTCCTGCACTGATGCTTGTGTAAGGTGACATATGGATTTGAGGGTGAGACCTAGTATGAATATGGGAGTTATGATATCTGTCTGATGACCAAGTGTCTACTGCTACTCGTGGTACATGGGGAGCACATGTTACTGAATGGCAGAAAAAGCTTAGGTGTGGGCTAGACGTGTTGGTGCTGATGTGAACAGTTTTGTACCTAGCACACATGATACTGGATGGTAGTGAGGTCTGTAGTGTGAAATAAATGAGATGATGTTGATGTGAAGAGTATGGTGCCTGGAACATATGTTACTGATGATTTTTTGGTCAGTTATGAGTCATGGGGGTTTCTACCCCACTTTTTCGTCGCCATGATTGGGGCTGGTTGTTGTGTCTAGCTCGCTGAAGGCATGGAAATGTGAGTGTTTGTGCGTCTCTCTCTGTGTCTGTATGTGTAAATATGGTGATACCTTCTATAAAGACGTCTGTCTGGACGAATGATTTTGCTGTCCCCTCCACTTATGTTTGTTTGTGCTAGTATATTGAGATGTATGGATTTGTGGGTGAGATCTGATAGCAAGTGTCTATTGCAACTCATGGTACCTGCGTCACTTTTTTACTGAATGGTAGAAAGGGTTGCGGTCTGGGAGAGACGTGTTGATGGTAATATAATCAACTGGGGCGCGATGAACACTATTTATGGTATAAACACTTAGGTTTATGGTGAAAACATGTCATCTTTTGCACATCTTCTATCTCGCCAGGCTGATGATATTTAAGGAGACTTCTGTTTTTCAGCCAGTCATGAGGCAAGAGAGTACTACACCACTTTTTGTTTCTATGATTGGTACCGGTAGTTGTGTAGTCTTGGACATGTGTATCTGCGTCTCTCTTTGTGCATGTAAGCGTAAGTAACTCGTCTGTCTGATGATTTTCGTAACGATAGTTCTGTCCAGTTAATCAGTTGTAACGACAATTCTGCCCCCCACTTCATCGTTTCCGTGATGCTTGCTGTTAGTTCTGTCGACCTCGCTGTATGCATGTACAAGTGTGTGCGTGTGTCATTCCTCTGTGGATTTGAGTCTAAAATATATGGTTATAGAATTATCAACGTGTGCTTCTAACCATTGTTTCAGGGCTTAGACAATCTCCCATTTCGATGTGCTCTTTACAGTTTACTGCCGTTTGTGTTGGCATGTGAATTTGATTCTCACTACAATAAAAATCATTTAACAGAGAGGGTGATGTACCAGAGAAGCGAAGGACTTGGGTACAAACCCACAGTCAGACATTGCTTGTGTGGTGTAGTATGGATGTCATTGGAAGATAGGAAGAGTGTTGAGGGGCTGTAGGTGGCGTATAATGCTGTTAGAATGGATATTGGTGGAATAATTCTGAGTGGTGTATGGAGCCTAAGTTGACCATGACCACAATCTCGCACTAGACTTTAGGTGATGAGGCCTGAGTGGATAAAATATCTAAACACCCACATTGACCTAACAATTTACGACAGTTCAGGTGTGAGCACTATCTTAGGCGTAATAGAACTATGGTCTGCACTTTTGGATACTTGTCGATGTGTGGGGATCTTCTATGAAAATGTGGGTTATGATGTCTGTTTGATGACCAAGAAACTATCAGTTAGCTAAGAGCATTATGGTAACTTTATCGTGGTTACTTGAACAAAGCATGCAATTACAAACAAATATCACACTTGGCCCTGAATCCGAAGGTTGGCGTTAGATGGGAACATTTTAAACCAAATGGAGAACTCTCCTGGGTCCTGATTTATTGAAAAATAATTTCCTGGAAAAGGGGAGAATTATTCCTGGAAAACTGCAGTAGAAGCACCTTAAGTGAACATTTTGGTACCTGGCTACTGATTAGGAAAAGACTTTGCGAATTTTAATTTTTCGTTTACTTTACGCACGAACAGAAGGTAACCCTGTCTGTAACTGATCAGGGGTTTGAATGGGAATCATTGGAAAACAGAAGGTGGTTTGACGAAGTGCTGGGCGTATGTTGGCGATGAGGCTAGGGGTGGATCTTGGTGACAGAATTAGGAATAGTGCACTGGATTTCTTCTATAAGGAAGTGGGTAAATTTTCTATATCTCCACCTTGGTCACAGGCGATGGTCTCCGGCATGTTCTGTGCTTAGCGTGACTCGATTTTTATCACATAGGACTGGCGTACTTCGATTCGACAGGGGTGAAATTAGTAAGATTAACAGACGGTGTCTCGTTCCTGGAACATACGTGCTGAGCTGTAAAATATAGTTAAAGGTGTCAATCATTGATGTATCACAAGGGATTTATTGGAATTTAGACAAAGTGCAGCTAAGGACACTCTATTTGTGATTGCTTACGAAAGCATAACAGAATTGATACATAGATTGGTCTGGATTGACAGACGACAAAGGTTTGACCTTGGTGGCAACAATTACGAGTGCAATGAAATATTTTATACCAATGGCAAACAGAGATAAGATTAGGGAAATAAGGAGTCATACTGATTTTTCCATTCCTTGAGTTTTGCCATTGTCAAACTGGAAACTTTGATTTTTCCTAACCTTGGTGTGGGAAAGGCTTTGTCACAAATATTTTCAAGTGGCCTCTTGTCCAAAGACAGGGTTGAGAAATAGGCTTGAAAAAATTACAGCCTGATTGGTTTGACATCATGTAATCACTTCAGAAATGTCTGTAGGAAAACAAACTGGTTTTCAAATCGAATACTTTGCTTTAGTTTAGGAGCTATTAATTCATCGAGGCCATACTTACATACATCAGTAAACCCATTCAATGCCTCTTTGAGTTTTAAAAGTGTCTGTGTTTCATTACCCCTAATTTAATACATCCTTTAAAATACACGGACTGTAGGTGACACTCGTGAGTTATATTATATTGTTCATAATGAATCCATCATGATGTGAAAAAGTGAGTTTGTTTCCAGTCTTTTCGTCGGTGAATTAATTTTTAATGTCGGCCTGCTTCGATGAACGGAATTTATGTTAACAGCGAGGTCATTTGAGACGGGCGAGGATGGGGGGGGAATGAATGGGAAGGAATTCGGCCATGGTCTTTTGAAGGAAGCATCCCGGCAGTCACCTGGAGTGATTTGTGGAAACCATGGAAAACAAAATCTGGATGCCCGGAAACGCCGTCCTCTCGAATGCGAGGCCAGAACGCTAAATAATTTCATGAAAACAGGTACACATAGAATTCTTCCTCGGTTTTATGTTTGGAGTTTATGACGGTTTTTTTCCATATCGAACGTTAAAAGGAAACGTTTATGCTTTCGACTTATTTTTTAAAGGCAAGCTGGCGCCATACTCTCTAGGTGTGGAAACTAAAATTTTGATTTTCGTTTTGAAATTGACGAGTGGAACGGCTTTTTCAATAAAAACACCGCGGCCGGACTCGAATCGGTGTCCTTCGGCACTCTAGCCCCAACGCTACCGATGTCTGTTCACGTAATATCCGTTGATGTGGACTTTTTTATTTTTTAGTAAAAAAATATCGCAATGGTTCACGCTTAAGTATTTTTCACGACACAGAACCGAAGAAAATATTTTACTGTGTGTCGATAGTAGCCAAGATGTTCAGTGCTTGCTTAACAGGACTCTAGGAATACCCACGCGGCACATATTTCGTCACGCCTAATGGAGAGCAAACAGAGCGTGTTCACGCAGGCCCGAAAACGGGGATTCCGAAATATTTCACGCATATGAAGCATGCCAGGCCATCTAGCGGTGACTATAGCAACTCTAGGAGCTGCTATCTGGTGACAGTAATGTAAGGCGAACGCGCGATGTCTCGGATGAGCAATTTCACACCTGTCGCAACATCTAACAGAGCGCGTATCATGTGTAAACACGCCCCGGGCGGCGGAATTTCCCCGCTAGCTTTCACTCTCCTGGGGGAGTGGAATATCTGCGCCCAAAGAAATTAAGCCCTTGGGAGATGCTGCCCTCCCAGCGTCCGGTCAAAGAACTAACGTGTGACGTCATACGACCTTGGCCGCCATTGGTCCATTAGAATTTCCCGCCATCCAACTGTGACGTCACGCGGACGAGTGGAGTCTCTTTCGGGGCCGGTCCAGTTAAGACAATATAACACTACTGTGGTGCTATCTGCTGATTTTTACTTTTTAGCTAACACAGAGTTGTGTCCGGTCTTTAAGTATCCCAAATTCTATACGTAACAAATGCTTCACATTTGTCATCTCCTCCTTCACAACTATTAAATTTTTTTTCATCTATTTTTGTTTTGATAGTTCTACGGAAAGGGACTTTGTATAATGGTGCTAAGTGTTTCATTAAAACTGAAAACCTTTGTCTTCAACTACATTAAAAAGCCAACTGTCAGCACTAATAAAATAAGCAATTGAATCGGTCAGGCGGTCATATTTTTTACCACCTTTAGAACATTGTAATACGTCCCAGAGAGAAACAAGAACTAACGAACGCAATCGTAACGCAACATATGAAATAATACAACGGTGAACGTAAATGAATGGAAAACGAATAACGCGCACGAAACTGAGTTAAACCACAGATTAACAAAGGACATTGTCGAGCTGAGTTAGAGTTTAGCATAGTGAAGTTTCGTCCCTTTCACCCATACATTTATTTCAGGATTTTTTTTTTTTTTGCATTATCGTATGAATCATTCAAAAATATCGATATTTTTTGACCGAAATTATCGGTTGACCGATATATCGTTGCAACCCTATGCTGATGGCGACAAGCCGAGCGAGTCTAGACAGCGTTTGCACGACCGTAGCCCTTACCATCGCTAAAAGCACCATTATTTATGTAATATAGTTCCATATCCTTTCGATTTCCTTGTTTAGTATAAGGACAGTGTTACCTTATTCTCATTTTCGACATTAATCCCACTATCTTGACATTGGTGACGTTAAGCTACATAATTCGCCCGTATCGGAACAGCTAACCACTGTGTCGCGGAGCCTGAGGGATACTGTGTTAGCGAGCGTTTCCAGCATGCCGCTAGAGGACAAGCGGCGAGCCTAATTACGCCCAGCTGGGTAGCGGGCAGACAGCCGGCATCTCTCTGTGCAGAGCTGACAGGCTAGCCAACCGCACAGACGCGCGGCGACCACAGACGGCCATGCATTTAGCGACTATTGTTACAGCTCTGTATCCAGCACTGCAGGGAGCGGGGCACGATCAGTCAGCTGCATTCACTCTCCCCCTCCCCTTGTCTTCTCCAATTGATGCTAATATCCTTCTTCCCGAGAAATGAAATTTATTAAACTGTATCTTGTTCTTTTTAATTCGTAGTTTACGCCTCGTAGACGTTGAGGTCATTAGAGAGTCGGGCGAGGAACAGAAAAGAATTAGGCCATGGGCTTTTGAAGGAACGGTCGGGGTATTTCCCGGGAATGATTTCAGGAAATCATGAAAAACCGAAATCCGGATGGCGGCCGGACGGAGATTCGAGCCTGCGACCTCCAGAATGCCATGTCCGGGCTTTATTGCAAATCCACTGGGCTTGCTGTGTACCTTTCGAGGTAGCACAGTAAAACAATAACGATAACAACTTACTGAAAGAGACAAACATTCTAATCCAGGCATAATCTTTTTCAAGCTCTGTAATTCGACAGTAGTTTACTCCAGGAATTACAATCGTTTCTCCGCATTTCTGATTATTGATATATTTGCCTTTTTATAATCATACTAGTCAGTATTAGCTATTATTAACTTAATATATCCGCTTTCCGATACTGTTAATGAAACTTCCCTCTGTTAGCATACAAGACATCAGCAATTCCAGCCAGAATGATTAAACTGTGATCTGGAAGAAGGCTTTTGCAATGATTCCTTCTAAGATGATTATATCTTTCACCCGCTTTGATAGTTTCCATGTCGGCTTTCTTGGGGAATTTTGACTGGCATGGATTTTCCTAGACATACCCAATGATAGAACTGTATGCGTGTGTTACTGTTTTTTGTAAAGAATACTGTGATAAGTACACGCGTTATATTGTGTTGTTTACGTTGTTAATGAATGAAAGATGAGAGAGAGTGAAACCAGCTGCGGGCCAATTTAGGCCTACTCTTCCAAAAGAAACCAATTTGATCGCCGGGTTTAACGTCCACATTCTGTGGACGATTCACAATCAACAGTGCCCTCACCTCGGAGTGGGTTTGGAGTTTACCTGTATCTATGGACAACAATCTGGTGTTTAGTAATTATGATGAAAATTTCTTTCACCTCCAAGAATCGAACCAGCTAACGGCAGTTGAAGTTAATCCTGAACTGAAATTCTTGGCTTTTTGAAATCACCACACCAAAATCTACAACCATGTTATCACTTTAGTTTGACGTATAGATATCTCAGACTGAAGAAAATTGGTAGTATGGAAACAGTGGCCTGTGAAACAGGTATTACCGAATTTTCAAGGAAGACTCTGCCACACCTGACAATATACACTATACTACCCTTTGAGTATAAATTTTGAACTAAGATGAACGGAAAATTTCTGTCATTCAAACGTGATATCTATCATTTTAAGATATCTTGATGTTTGGTGATCATTTACTAAATTTTCGGTATATCTGTTTCTGATTGGTCCATTGTTCACACATGCGTACTAGGGAAGTGGCGTGGTGTTGTGCGCAAGACGCAGTATTGGTGTATGGAAAGCCATCTTCATGCCGACAAATATTTTGTCAATGTTGGTATTGCGCTATTATTTTCTACGACTTCGATGGACCGTAATGAATATCGAACATCATTTCCGACGTATGTGGTTCCTAAATATCCTGCAGCGATTAACTATATCATTGACTGTGCCTCAATAAAAAAAAATGTTTTGGAATCCTTAAGAATTGGAATTTATACTCTCCTTTACAAATTCTCTCAATTTTAAATCATTATTTTATATTCGCTACAGGAGTGGTAGTTGCAGTTAATAAGTTTTGTAGCTTATTGTGCACTTTGCGTTTTAGTTACTTAATTGAATTTATTTTTGCCCCTTGTAGATAAAGGGCGCTTTACTCGTACGAGGTTAGTCGGGTGTTGGAAATATGTAGCAACAGAGATTAGTTTTGTACGTTCTACTGAGTGTTTTGCCTTGCGGCCTCTAAAAATATTTGATGTACACCAAAATGTATCAGGGATCTTCATTGACGAGGTGTGAACCGCGAACGAACATCGGAAATACACAGTGCTCACTTCATTACGGAGACAATGTCAATCGATTCTATTTACGTTTAAAAAATACAAAATCATAACTGTATATCTGTGCATATCTATGTATGAGTCATAACCATAGACCTAACAGTAGACTTCCACAATAGAAATGTAATTTTTCTCAGCCTTCCGCAGGATCCAAGGGTTACAGCTTCTGTTGATGACTGTGACGTGTGCCTGTGACAAGTTTAGTGCATTGTTCGTATTCTAACGAAAGAAAGTAAAACATGAAACCCAGAGTACACCATATTGGTGTACTCATACCAATGACAATAAAGCGACCCACAAGATTAACTTCACCATACAACGGACAAATCATCATCACCAGCACACTCACATCCTCACTCCATACACGCTACTGAGACTCTTTTAATTTGACCCAGGACTTTGATATACGATCTGGTGATTGAGAATATTGCACAGTTAAGTCGCGATGTGCAAAATATTTTTCGCCACCGGATCCCATCGAAGTGCCGCAACGACGTGAACCAGTGGAGTATGCTAACTGAAAAATCTACGAAGCGTTAAAATATCCGAAGAAAACAATAGAAAATTTTTTACCTATGCGCTGAGCCTCCAGATTTGCTACAAGGAGCTGGGTATCGGCTGTTGAAGAATGTAGTTTTATATTGGTGCTGCTATCATTTAGTGGGAAAACTTACACTGGGCTCTAAGATGTTTTTAGAAGTTTCAGAATAGATGGTTGATGTGATGAGCGAATGATAAAAACATATTTTTGAACGTGAAGTGAAAAAGCTTGATGGATATTTAAATGAGAACCAGATATGTGAGATTTTTGTTGTGATTATTTCCAATAAAAAATCCATGATTGACATACGAAAATGTCTTCTTCACTTATTAGGTCTTCTTGATCTATTCAGACCGCTCATACAAACGTTTCCTTTGTCCATTTTTACCTCTGAGCTAATTCATGGCTGCTTTTTGTAGTCGTTCTTCAGTCATTGTTCGTGCAATTTATTTATATATTTTGTGACCTTCTTTGTCCCTGATAGTGAAAATAATTAGTTTCTGCTTTATTTCATTATTGCGTAAACAAACAACTTTGATACACTATAAAGCACTTCTTAGGAAGTCCATTTCTCTGACCCTTTTTCATTTCTATATAACGGTGTTAAGATTTTCATTTTTTTGTATAGAATTTTATTCGTTTCTCTTTTAGGCAAATATTATGCATAGTACTTTTAACTGTTCCAGATTTCCGTTGAGAAAAGTAACGTAATTGCAATTTACGATGTTCAAGTTGCCCTAATTTTTAATCTATTGTTTCTTGTTTTGAGTTCATGGAGTTTTTTGAATGGCCTGATATCAAGGGCATTGTAACAGCCCTCAAACATAGACTTTAAATTAAATTTTATTTTATGAAGCATTTGTAGCAAGCTAGAGTTTGATTGAATATGATTTTAATGTTTGTATTGCAATTTCATGTAAATCGGTATAAATTGACATTGTTTTATGAAAAGAAATTATGTAAATACTATTTAATATGTTTAAGGACAGAACCGTGCAAGAGAATTGTTTAAATATTTTTAATTTGAAGCATTAATTTGAGTTACGATATTTACAGGACGATTTACTACAGTTTTAAATTATTTATGTAGATAATTTTGTGTTTAAGTATCTTTAATTTTCATTTCTGAGCATTTCGAAATGATTTTAAATGATAATTGTATTGATTTTATTGTTTTTAAAATGTTTTTGTTAAAGTTCGAGAAATATCTGTGGGAAACCTTTGTAAAGTTCTGTAACTCTCTATGAAACATACATAAAGCTAGCGGCAGAGACTCAGAGACGGTTTACAGAGACAGTTTATGAACACAGATTACGTCGGCAAAGGACACTTAGTTGGAACAGTTTTGAGCAAACAGTACTGTATTATCGTTGGAAACAGTCTTTGAGTGTAATCTCTGGAGCGTGTTTACATGTGACCTCTATCTATGAAGTTTGATGTCTTTACGTGAATAACAACAAGTTAAATTTGAAACTGTATCGTAGAATAATTATTTCACATATAATTAACCACGAGACACCTAATAGCATTCTATTCATGACGGCACATGGTCGCCCATTTAACTTTAGCAATATCTGTATTAATGCAATACTTGGTGTGATTTGGCCTTAAACACTTGAGTCATCGGAGTGTTGAGGGCAGTAGTTAGCAGTATGGCCATACCTCTGACATCATGTACATTGTGGACGTTGTTAGATGTCTCGTGATTTAATTAATATAGTAAATAACTAGTCCACGGACAATTTTGTTATTATCAGATCAAAATACTTCTTTATGAACAATTACTTTTGACTTACCACTAACCAAATCCTTAGTAACATTTGAACTACCAGTGTTTTTTAAATATATGGGAACCAGTACCGGGACCCAAACTCTTTCCCACCACTGTTGGGTCATCGCAGTGGCGCTTTTTTAGTTTAGCTGCCCCCCCCCCCAAGCTGCTTTTCCCTTTCAGACTCTGTGTTTTATTCTCTCACTTCCCCATTATCATTTCTCCTTGCATATTAATCACGACCTCATCCCCTCGATCTACCATTTCCTGACCTATGATCCCCCCCTGGAGGACTTCCGCTCTCCCTCCTACGGTAATGATTTTAATACCGATCAGAGAATGACTCCTGTGCATCCAAACACCTCGATAACACAGAAACCCTGCCCACGTTGATTACATCCAAAGTAACTATTAAATTTGTTGTTTAATGAGGTAGACTAGCTCATACCAAATCAATTAATTCTTCTTCCCCATAAGGATGGTCTAAGTATTTACACCTGATCCAAAATCCATGAAAAAAATCATGCTGACTCTCGCTACCCGGTTTGTAGGTCCTACCAGTCATCAACTCTCTCTTCTCCTGAATCTGCTCACTTGTTGACCAAAAATGTTTCACAAAGTTTTCTTTGAACTATTTATAATCATTCACTTTCCTATCACTCCTATCGCCCCATGTCCTAGCATAAGACTTTAGATGTTTACAAACAAGTGCAATTTTCTTACTGTCGGGTAACACATTAAACTAGTAAGATCTCTCAAAATTATCTATAAATTCAATAGCCTTAACACTTCCAATATCATCATAAAATTCAAACTCTTCCTTAATATCAGCACTGATAACTGGATTACCTGTTAAGGGAACAACCCCTTAACTTAGTTGAACCTGCAGCCCAGCAAACTTTTTCTCCAACTGATTTACATTACATTGTGTTGCCTCCAATCCATTGGTAAGCTAAGCTGTTCCTCATGCTGTATCAATGCATTAACATTTTTTCCGATCCCAGACATTTCCTGTCTCAACTCAGGAGCTTTAATATCACGGGCTTAGAATAAACTGACATCTTATCACAATTTTCACTGACTTCCTTCACCTTTTTATAAATCAAATTTACACACTCAGTGTTTTCCTGTTCCCAAATTCTTTTAACCTTTTCAAATTTCTCCTGACATTCTACTACTACTTTCCCCAATTTAAAATCTAAATTGTTAATATCCTCCTTGAATTGGGAGCCTTGCTCTGCGATTTTTACATCAAAACATTTAGTCAATTCAGAGAAATTTTTATCATTGGTTACTTTCAGTTCCGTAAACTTATCATTCATTTCAGAAACTTGGCTGTCATTATTACTCTTTAACTCACTTGTAAATTCAGAAAATTTGCCATCAAGATTTAACTTATTTTTAAATTCAGAAAATTTGCCATCAAGATTTGACTTATTTTTAAATTCAGAAAATTTGCCATTGATTTCAGAAAATTGAGGATTAATTTCAGAAAATTTGCTGTCAAATTTACCATTGATTTCAGAAAATTGGGAATTAATTTCTGAAAATTTGCTGTCAAATTTTAAATTGAAATTGGCTACAAAAGTTTCTAGAAATGTTTGTAAACTCTGACAATCAGCCACTTTCAATTAATAATGAAATCAATTTGAAAGCAAACTTCAAGAGAATTGAAATTTTACCAACCTGCTACAAACGAACATACAAAAACATATGTCTTAATATTCAGTACTTACTGTTCGTCGTGAATTTTGTACCACATAAATGCTTTTTATTTTTCCTCGTAGCACTTTTCCTTCATTAAACACCACTTATTCACTGATTCCAAACACTTAATCACACACAAAACACTACAACGTCAACAACACGTCTTCCAAGTATCCGGTTTTGGCGTCGAGGAAAGCTCGTATCCTGTGGCCGAAAGCTTTTCCACTTACCGTCGGGATACAGTTGTCGATTGCAGTCGCCGAACCTCCACATGTAATCAGGTTTTAAGTATTCGCCGAATATATCACTCTAGAAATTCTCCAAACTTCGTCGTGAAACCAATTATGATTTCAATCGTCGTAATACTTCGAAGCGTGCTGCCTTTATAACCTCTTCTAAGTACTTTTCTCTTCGTCGAACGTTTATTATTCCCAAGATTTGATTTGCGTATTGAAAATCTGCTGCAGAATCTTTAGGAAAATTTAAATCTTCTCTCACAGATGTTAATAATTCCTCGTCACTATTTCGGTAGCTATGTTTGATATCTCCTGATTTAATTAATATAATAAATAACTAATCCACGATCCAGTTTGAATTTTAACTTGTTTTTATTTTACATAAAACATTGAACTCCACAGATACAGGTCACATGTAAACATACACTCCAGCGATTACATACAACACTCCTTCCAAAGAAAATATTGCCTTACACTCTCACAGTACACTGTAAAATTGTTTCCGTGAACTTTACAAGTAAAAACTACACTAAACTGAACTAAACTGTTCTGAGTCTCTGCTGGTCGCTTTATATAAGTTCCATCGAAATTTCTAGAACACTACGAACACTACATAGGCTTCCGACAGATATTTCTCGAACATTAACAATACTTAAACAATTGAAAACATATTAAAAACAATCAGAATTAATACATAATCACTTACAATCATTACGAAATGTTCAGAAATTAAAATTAAAGATACTAAAAAAACAAAATTATCTAAATAAATCATTTTAAACTGTAATACATCATCATCCTATAAACATCGTATCTCACCTAAATACTTGGAATTACAAACATTTAAGCAATTTTCTTGCATAGTTCTGTTCTTAAACATATTAAATAGTATTAACATAATTTCTTTTCATTAAACAAAATATTTTACACCGATTTACAGTAAATTGCCAGACAAATATAGAAAATCACATTCAATCAAAACTCTAGCTTGTTACAAATGCTGCATAAAATACAATTCCATTTAAAGTCTAGGTTTGAGGGCCGTTACAAGGTCCCATATGATGGCGGTAGTACGTACTTACTTCGGCAATAAACACACTAAAATTGGAACGATGTAAGGAATATTAACAACAGCTCTGCGTAAAGATGGCACATGAAGCCCTATTTGCACCTTAATGCTCCTTTGATACCTTCAATTTCAACACTAGATGTATTACTTCTCGCTGGAGATCTGAGTGAGGTATATGTGCGGCCATATGGTGACTACAGTAACAAATTCAGTTTACTTCAAAAACCTTTCTCAAGATGGCCTAGTACTTTTTAATCTAAACAAAGTTTTTTTTAAGTTGTATCTCCTAAATCAAACTTTAGAAGATCCTTCTAACAGTTGTTTCATTATACCATTAATTTTAACTTAAGTTTGCAGTATAATAGTTTACGAATGACGGGATGTTATCTTTCGCGGTTTTAACCACTTCTGTTATTCTCAGTTGCTTTGGAAGTATTTTTTATTTTTTTATTTATTTTTTTATTTAGCACACATTTTTACAGCCTAGTATCTAGAAACTAAAATAGGCCTTAATTTAACACAACAGTTTTACATTTGATATTTCAACAGATAATTTCACAATGAATAATTTCAATTTTTGTTATGTATGGCTTTGGCAATATCTGTACAGTCTTTTCTTGTTGGCACGATACATATGATTGTTCCGCTGTTAACATATATTATAACTTTCTAAACTTGCTGCATTTTGTCATAATTGATTTATTATAGTTTTCTAGTTTTGTATCGTGTCTGCAGTTTCCTGTCCACTTTATGGTTAGAATTTTTAATATTTCACTATGTCACTTCGTACGTCTACCACCACTACTATTACTAAACTATTACTACTATCTACTACTCTAACATCTAAGAAAGCATTTTCCAGCATTGGTATCGGTGCGGTAATCCGAACTCCAAATCTCCCGGAATAGCGCACGTTCTCAGTCTCTCTGGCAGCCAAAGTGACCGAGAAGGCCGCCCATCGGGAGACTGGCCACCTCCAACACTGGTTGTGAGAACTAATTTTCAATTATATATATGTAATTGCAGAAGTAAGGAGTCTTTAATATCCGGCTAGTAGGTTGTTCGTTTCACAGGTGAACTAGATTAGTTTAACATCTACTGCCGGTATTTGTTATTTTCAATATATGAACAAATTCCTATTTTAAGATTATTGACTACATAATTTACAACTTTTACTCTTAACCAACTATTAACATTTGTACATATTTTAAGAGATAACAATGTTTTACTTCAGAAACGGCTCGAGACTGCAACTATTATCTATTATTTGTTATTTCAATGTCAGACCACATTTTATGCATCGGACTATAGTTCATGTGAGCACTAATAAAGAACTTATACATACACTATATACTTTTATACGCGTTGCTTCAGCGAGTTCTTGTTTGTAGGTAGAATCTCCAGTGGTGTTGCTGCGAAACTGTCCATTTAAAGTCTTTAATATGGTTTAAGCACTCCTCTCCGCAGACCAGCTGGTTGCGTTTTCAGCACGATATATGATTCGCTGATTGAGTGCTTAGACACGCATTCGCTTGTGGCAGCTCTCGGGTGTTACTCTGTGACGTCATAGTCGGCTTGACTTGGCCTTCTTCTTGCTGTCGCTAGACTTTGCATGAATCTCTCCTTTTGCAGTTTGGGTATATTTTGCGTCACTTCGTCTAGTTTGCGCCAAAGTTGCTCATTTTTTAGTATGTCTTCCGTTTTCATGTTTCTTAGTTCATGAAATCCTTCGTTTCTGGCTTCTGCCATTTGTGTGCAATCCCAGACGATGTGTTCGGGTGTACCCTCTTCCCCGCACTCACACAAGCTTGTGTCTTTTAGTCCTCTTTTATGTAGTAGGCTGGGATATGGCCCGTGTCCAGTGATGTAATGAACAAGTCCGGTTGACGGATCTAGGTGACGAAGGTTTAATCTCTCTTGAATTGTTGGCCAAATATTGTAGGTTCTCCTGCCAGTCGTACTACGTGACCACTGTTGTTGCCATCTTCCATCAAGACTGTTTTTATCTCCCGTGCTTCTGTAACCGGTCTTCCTAAAATTTGTTCTACTTTTTCGGCGTCACCGGTTCGTAGCCAATAGTGTGCCCCTCTCTTTCTAACTTCTAGGTCAAGTGGCCAAACGCCCAACGCAACCAGCAGAGAGTCGGTCGCTGTTGTGCTATATGTACCACTTAATCCTATCAGTATGCTTCTTTGTACGCTTCTTAGTGCCTGGCGAGGTTTAACTTGTCGTAACTTATGCGCCCAACTGCTAGCAGCATATCCCACAATCGAGGATAATATACTGTCGTGATACCTCCTTATTATGGACGTTGGAAGATGAAATCTTCTTTGCCCAATACTGATCAGTTTGTTCATCACTATTTTGGCACGACTGCACACCTCCGTTATATGGTCAGTAAAATTTAGTCGCTCGTCTAGCGTGACTCCCAGGTATTTACAAGTTCTAACTCTTTTTATGGAGACGTCGTTAACTTTTATTATTGGATTTCGCTTGGGGCGGCCACTGCGAACCATGAATTGAGTCTTGTGTGGTGCAAGGGTTAATTTCACTTTGGAGCACCAGTTTTGTAAATGTCTTAATGCCATTCTGCTTCTAGTCTCTACTTCGTCCCTTGTTCCGCCTTGTATCAGCAGTAGAAGGTCATCCGCGAAGGCAATAAGCCCCAGGAGTCCTTCTTGCCCAATCATGCTTTCTATGGCCATTTCGAATGTTACGTCCCAGAACACTGGTCCTCACACCGATCCTTGCGGACAGCCTTTAGTTAATTTTTTCTCTATAGTCACTCGTGGACATCTCAGTTTGGCAAATCGGTTTTTACAGTAGTCGCGTAACGTTCCATTGAGGTTACTAGGAATTCCTATTTCTCGCAGGCGGCTAAAAAGAGCCGGCCAAAATAAGTTATCGAATGCTCCAGCAATGTCGACGGCGATAGCTATTACATACTTGCTATTACTACTTTTCACTAGATGCACAGCCTTATTTATGGCATCGTCGGTCGACCTACCCGCTCTGAAACCAAACTGATGTACACTCATACCATACTTTTTCCTGTGTTCCTGTAGTTTCCATACTAAAATTTTTTCCTGCACTTTTCCAAGCACATTTAGCAGACAGATCGGCCGATAGGATTTAGGATTTAATGGATCCTTGTCGTTCCCCTTCTTTAGGATCACCACTTCACTCTGCTTCCAGATATTTGGAACCCTGCCTTGCTAAAGGCATTTATTAAACAGTATACAGAGTGGTGAAGTCAAACTGGACCACTAATGCCTGGAGCACTTCAGCAGCGATTCCGTCCGGTCCAGGTGTCTTTTCCGCGACATGGCGTTAATCGCTTTAATTACTTCGTCTGGTTTAACATCATCCGCTAAAGTAGCTGAGGTATAAATTTCATTGTGACCTTTACGGAGATTTTCTTGCTCTAAACTTTCACCTACTACCTCATCGTCGGGTAATAGTACTTTTAACAGTTCCTCAGCTGTTGCGCTCCAATTGGCCGTCATGGTCCCGTCTGCCCTTCTTACGGTTGATAGTGTAGTCGGTGGTCTCAATTTGCTAGCTGCGATCTTGTAGGGGACGCCCCAGGGATCTGACTTTAAATTAGCGTTTACATAAGCCTCCCAACTCTGCTGCTTTGTTTTTATTAGCAGCTCTTTAAAGGCAGTTTTCCTTTCCCTGTATCTATCGAGAAGCAAGCACCTATCGGCAGCAATCATGCACCGTTGGTACTCTTTTCTCGCCTTCCTCATCTCCGATCGTAGTTTTTGCAGTCGGTCGTTCCACGGTATGTCTGTAGTATTCGCTGGTCTTTTGAGGGGAATGGCCATTTTCATTACGCGCTGAATTTCACGCGTGATCCCTCTTGCTATGACATCTACATCATTACCTTCCAGTAGGTCCACTGGTAGACGGAATTCATCTCTTAGTTTTGCCCAATCTGCCCTACGTAAGTTATATTTTTTCCTTGTGTCGTTAATTTCATTGATTTGCAACCTACCTTTGGCCAGATCAAACAGAATCAAGTTGTGGTCACTTTTAGTTTCGTTTTCAACCACCCTCCAGTTTCTGGCTAGGTTTCCTGCCAGCTGATTGGTCAGCGTTACATCGATATTCGATTTTGCACCGGCTCTATTACTAAACGTTGGAGCATTATTAGGGCAGTTCCTGACTTCCAGGCATAACTCATTTAACAGTTCCTCTACCATTAAGCCTCGTTCATCCGTTGTATCACTGTACCAGAGCGGGGAGTGTGCATTTATATCTGCTGTTATAATTATCCTTTGATCTTGTAACTCAGTGCAAATTTTTCTTATTTTATTCAGATAAGCATCTATAGCGTCCTTATATTGGCAGTACATCGATACCAAAGTAACGCTACACCACCCGGTATCGATCTCTGCACATGCTGTGTGCTCATCACAGTATTGCGATATTTTGGTTACAGTTAGTTCTTTGTTTAGTACAATGATTCCTGCCATAGGTTTAGGTCCACTTACTATGGTTTGTGAGGATACTGGCATGTGTGGTATTTGTCCGCCCTTAGAGTAAGGCTCTTGCACACAGATAACATCCCAGTCATGTTGCGCAGCAAGATTCCTTAGCTCATGCAGGACCATATTTGTCCGTCTTGCATTAATTTGTGCAACTTTGATTGTACCTTTCATCTATGGGTGTTTAGTGTAAACATTACTCTGAGGCCATGGAAGTTTCGCGTCGAAAACTATCCTTCCATGAGTCATCACAAATTGTTTATATATTTGGTCCGGGTCAAAAATCTCATTTCTGTTGTTGAATAATTTTTTAACTAGCGTCAATAACTGGGCTGGATCCGTGGGTAAGTTGCTGGTCTTGAGTTGTATTCTGTCCACTGCTTCAAGTTGGGGAAAGGTGACTGTTTTCCCTGCTGGGTGCAGCATCCTAGTGAGGTGCCTAAGCGCCATTGCCAACACATGCTCTTGTTCTAATCTGCTAATTTTTACCGTGTTCTCAAGGTCTATGAATATTTTTGTGGGATCTACCGCAGCTTTTTTTCAAACGTTGTTTGCAGTGATATTTTAGGGTGTGTAGATTGCGCTGCCGTCGGGCTTGCATCGACCAAGTTAGTTAGGCCCTTTACACCAACCAAGTCCTGCCCTTCTTCCTGGGTAAGGAGGGGTGGTAATAGTTTGTGTGATTGTATCCTTCAGTCTGGTTTTTATTTTTGCGTATTCTTCGGTCTGAACTGCAGTGTCTTTCGCTATGTGTTTCGTCTCTATGTATTCTTCAGTCTGAACTGTAGCATCTTTCGTTGTGATTTGTGTCTCTGCGAATTCTTCCGTCTGTACTGCTGAGTCTATCATTTTTGGTGCTAAGTCTCGGCCTTGTTTTTTACTTCTAAAGTTTGCCGCTCGTTCTGTATCCCTGCGCTTCCGTGACGGATTTTTATTTTTTCTCTTGTTTGTTATTACTATCCCATGTTTATCATACATAAGGGTTTTTTCAATCCCTTTTGCTGTTTTAACTGGCTTATCCATAATCTATTCGGCTGATCATACGCTGAAGGAGCATCTGATATGTTAGACACTCCTTCCCTTTCTTTTTGCACGTTTTACCTCTCTTCGCACATGGGATGCATACAGGAACAATGTTTTTCTTTTCGCATTGGTCTTTCTTGTGTCCAGTCGCACCGCAGTGGCCGCATGTTGAGTCAGCTTGCTGACAGTGCTTACTGACATCACAGCACCTTACAGAGTTCGGTACTGTAATGTAATCCTTAGCCGTCACAGCTGAAAATTCAATGAATATTTTTTTCTGTTCCAACAACATCGTTCTAACTTTTCCACTAACTTCCACTACATGATGGACGGTAGCCTTATTTCTCGGACCTGTTTTAAATCTTGGTTTGAAACCTTCTACAAAATCAGTTCTGGCTACTTTGTCTTCAAAATTTTGCTCATAGACAATATCTCTCAATTTCTCTGTATCGATGGAGACTGGTATATCATATAGAATAACTAACGGCTTCCGCTTCCTGGGTAATTCGCATCTCATGTCAGTATTAAGTGTCTGGTTATCTAGAATTTTCTTTGCATCCTGCGCGGTATTTGTCTGCACAATTACAGGTTGCTTTGTTGGAAGTAGTTCAACTTCAGTGATTTGATCTGAAACAGGTTCAAAATGATTCTGGGCAGCAGCAACCTGTTTGTTTTCATGCAAAGGCAAAAGGCGACAGAACTGAACTACAATAATTTCGTAAACAGAATCGAACCAAAGTGAATAACGATCCGATATTTTTTTTTTATATAAGGCTGGGAGGCGGGCTGTTGGAGGATCATGGAGATCCTTTTCAGCCTACCTACACTACGGGGTGGGAGGGAGGATGGAGGTCGGTCGTGGCCTTGAAGGGAAGCATCCCAGCATTCGCCTCAAAGAACTGCGGAAAACCGCAATCAGGATGGCCGGGCGGGATTTGAACCCCGTCCTCCCCAATGGTAGGTAGGAGAACGATTTCGTTCTCCTCCTACCTGAGTCAAACGTTCCGAGAAAAGTGAAATACATTTTTAAAGAATGCCATTAACATTTTGACAGCCAGAAAACAATATTTCTTCGCAACAGAAACTTGGAACTGTTGTCAGTAATCTAAAAGATTCCAACGAGCTTTAGTGGATCTATTATCTTCACACTTGCAAAGTAAAGCATTGGGGAAATTACGACACATTAGTTCTAACATAACATGTTTCAACATTAGTAGTCAGAAGAATAAAAGAAATATTAGTTGAAGACCGGAATTAGGAAATAACGGGATGCATGAGAAGAAATTCTGGAAGATATATACTGGAGGGGCAGGGAAAAAAATGAACAAACTTCTATGACATTTGTTGATAACGTCGACAGCTTTAATTATAACAGGTTTATTATTTCGAGAAAGAACAGTCATTTATAACGTATATAAGAATCAGGTGAATACAGAAAGAGCCTCAAAAGAAACAAGCTTTCGTTAAAAACTATATTTATCTATTCCCACTATTACGTACTCAGCTTTTATGTATAGGAAGCAATGAAGGAAGTAAAAGAGATATTTGAATGTGTATTAGGTGTTCAAGGACAAACAAACAGCATGCTGCGATTTGAAGATGATATTGTCCAGAGTGACGATGTTGAGAAGTTACTTGAACGGCATAAACCAGATACTCCCAATTATCTGGTATATATATATATATATATATTATGATCGCCTTCGGTCTATCGACCATATTTCATATATTTACATTAAATTTTACTTGTGCTACTTTACCCTTTAAAGTAATGGAATCAAGCCTTATTTCACAATGGATCATAAAATAAACATAATAACGTGATAACATAATGAGATGACAATTAAAATTTCACAGCATTTTCTTATCAGATAAAATTCGTATAGCCCATAGAATAAGACGTTACTTTGGTTGAAGTAGTGGATTGAATACGTGGTATATACAACTTCTCTTTTTTTTTTTTTGTATAGAGATTGATATATGATTTAAATTTTATGACATGGTAACGCTGAAAACAATTTATGGATGTTACTTAATATAATGACACTTGAGATTTTATGATAATTTCTTACCAGCTAAAGTACAGTATCAAGCATTACATCCGGTACAATAATAAGGAAATTACAGCATTTATACAGTCATAATTTTTATATATACATATTCAAAGGTGATTTTCATAAAAGTTGATATCTGCCTATCTTAAGTAGCTGGCTAGCGCCCCGTACAAATTATGTCCTTTCCCTCTCAACAGGTCATTTACCGATGTTGTAAGTACGATTTTAACTTGACTACGATGTTGTATAATTTGTTCTGTGGTGTCCGATAAATGGTGCATTCTAGTATGATATGATCGACATCTGGCATGTCTTCTTGATCTGCCGGGCAAAACGGCGAATGTGCTACCCCGATTTTGTGACGATGATTTGGGTAGCAACCGTGTCCAAGTCGCTTGCGCCTTATGGATGCTTTGAATCTATTGACCAGTTTTCGGTCTTCAAAGCAGACTTTAGGAGAAACATGAAGTTGGATTGATGAATAAAACTTTCGATTGACTGTTTGGGTTGAAGTCCATAATTCTGACCATTCGTGAAAATACTCTTACTTAATGATTGTTATAAAATCGGTGTGAGGCAGCCGCTTATAATGTTGCTCTCCTTCCGTTGTACTATCCTACGCGCGGTCCTTGATCCATAATAAGTGTACTTCTTTCCCTCAGCGGTAGCTGAGTACATCCAGTTTACTATATTGAATAAGATCTTATTCATTCCCTTGAGTCTTTTTATGTTTTCCAGCTCCTGAACATCGCTTTTCGAGTCTGATAATACAGAGATTTTTTGAAGCGATCGTAGCCATAGTTCAGGTATAAGTACAAACTAGAGGAGCCAAAAATATAGAAATGTTGCAGAAATGAGAGCAAAAATAGTAGATAAAATATAAAAATAGAACCAGATTCAAAAGATGAAGTGAGAGATTTCTGTTACACGGTACGTTAAATTACAACTAACGGCCTAAGCAAGAATCAAGTCAAATGTGGAATAGGGATAGGAAAACCACTCTTCTTCTTTTATAAATATATAAATAAGAAATAAACGTTTTAGTTTTAAATATTGATCTAGGGCTGTAAAAGTAATTTCTTAAACTACTGAAGTGTCACGCTAATTGCGGCATCAGAAAATATAATTATTTTTTTATTTATTAGAATATTATTAATTAATATTTAATGCAACGATGGAAGTGAATAAATGTTCAAGACAATTTTTTATTTACGGTTATAATGACAAGCAGAATTGGAATTTAAATTTATTTCACGAAATTACAGAAAAATGAGGATGACTGAATTGATTTGTGCCTAGGCTGAATTATGAGGTGACGGGTTAACTAAATTGGCGCCGTGGTGGGAACAGACGCAATAGTTTGTAGTGGTACTACCATGCTCATATGTATCCGAACGATCTGAATCGCTCTCCGCTGAATTTTCTCCTGTAGCTTATTCAACCAATTATACACAACTACGAAGGAGGTACTATATGCTTTAGGTGGTATAGTCGGGTGACTATCCCAAATTGACACTGATCCAACTCCAAAAATACTTACTTTTTTCAGGTGATTCGTTTTACAAACTAAAACGATGGTTATATTAAGGCACTAAAAATGTTTCGTAGACATTGAATGCACGTCGTTTCACATTTCTAAAACATACGACAGTCTCAATACACAGCAAAAAAGAGAACATACTTACAAAAATAGTAATTTCGAACAGGTGCTAGGACAGAAAACATTTCAACTTGTTATATAAAAATTCAGCAGTATAGAATAACAATAAATACAAGAAAAAATTATTGTTTGCAGTGTATTACAGACTATTAAAGTTTGCGGAAGTGATACACAGTTATCTAAATTAGTTGATATAACATTGCTGGTAAGACATTTTTAGCGCCATTGACTTTTCAGACTGCTTGTTGTGAGGCGCGCTTCTTTTGGTTCATCAACTAAAATCTATTTTGTGGGAACTCATAGCATGGAAAAAAATGTTAAAAACCTGCTATCAGTAACTTAAGAAAGCAATCTGCGACGTCCAAAAATATAGAAGTAGAATTAAATTAAATTTAGCATCACCAAACTTATTTGCACTCATCACTGATAAGATCAACTGCTTGAAGTATGCGTAACATACTTGATCTTTATTTTATTTTTTTTAAACAAAAGAAAGAAAGAAATAACATTGTGACGAGTTAAAAATCTCTCTGTAATGCTTCATACTTGGCAGTCTTTTGTGTGGTTTGAAAGAAGATTTAAAAGTACGCTATAATGATGTGCCCAGCTCATCTCAGGCAACAACTACAGGTTAAGGGTTTGAGTCCTGAGCCAAAAATACAATATGTATTTATCATAAAAGTCATTTATTTTAAATGGGATCAAACGTTTCTAATTAGGTGTTCCGTAGTTACGGCGGTTCATGATTTGAATTAACAACTAAACAAAATCAATCAAAACGCTTGCTGAACGAAAACGACGTTATTGATTCTTTTCGCAATGTGTGTTATATTCATGGAATGGAACATTTGTGGACCAACATCTTATCCTTTCTGTACGAGGAGCTCTGCCATCAGAATTTCTCAAACGGTTCGCTAAGTACTAGGTGTCAAAATTCTTTTGCAGTCACATTCTAAACTGGACCATTACATTAAAAAAAAAAAAAAAAAAAAAAAAAAAAAAAAAAAAAAAACTATACATAAATACCGTAATATTGATATTAAGCTAACAGTTTCTAACTATTATTCATACCCATTTTTTCCAGTACTGGTTACTGCAGTCTGTAAAAATTAAACTTCGAAACAATAAACAGGAAGTTTATGAATGAGGAAATCTAATGCTGTGGAGCCAAATGTGTGGCTGTTAGCTGCCATCTTTGGCGGTTCTCACGTGCTGGGGCGTTCAGAGGTCGCAGAGGCGCACCAGGAAGTAAAGTAGTTAGCGCCTAGCTCTAGCGTTCCGAGGGTACACGGTTCGAGTCCGGCATTGGACACAAGTGATTTTGATGTAGTATTATTTTCTTCTTGGTATATATTGCAAAGACATGCATAACATTAGTTGACTAAGAAAGGAAAGGAATTAGGCGACAGTATTTATGAAGCAATCATTCCTCTGTACAATGAAGGGACTCTTTTCCTTCTTTTTCTGATTGAGAACAAAATTCTCGATTGTTTGATCATGAAATTAAACTGAGTACCCAACCTAATCAAATTGCTCAACGTTACCAGTCACTCGTTGATTTCAGTTCTTCATTAATTTTCGTATTTGTTCTATGATGGAATACATAAAATTAATGATAACTGTACTTAATAGAAATTTCGAAATCGTTACTGAAAATATAACTGCAGAATTGGAATGTTTTGATGAGAAAAAAAGTTTCCAATGCGATTTTTCAATTCAGAAACGCTAGTTGATTATTTATTTTTATTTTAGCAGCTCTTAAATCTAAATTCTGGTGCTATTGTTATACTGATCCTCTTATGTACTGAGGAAACTTTAAACAAAAAATAAAAAGCAAATCTGCTCAGTTTCCTGGTCATCAAATGTGAACATTTTCATCTTTTCGTAAAACTCAGTTAATTTAAATTTTTTATATCGGTGATTTTAATAATCTCTAGAAGTCTTTTTTTTCCAAGAAATTAAAAGAAGTTCGTCTGAACGTGGACGCATATATTTAGCTCATGTTTGAACAAGAGTCAAATCTTGAAAGACATATTAATCAAAAGATAAATGAGTCTTACGTCTCTTTCTACTTGAACAATGAGCTCAAATCAGCTGCTAAATTACCGTAGGTTGCTGTCTTCAAAAAAGGCAGTAAAATAAAAAACTATGTTATTGGAAGGAACTAATTTTATATGATACGCCGAAATTTTATCAAGTATGTCTTTCAGTAAACATTAAGAGGATTCAGGTGGAATTAAGGTATCATGCTGAGGAACAATACTACAATTTGTTACAAAATTTTATAAATCTGCTCTTTTACTCTCTGCAAGTAGAGTGTAACTCAGGAAAAAAGTAGTAGAAGGAATTCATGAATGTTTACAAAGCGTTTAATACGGCTTTCCCCGTACGTCACTGACCTCGGTCTAAGGCTCATTTTTCCTCACACAATATTCTGGCTGATTTCTTGAAGAAGGAATGTGTTTCTGGTCAGTCAGAGAGAGAGATCATAATTTATATACGTTAAGGACGAATAAAATATGCAATAATTATTGTTCCTTTTGTTTATTTCTGTAGGCTACTAGGAATTCACATCTATCATGTAGACAAGTTACAGTGCAGTTAAAACTTTATAATTTACAAAATCGAGGAAATACTTTAAAAATATCTTTTCCGTAACTCATGGCTCCTATCTGTTTTCGTTATAGTTTTTAACCGCAAGATAACAATGTTAATGACAAGTAGACGGAGGATTCGAACCTATTAATGAGGCATAATTGAGTTTCGTGTTCTCAATGATCTCCTCACTATGTTCAATTTGTAACACGGTTGTGGGTAAAACTAATTTTTATTATTATTTCCCGCTATTCTGCAATGTTTCCAACTCACAGCGCCACTGTACGGAAGCTCATGGTGTTACATACTTTGAGAAGTGTATTTTGCAACCAGAAGCAGATACAATCCTAGGGTACGATTATTCTTGCCAGAACTATATGGCGATATATTTCTTCCACGAGGTATATTTTCACATATCTATTTATCTTTATAATAATTCTTGCAATCATCTCTCTCAAGCTACATTAAAAAGTCTCAAAATGATTTTTCTTAAAACCTTGAAAATCTGCCGCAAAAGCCATTATATTGTGGATACATAAATAGATATTCTCTTACTGCTCTCAGTTGCCATCATTTACCAACTACAAGTTACAAAGATGAGGGGTTAATGCTTAATGGATGAAAACTTGTGAAAACTGCCTTTCTTTTGCTTAAACATCGATACTACGGTTACCTAATTTCTTGCAAATTTTTCAAAAGCCGACTATTGCTAACTAATATCTTTTTCTTAGCTTTGAACCTCGTAAATTCATCACAGATGGTAGAAATTAAAAGTCCGAAACAGGAAATCTGTCTGCCAACAAGGAAGAGTGAGGACAGAGTGGCTTTGCACTGTTGTCAAAAGTTATATCATCGTAAGTTGCTCGTAAGGTCTTGCGGCACATTCTGTGCGGATTCCTGTAGCGGACACAGCAAGTGGCAGACGTGTTGGGATATATTCTTACACTTCTGAATTCTACATTTCGTTTTTGGAACTATATCAGTCAATTCATCATCAATAAATTTTAAGAACAACGTAAAACGCAGAAAAGTAACCTACGTGTTCTCTTTTCTTGTCTGATTGAACCACGAGGCGACATCAGCTTAAAGAACAATATTTAAAAGGAATTAAAATAAACTTTAAAAAAAAGTTAGGAGCTTATCGGAACACTAACCTCGTTAGTAGTTCTATTATGCTGGACGTCAATTTTCACATCATGAAATATGGTAAAATATATTACCAGCGTTTCAGAGTAAGTAAAACGAGGCGATAATACAAGATTTGAAAAAAATATTGAACACTTAATTGACACATGCTGATATCCACATGTTATGTAATGAATCTGAACGATATTCAAGACCAAAATTCTGTTCACGTTTTAAAAAAAAATAAGAACTTGAGTTAGAGACTCCACTAGCGCAAAACGCGTTTCACCCAATCTCTTGCAAATAGATTTTAAATTAACAGGACCATTCCAGGCTTCATTAACAGCTCTTATAACGAGACAGCAAGTTTTTAAGAAAAATTACAGTCGCCTATTGGCGACATGACATTACGAATATCTAACGAAAAAGAAAGTGAAAATTTGAGCAAATTTTTACTATTTTAACTACATTTACAGTCTGCGTTTTTTAAGCTATCCATAAAAAAGTTTAATGGACTAGTAAATGTAAGTAAAAGATTCATAGTAATGCACATTTCTTGTGAATGCGGACATTGATTCCACCGAAACTAACACAGAATCGTTTCTGTTAAAAACGTTGTAGATGAGCGGTAACGCTCTGATCTCACATTCGGGAGCACATGGTTTCGAATCCTCAACCGGCCATCAGATTTCAGTATTCCATAGTTTCTCGAAATCACTCCATGCAAATTCCGGTGTGTTTCCTTCAAAAGGCCATGACCAAATTAATTCTCTTTCATTGCCGCCAGTCCTTTGACGCCCATAATAAACTCCAAATGACAAGATGAAAAGCTATAAGTAAAAAAAAAAAAAAAGTTCTCTTTATTTATCACCTATGTCATCAAATTCAGTTTATTACAAGTGAATCGAACATTATTTGCGTAGACAATGAAGCGGACAGGCCTTGTAATTATAATAAAAGCAAAATACGAAACCAAAATTCTGTAAGGCTGAAGATTCTTAACTCCTTATCCCTCTGTCTGAACATTGTCGACGAAATCGCTATTCCAGTCGGACAGGCGAATATGAATGAGGAAAGAAATCACTTAACGGAATAAATTCAATATGTGAACGTTACGATACAAACAACCTTCAATCCAAACCAAATATAACACCCTAGCTATGTTCCCAACATTATGCATTGGGTTGTTTCAATATTACAGCACTACTTAATTTTCTCAGTGCTGTTTCTCAAATCGTCTTAAAAAATTACTACAATAAGTAGGGACATCAATAGAACACCTCCTTTGAATAGTGTGAGGTTGTGAATTATTTTTCGATGTGTACAACCTTTATCATTAAATGTGGTCCAAGTAGCAAAGACTAGACAGGGTGTTACATTTCATCAGATTTACCGGCTTTACGCTACAGAAACGTTTTTTCTTATTTTATTTCGGATGGTTTCTTTACTTATGCTTGCTCTTCGTATGATCCATAAATCCGTCGGACCAACGGATAGCGGAAGTCCCGAATCGTTGAAATCTTAATTTATGGTTGATATGGAAGCGGCCATAAGGATATTAGCTTGAAAACAAGTATTTTGAGGCCGGTCAGGTTCAGTGATGTGCACTGACAGAAAGTTCCATGTATGTAGCTTTGTTTTTCACTGGATCAGGAAGACCGCAGAGCAGCCTGTCTGGTCTAGCGGTGAACGTTCTCGACTACGAACGCTGTGGTCGCAGGTTCAAAACTGTGTGGGATGAATAAATTTTTTCTTTCGTTTTCAAGCCATTCCAACATACACTCTGCTTATATATAAAACATGTAATTTCTGTAATAAACAACAAATAAAAATTAACACATGAGGCAAAAACTATTTCTATTAAATCTTGCTGAATAAAATCTTCTTTATATAGGGTTTGATAGAGAGCACTGAGCTATAAAAGGAATGATATCTTAAATTCACACCTCATAACTATGTATTTCATCACTGTAATTTTTGAAAGGGTGACTATTTTCAAATGAACATATTCGGAAGAAATGGAGAAATGGTGTTTAAGTAGAAAAATAGATGGTTTTCAACCTATAAAATGATGTATATATTACAGAAAATAAATTAATTTTGTATCTATAATTGCTCTCGTACAATTAACATGGATTCTCACTGTGTTTTTATATTTTTTTTTTTTTTTTTTACTGTCGTCAGTCTTTGGACTGGTTTGATGCAATCCTCCATCCCTTCCTATCCTGTGCTAACCTATTCATTTCTACATACCCGTTACAACCCACGTCCTCAATTATCTGCTTCATATATTCTAATCTCTGTCTACCTCTACAGTTCTTACCTTCAACCGTTCCCTCCACCAACAAATTAACCAATCCAGCATGTCTCAAAATATGACCTACCAGCCTGTCTCTTCTTTCCGTAAGCTTCTTCCATAAACATCTTTTCTCACCCATCATTTCCAAAACTCTTTCATTTCTTACTTTGTCTGTCCACCTAATTTTCAGCATTCTTCTGTAGCACCACATTTCAAATGCTTCAAGTTTCTTTCTTTCCGGTATTCCTAAAGTCCATGTTTCGCTACCATAAAGTGCTGTGCTCCACACATAGAGTTTTAAGAAGTTCTTTCTAATTCCTAGATCAATATTTGAAACTAAAAGGTTTCTCTTTTTCATGAAGGCTCTTTTTGCTAGTGCTATTCTGCTTTTAACATCATTCCTGCTTCGGCCATCGGTTGTAATTTTGCTTCCCAAGTAACAGAACTCACTCACTTCTCCTATTGCATCAGATCCTATTTTTATATTTAATCTGCTAGTATTGGTATCATTTCTGCTACATTTCATCACTTTTGTTTTACTTTGATTTATATTCAGTCCAAAGTCTTCCTTCAGTATTTTGTTCATGCCATTCAATAACTTCTCAATATCCTCAGCCCTCTCTGCTAATAAGACAATGTCGTCAGCAAATCGTAGCATACTGATTTTTCTCCCTGAAAACTTATGCCACATGGAAATTTTTCTTTGACTTTCTTCATTGCTTCTTCTACATACAAGTTGAATATTAATGGGTATAGACTACAACCTTGTCTCACACCCTTTTTAACTGATGCATGTCTCTCGTGATTCTCTACTTTTATTACAGCCACTTGATTCTTATATAGTTTATAGAGTATTCTTCTATCTCGATACTTTAGGCCTGACTTCTTTAAAATTTTGAACATCTTGTCCCACCTAACATTATCAAAAGCTTGTTTTTATATAACAGCCTGATTATTTAAGTTTGATAATAGTGGACAAAACCAATAAAATTTTTAACTAATGTGCTCGTGACAGATTATTTATTTTACGTGTTAGAGAGGCTGGTAAGAGGAAATTTATGCTTTATTTCCTGGTACAGCGTTGTCAAATCTATTTCCTCCACCGTTGTCACGTTGACTGCCTTCCAGCAGTGCTGAAGAGATTTCCGTGTTCAAGGAATGAAGTCTCACCGCTTAGACGTTATCAAAAGTACTGTCACATTTCCGTTTACCTCCAGTTTGACGTATCATACTTTTATGTGATTGATTACTTCCTTTATAAACGTTTGATTCTTTATACCGATTATCAGTAACCATTTAATTGCGAAATTTTCTGTCTTTATATATCTTTACTTCGCTTACATGTTGGACGAGGCGCTACGTCGTGTAATTCGTTGTGGCTTTGTGGTAAAACCGTGGTTTGCGGAAGCAACGATCATGAGTTCCTAGCCAGCTCCAAGTTGAATATTTTTTCGTTCTTATTTCCTTTTCACTTGTAGAAAAATACTTATCATATATGTGAAAAACATGAAGTGTCTACATATGGGTAGTAATTATATTTTACAGCAATGTAGCTGATATCTAACTGTGTTTTTATAAGAATCAGACGCACGCAGCCACACAGTTCTCCATCCATTTGAAAGTATTTGCGATAGTGGAAAATTAAGAGTCGGGTTGATATTCATGGACTCGTAGAAACCAAAGGAAAATGTTTTCCAGTTTGCAAAGGCAAATTAACGGTTCAAATTCGTGATTCTTTAACTATAATATTCTACAACACTTTACCGGTTTTAAATAATTCCAAGAAGATAGAACTTAAGAAATAGTATGGTAACTGAATTGCTTAAGAACCTCTCACGCTTGACGCGAGTCTAAAATACGATATGGTTGGAACAGAACTGCCACTTGTCAATGGACAGAGAGGGAATTTTCTTAAAGCCAATGTAAGAAAGAACAGCAGGTATTTCTTTGTTGAGTCTTGATGACGTTTGAGATTAGAATTTATTATTAAAACATTCGCTGTAAAACGTAATTACTACCCATATGTAGACACTTCATGTTTTTTCACATATATGATAAGTATTTTTCTACAAGTGAAAAGGAAATAAAGAACGAAAAAATATTCAACTTGGAGCTGGCTAGAACTCATGATCGTTGCTTCCGCAAACCACGGTTTTACCACAAAGCCACAACGAATTACACGACGTAGCGCCTCGTCCAACATGTAAGCGAAGTAAAGATATATAAAGACAGAAAATTTCGCAATTAAATGGTTACTGATAATCGGTATAAAGAATCAAACGTTTATAAAGGAAGTAATCAATCACATAAAAGTATGATACGTCAAACTGGAGGTAAACGGAAATGTGACAGTACTTTTGATAACGTCTAACGGTGAGACTTCATTCCTTGAACACGGAAATCTTTTCAGCACTGCTGGAAGGCAGTCAACGTGACAACGGTGGAGGAAATAGATTTGACAACGCTGTACCAGGAAATAAAGCATAAATTTCCTCTTACCAGCCTCTCTAACACGTAAAATAAATAATCTGTCACGAGCACATTAGTTAAAAATTTTATTGGTTTTGTCCACTATTATCAAACTTAAATAATCAGGCTGTTATATAAAAACACAGTGAGAATCCATGTTAATTGTACGAGAGCAATTATAGATACAAAATTAATTTATTTTCTGTAATATATACATCATTTTATAGGTTGAAAACCATCTATTTTTCTACTTAAACACCATTTCTCCATTTCTTCCGATATGTTCATTGAAAATAGTCACCCTTTCAAAAATTCCAGTGATGAAATACATAGTTATGAGGTGTGAATTTAAGATATCATTCCTTTTATAGCTCAGTGCTCTCTATCAAACCCTATATAAAGAAGATTTTACTCAGCAAGATTTAATAGAAATAGTTTTTGCCTCATGTGTTAATTTTTATTTGTTGTTTATTACAGAAATTACATGTTTTATATATAAGCAGAGTGTATGTTGGAATGGCTTGAAAACGAAAGAAAAAATTTATTCATCCCACACAGTTTTGAACCTACGACCACAGCGTTCGTAGTCGAGAACGTTCACCGCTAGACCAGACAGGCTGCTCTGCGGTCTTCCTGATCCAGTGAAAAACAAAGCTACATACATGGAACTTTCTGTCAGTGCACATCACTGAACCTGACCGGCCTCAAAATACTTGTTTTCAAGCTAATATCCTTATGGCCGCTTCCATATCAACCATAAATTAAGATTTCAACGATTCGGGACTTCGCTATCCGTTGGTCCGACGGATTTATGGATCATACGAAGAGCAAGCATAAGTAAAGAAACCATCCGAAATAAAATAAGAAAAAACGTTTCTGTAGCGTAAAGCCGGTAAATCTGATGAAATGTAACACCCTGTCTAGTCTTTGCTACTTGGACCACATTTAATGATAAAGGTTGTACACATCGAAAAATAATTCACAACCTCACACTATTCAAAGGAGGTGTTCTATTGATGTCCCTACTTATTGTAGTAATTTTTTTAAGACGATTTGAGAAACAGCACTGAGAAAATTAACTAGTGCTGTAATATTGAAACAACCCAATGCATAATGTTGGGAACATAGCTAGGGTGTTATATTTGGTTTGGATTGAAGGTTGTTTGTATCGTAACGTTCACACATTGAATTTATTCCGTTAAGTGATTTCTTTCCTCATTCATATTCGCCTGTCCGACTGGAATAGCGATTTCGTCGACAATGTTCAGACAGAGGGATAAGGAGTTAAGAATCTTCAGCCTTACAGAATTTTGGTTTCGTATTTTGCTTTTATTATAATTACAAGGCCTGTCCGCTTCATTGTCTACGCAAATAATGTTCGATTCACTTGTAATAAACTGAATTTGATGACATAGGTGATAAATAAAGAGAACTTTTTTTTTTTTTTTTTACTTATAGCTTTTCATCTTGTCATTTGGAGTTTATTATAGGCGTCAAAGGACTGGCGGCAATGAAAGAGAATTAATTTGGTCATGGCCTTTAGAAGGAAACACACCGGAATTTGCATGGAGTGATTTCGAGAAACCATGGAATACTGAAATCTGATGGCCGGTTGAGGATTCGAAACCATGTCCTCCCGAATGTGAGATCAGAGCGTTACCGCTCATCTACAACGTTTTTAACAGAAACGATTCTGTGTTAGTTTCGGTGGAATCAATGTCCGCATTCACAAGAAATGTGCATTACTATGAATCTTTTACTTACATTTACTAGTCCATTAAACTTTTTTATGGATAGCTTAAAAAACGCAGACTGTAAATGTAGTTAAAATAGTAAAAATTTGCTCAAATTTTCACTTTCTTTTTCGTTAGATATTCGTAATGTCATGTCGCCAATAGGCGACGGTAATTTTTCTTAAAAACTTGCTGTCTCGTTATAAGAGCTGTTAATGATGCCTGGAATGGTCCTGTTAATTTAAAATCTATTTGCAAGAGAGCGTTTGCGCTAGTGGAGTCTCTAACTCAAATTTTTTTTTTAAAAACGTGAACAGAATTTTGGTCTTGAATATCGTTCAGATTCATTACATAACATGTGGATATCAGCATGTGTCAATTAAGTGTTCAATATTTTTTTCAAATCTTGTATTATGCCTCGTTTTACTTACTCTGAAACGCTGGTAATATATTTTACCATATTTCATGATGTGAAAATTGACGTCCAGCATAATAGAACTACTAACGAGGTTAGTGTTCCGATAAGCTCCTAATTTTTTTTTAAAGTTTATTTTAATTCCTTTTAAATATTGTTCTTTAAGCTGATGTCGCCTCGTGGTTCAATCAGACAAGAAAAGAGAACACGTAGGTTACTTTTCTGCGTTTTACGTTGTTCTTAAAATTTATTGATGATGAATTGACTGATATAGTTCCAAAAACGAAATGTAGAATTCAGAAGTGTAAGATATATCCCAACACGTCTGCCACTTGCTGTGTCCGCTACAGGAATCCGCACAGAATGTGCCGCAAGACCTTACGAGCAACTTACGATGATATAACTTTTGACAACAGTGCAAAGCCACTCTGTCCTCACTCTTCCTTGTTGGCAGACAGATTTCCTGTTTCGGACTTTTAATTTCTACCATCTGTGATGAATTTACGAGGTTCAAAGCTAAGAAAAAGATATTAGTTAGCAATAGTCGGCTTTTGAAAAATTTACAAGAAATTAGGTAACCGTAGTATCGATGTTTAAGCAAAAGAAAGGCAGTTTTCACAAGTTTTCATCCATTAAGCATTAACCCCTCATCTTTGTAACTTGTAGTTGGTAAATGATGGCAACTGAGAGCAGTAAGAGAATATTTATTTTATCTGTATCCACAATATAATGGCTTTTGCGGCAGATTTTCAAGGTTTTAAGAAAATCATTTTGAGACATTTTTAATGTAGCTTGAGAGAGATGATTGCAAGAATTATTATAAAGATAAATAGATATGTGAAAATATACCTCGTGGAAGAAATATATCGCCATATAGTTCTGGCAAGAATAATCGTACCCTAGGATTGTATCTGCTTCTGGTTGCAAAATACACTTCTCAAAGTATGTAACACCATGAGCTTCCGTACAGTGGCGCTGTGAGTTGGAAACATTGCAGAATAGCGGGAAATAATAATAAAAATTAGTTTTACCCACAACCGTGTTACAAATTGAACATAGTGAGGAGATCATTGAGAACATGAAACTCAATTATGCCTCATTAATAGGTTCGAATCCTCCGTCTACTTGTCATTAACATTGTTATCTTGCGGTTAAAAACTATAACGAAAACAGATAGGAGCCATGAGTTACGGAAAAGATATTTTTAAAGTATTTCCTCGATTTTGTAAATTATAAAGTTTTAACTGCACTGTAACTTGTCTACATGATAGATGTGAATTCCTAGTAGCCTACAGAAATAAACAAAAGGAACAATAATTATTGCATATTTTATTCGTCCTTAACGTATATAAATTATGATCTCTCTCTCTCTGACTGACCAGAAACACTTTCCTTCTTGAAGAAATCAGCCAGAATATTGTGTGCGGAAAAATGAGCCTTAGACCGAGGTCAGTGACGTACGGGGAAAGCCGTATTAAACGCTTTGTAAACATTCATGAATTCCTTCTTCTACTTTTTTCCTGAGTTACACTCTACTTGCAGAGAGTAAAAGAGCAGATTTATAAAATTTTGTAACAAATTGTAGTATTGTTCCTCAGCATGATACCTTAATTCCACCTGAATCCTCTTAATGTTTACTGAAAGACATACTTGTCATATAAAATTAGTTCCTTCCAATAACATAGTTTTTTTTTACTGCTCTTTTTTGAAGACAGCAACCTACGGTAATTTAGCAGCTGATTTGAGCTCATTGTTCAAGTAGAAAGAGACGTAAGACTCATTTATCTTTTGATTAATATGTCTTTCAAGATTTGACTCTTGTTCAAACATGAGCGAAATATATGCGTCCACGTTCAGACGTACTTCTTTTAATTTCTTGGAAAAATAAAGACTTCTAGAGATTATTAAAATCACCGATATAAAAAATTTAAATTAACTGAGTTTTACGAAAAGATGAAAATGTTCACATTTGATGACCAGGAAACTGAGCAGATTTGCTTTTTATTTTTGGTTTAAAGTTTCCTCAGTACATAAGAGGATCAGTATAACAATAGCACCAGAATTTAGATTTAAGAGCTGCTAAAATAAAAATAAATAATCAACTAGCGTTTCTGAATTGAAAAATCGCATTGGAAACTTTTTTTCTCATCAAAACATTCCAATTCTGCAGTTATATTTTCAGTAACGATTTCGAAATTTCTATTAAGTACAGTTATCATTAATTTTATGTATTCCATCATAGAACAAATACGAAAATTAATGAAGAACTGAAATCAACGAGTGACTGGTAACGTTGGGCAATTTGATTAGGTTGGGTACCCAGTTTAATTTCATGATCAAACAATCGAGAATTTTGTTTTCAATCAAAAAAAAGAAGGAAAAGAGTCCCTTCATTGTACAGAGGAATGATTGCTTCATAAATACTGTCGCCTAATTCCTTTCCTTTCTTAGTCAACTAATGTTATGCATGTCTTTGCAATATATACCAAGAAGAAAATAATACTACATCAAAATCACTTGTGTCCAATGCCGGACTCGAACCGTGTACCCTCGGAACGCTAGAGCTAGGCGCTAACTACTTTACTTCCTGGTGCGCCTCTGCGACCTCTGAACGCCCCAGCACGTGAGAACCGCCAAAGATGGCAGCTAACAGCCACACATTTGGCTCCACAGCATTAGATTTCCTCATTCATAAACTTCCTGTTTATTGTTTCGAAGTTTTAATTTTTACAGACTGCAGTACCCAGTACTGGAAAAAATGGGTATGAATAATAGTTAGAAACTGTTAGCTTAATATCAATATCCGGTATTTATGATCAGTTTTTTTTTTTTTTTTAATGTAATGTTCCAGTTTAGAATGTGACTGCAAAAGAATTTTGAACCTAGTACTTAGCGAACCGTTTGAGAAATTCTGATGGCAGAGCTCCTCGTACAGAAAGGATAGATGTTGGTCCACAAATGTTCCATTCCATGAATTGCGAAAAGAATCAATAACGTCGTTTTCGTTCAGCAAGCGCTTTGATTGATTTTGTTTAGTTGTTAATTCAAATCATGAACCGCCGTAACTACGGAACACCTAATTAGAAACGTTTGATCCCATTTAAAATAAATGACTTTTATGATAAATACATATTGTATTTTTGGCACAGGACTCAAACCCTTAACCTGTAGTTGTTGCCTGAGATGAGCTGGGCACATCATTATAGCGTACCTTTAAATCTTCTTTCAAACCACACAAAAGACTGCCAAGTATGAAGCATTACAGAGAGATTTTTAACTCGTCACAATGTTATTTCTTTCTTTCTTTTGTTTAAAAAAAATAAATAAAGATCAAGTATGTTACGCATACTTCAAGCAGTTGATCTTATCAGTGATGAGTGCAAATAAGTTTGGTGATGCTAAATTTAATTTAATTCTACTTCTATATTTTTGGACGTCGCAGATTGCTTTCTTAAGTTACTGATAGCAGGTTTTTAACATTTTTTTTTATTTTCCATGCTATGAGTTCCCACAAAATAGATTTTAGTTGATGAACCAAAAGAAGCGCGCCTCACAACAAGCAGTCTGAAAAGTCAATGGCGCTAAAAATGTCTTACCAGCAATGTTATATCAACTAATTTAGATAACTGTGTATCACTTTCGCAAACTTTAATAGTCTGTAATACACTGCAAACAATAATTTTTTCTTGTATTTATTGTTATTCTATACTGCTGAATTTTTATATAACAAGTTGAAATGTTTTCTGTCCTAGCACCTGTTCGAAATTACTATTTGTGTAAGTATGTTCTCTTTTTTGCTGTGTATTGAGACTGTCGTATGTTTTAGAAATGTGAAACGACGTGCATTCAATGTCTACGAAACATTTTTAGTGCCTTAATATAACCATCGTTTTAGTTTGTAAAACGAATCACCTGAAAAAAGTAAGTATTTTTGGAGTTGGATCAGTGTCAATTTGGGATAGTCACCCGACTATACCACCTAAAGCATATAGTACTCTCTTCGTAGTTGTGTATAATTGGTTGAATAAGCTACAGGAGAAAATTCAGCGGAGAGCGATTCAGATCGTTCGGATACATATGAGCATGGTAGTACTTGCCACCTTGTCCTTTGCAATGGTGATGGCTGATGACCACGTGCTGAAATTAGCCTTCTATTCACGTGCGATGAGATGCTGGGATCGCAAATCCGTCGACGAGCGCTCCTCCAAAACTCGAACTAGGGACGGCAGTCGAAGGATGCGAACCCATGCTGCTCCACCACACACTAGCTGCGAGGATCGGATTGCACTAGAGACGATGCTAGAGACACTGGTCGATGGTGCAACGCATGCGACACCACATAAACAATCTCGCGGACGTGAAC
Organism: Vandiemenella viatica; assembly: GCA_031002005.1. Classification (NCBI taxonomy): domain Eukaryota; kingdom Metazoa; phylum Arthropoda; class Insecta; order Orthoptera; family Morabidae; genus Vandiemenella; species Vandiemenella viatica. The sequence goes on from CM061920.1 coordinate 360,289,410, forward strand.
TCGCAGTTAGGACATCCACGAAAATATTTGGACGACTGCCCGGTGCTGGACAGTCTGCTGTCCAGCCAGGCTCACACCTTTGTGTCCCGCACTCGCGTAAGTCCCCGATCCCCTCACTTAACGGGCCCGCATTAATTTGCGTGTCCTTGAGTACCTGCCACCTCCCAACTGCCAGCTGTTGTCCCTCAGACACTTCGCAAACCCACGCGGCTACAACCTAATGCAACTCCAGTCGGCTGTAATTTGTCATTACACTACATATACACGACGCAGCTTAGACTATGGAATTATCATCGAGGAGGATAACTGACACAACTGAATTTATTGTGGTGCTATAGCATGAAAGTAAATTTGACAAATAAAGTACCAAATGAACGCGTTTTGTACACTGAAGGGCCAAAGAAACTGATACACCTGCCTAATATAGTGTAGGACACCCACGAGCACGCAGAAGTGCCGCAACACGACGTGGCATGGACTCTACTAATGTCTGAAGTAGTGCTGGAGGAAATTGACACCATGTATCCTGCAGGGCTGTCCATAAATCCGTAATAGTACGAAGGGGTGAAGATCTTTTCTGAGCAGCACGTTGCGAAGCATCACAGATATGCTCAATAATGTTCATGTATACGGAGTTTGGTGGCCAGCGGAGGTGTTTAAACTCAGAAGAGTGTTCCTGAAACCATTCTGTAGAAATTCTGGACGTGTGGGGTCTCGCATTGTCCTGCTGGAATTGCCCAAGTCCGTCGGAATGCACAATGGACATTAATTGATGCACGTGATAAGCCAGGATGAGTACTTACGTGTCACCTGTCAGAGTCGTATCTAGACGTATCAGGAGTCCCATGTCACTCCAACTGCACACGCCCCACACCGTTAAAGAGCCTCCACCAGCTTAAACAGTCCGCTGCTGACATGTAGGGTCCATGAATTCATTAGGTTGTCTCCACACACGTACACGTCCATCCACTCGATTCAATTTGGAAACGAGACTCATCAGACCAGGCAACATGTTTCGAATCACCAACAATACAGTGTCGGTGTTGACGCGCCCAGGCGAGGTGTAAAGCTTTGTGTCGTGCTCTCAGGAAGGGTACATGAGTGGGCCTTCGGCTCCGAAAGTCCATATCGATGATGTTTCGTTGAATGGTTCGCACGCTGACACTGGTTGATGGCACTGCATTGAAATCCGCAGCAATTTGCGGAAGGATTGCACTTCTGTCACGTTGAACGATTCTCTTCAGTCGTCGTTGGTCCCGTTCATGAAGGATCTTTTTCCGGCCGCAGCGATGTCGAAGATTTGAGGTTTTACCGGATTCCAGATATTCACAGTGCACTCGTGAAATGGTCGTACGGGAAAATCCCCACCTCATCGCTACCTCGGAGATGCTGTGTCCCCTCTCCCGTGTGCCGACTATAACACCATGTTCATAGTCACTTAAAATGTGATAACCTGCCATTGTAGCAGCAGTAACTAATCTAACGCCTGCGCCAAACACCTGTTGTCTCGTATAGGCGTTGCCGACCTCAGGGACGTACTCTGAATGTTTACATATCTCTGTGTTTGCATATTCATGCCTATACCAATTTCTTTGACTCTACAGTGAAAATTATGGACGAGGAAAGAAATTTGAGGAAGTGTCTCAAGGTCGAATAATAAGTAGGGTGGTATAACGGGTAACCCCTGCTAGACGAAGTGTCTAATATTTACCTTATACGTTACCTGACTACGGATTGACTTCCAATTCAAGTTATGATTTAATATAACAATAATTTTATTCTTTTCACCTTTCTGTTAGACTTTGTCTCCTTCTAGTATAGGAAGTACATTTTGCGTCATCTTTAATGCATTCAAAGGACGTTGTATCCTTAGATATTCCCTCTTTACCCCAATCTCCCTTTACACTAGATAGCTCCACTGCATTCAGTTAATACTATTCGCTTTCATACACTTCTCTGTTCCACATTTGTACATTTACTGAATTCAACTTCTCAATACATTTTTATATATAACTTCACAATTTTTGGCAGCATCAGGTTGCAGCTCCATATAAACCATGTCCTTGTTCAACATCACCTCTTCAAGCCGTCTTTTAAACAACTTAACTCTTCAACAACTCGTCTTCGATTGTTCATCCGCATAGATCAACGCCTCATTTTTTCCTTGCAGTCCGGTCTGTCACATTATCTTTACAATATTTATAACAATACAGTTATAATTAAAAACAGTATTTTCAGCCTGCCGTGTTATATGTCCCCCATAGCGGGTAACATTATAATCACGTGAGAGTGGTAATCTTCTTGGGGGCAGGGACCACCGAACGAACTGTATATGCAAACAAAGATATGAATGTACGGAACATTTAATTTTGTATGTAGGTCGTAATTAATATTTTGAGTTGAAGATACGAGATACGAGTTGATAGGCTGATGAAAAAAAGGAAATCTAATACAGGCATGAAGACTACCACTCTGTATTTTGTTACGTCCTTTAACGTGTGATTAGTGGAGATGCACCTCCAGTATAGTCCTCAGCACTCCAAAGAGACTAAATGTGAACCGCATCGCGTTTTACCCTTTTTAAATTCCAAACAATAAATGGTCATTCACTGAATATTTCGCGATTGACTGAATAGACATAGTTGAATGGGCGTTAATGGTCAAACACATTCAACTAAATATCTTTAAATCTTTCTCTCCATTAACGCATCATTTCCTACCAAAAGATGAAGTTCATAAAATAAAAATACAACGAAACACAGTTTTATTAACCTCGAAACTAGGGGTAGGAATCGGTGGATGGGCAATAATGCACTGCACGAATGCTCTGAATTTCAGATTACCCTTTTACAATGCAGAGACCAGATTTCCGCTCCAGTATGCCCACGTGTGTCCCAACGCAACGCACCGTTAATTACATTGCCTAGCAACCGACTTCACGTACCGCCGAAACATAGTGCCATAAACAGTAGAACTGTTAATGCTATTCGATCAGCTTAGGAGCAAAAGGGCTGAAGTATCTTTTCCCACATCCAGAACTACTTGAATTTTTGTACCACAAAATTAATAACACCTATGCGAAACTGGTACTAACCGGTTGAAATTTGGTTCAGTCGCTTCGTCAACATGTCCTCGTCATGTTTTGCGCTCTTGCTTTGCGGTTAAGTCGCTAGAAATTTAATTAAAAATGCCGAAATATGAGAGGCTGAGCAACTGCAAAAATCTGCACTGCAAAAATTATCGGTACAGGGATCATTTCAACCTAAACAGTTTCGTTTTGTCATAGATTTCTTGGTTAGGCTGAAATACGGCCTCGACCAAGATAAAAAAATTTACGAAATTTTCCTTATGCGGCATCCATCATGGAAATGGTGTATTTGTTTACAATGGAAGCAATGGATTATCTCTGATTGCTTTTTTCGGTAAAAGATGGCGGGAATCACCGTATTTTTCAGTTTTGTACGACTTTTTACAACGGAGAAAAGCTGAAACGGCAAGAAAACATTACAACAAAGGATTAAACCAACATTTTAAGAGACTGTCTCTGATATTTCAACGCTGGCGGCATCTAATGGCTCTCTGTCATATTTCGGCATTTTTAACTGAATTTCTGTCAAGTTTTCGCAAAGCAAGAGCGCAAAACGTGAAGAGAACATGTTGACAAAGCGACTCAACCAAATTTTAACAGGTTAGTACCAGTTTCGCGTAGGTTCAGAAAGTGGTGCAGCCCCCATAAAAAAATACCTTCCCAATTGTATGCTTTTGAAATGAAGTTTTCACGGGTGTACCGCCGGATAGTGTTTTGAAAACACGATATTTCGACGACTAGCTTCGTCGTCTTCATCAGGCGTCGAGACGTCTGCTCGGGTTTCAGTATCCGACGGTCAGCCGACCTGTGAAAACGTCTCGACACCTGATGAAGACGACGGAGCTAGTCGTCGAAATATCGTGTTTTCAAAACACTATCTGAGGGTACAACCGTGAAGACTTCATTTCAAGCATTCGCCAGGAAAGTCTCTGTTCTTCCATGTATGCTTCTGTTTCATATCTAGTGCCAAATAGCCGGCGTATATAAATGTTATTTGTGTATATGTTAAACAGTAAATGGGATAATGAATCATGTCGAGCCTCATTTCTAATAGATATTTGCTTGATTTTCTTGTTGTTCTTCGGTTGATCCGCGTACTTGAAAGGAACTCGACCTTCCTGCACAATTTTGGAGGGATCCCGTTGCGATGCAGCAACATTTGGAGTTATCCTAACACCATTTATCGTCTCGCGTTTAAAGTTTTATTTTTTTATTTTTTAAATGGCATACGGCTACATAGGCCATACAACTAGCTCAATGTGATTGTAATTACTCTTCCATTGAATTGTTGCAACTATGTATGGACATCAAGGACGGACACAACATTCACACAGACGCAACACCCAAACACCCATGCCCTCGGCCGGACTCGAACCGGCGACCTTCGGCACGCGGAGCTAGTACGCTAGCCCTTACGCTACCGAAACCGGCCATATAGTCTCGTGTTTTTTTTTTTTTTTTTTTGGGCATTTAGCCTTAGGCTAATCTTGCCAGGAGCAGGAGGTAGGGATACTATGTTTTAGTTGTTAGTTTTCTTTATTTTAATGATTTTATATTAGGTTTTTGGTTTTTACAACGTACTTGTGTATTGAATTGATCGCTTTTGCGTCTGGATCTGAAAGGGTAGTCATTAAGGATATTATGTCTGTCATTTTTGGAGCGTTTCTTATTAGTTCTTTTCTGGCTTCTTTGTATTCATCACATCTGAGAAGGTAATGATAAATATCTTCCATTTTCTCACATCTGGGGCAGTTCGGTGAGTCCGCGATTTTCATGATGTGCTTTTTATCATTTAATAGGGTGTGTCCTGTGCGCAGTCTTTTAATTAGGGTAATCTTGTTCCTGTTTAGTTCTTTTGTTTCATACCATGGTTTCTTGTTGATCTTATTACTTATTGCCCGATGCCAAAGTCCTTTTGTTCCTTTGTTGTTTTCCCATTTCTCTTCCCATTCTTGTCTTATCCGGATTGCTGTCCAATGTCTGAAATCTGTGAATGGAGTGGCCACATCCAATTTTTCATTGGCCGCTAGCTGTGATTTTGCTGCCCTGTCGGCCATTTCGTTACCGTGTATTCCCACATGACTTGGCACCCATTGAAGACTTATATCCACGTCCTGTGTTGTCAATTTCTTTATCTCTCTAGCTACTTCGTATGCTAGATAATTTTTAGTTTTGCCTTTTGGGATTCCCATGATTGTCTGTAAGGCACTTCTGGAGTCTGAACAGATGACCACTTTCTTTAAATCTGATTTACCGATGAATTGTAGCGCCTTAAGGATAGCAAATAGTTCGGCAGAGAAGCTCGAGAATTGGTTCGGCAGGCGGTATGCCTCTACGATGTTGATCGCCGGGTACGCATAGGCGGCCGCACAGGCCTCCTCTCCCACCTTCGCTCCATCTGTGTATATCTGCGACCAGCCATTCCATCTAGTGTTTAAGATTTCCATCGTATTTTGAATCGCTTCTTCTGATGTGCAGAATTTCTTCGCTGTCATCTTTAGAGTGATGGTTGGATGCACACGAGTGGATAAGTCCGCTTTTTGCCATGGTTCGACCTCCGAATATAGGTCGTTGATTTCGTTTTTGTGGATCTTCCATTGGTTTGTTGATTTCCAGTAGTTTATAAGTCTCGGCGTCTTGTGAAGGTTTGGTGATTTTCTTTGCATCTCGTGAGCTAATATCTGTATTTTCTTTACCAGAATGTGGTCTTTTTTAGAGCATACTTTTAACCAAAAGTTTAGTCCTATCTTTTTCCTTCGTAGGTATAGGGGAGGAATTACTGTTTCCGCTTCCATCGCTTCTATCGGAGTAGTCTTGATAAATCCACCAATTATCCTTATAGCAGCTGCTTGAACGGTGTCCAGTTTCTTTAGTAGAGTTTTGCTAGCGTTATCATAGAGCATCCCGCCATAATCGAGTCTGCTTCTTACCATGCTGAAGTATATATTGCGGACTAGCCGCGGATCAGCTCCCCAAGTCAATGATGCGAGAACTTTTAGCACATTTATTAGCAGTAGGGAGGACGCCCTCAGCTCTGATATATGTTTGCGCCACGTGAGCTTGGCGTCCAGCCATATACCAAGGAATTTCACCTCTTTCACCTGATCTATAAGTATACCGTTAACAGTTATTTCGAAGTCATTTTCTTGGAAGTGCCTATGTGTGAATATGCATATTTTGCATTTTTTTGATTGTTAGATCAAGCCCTATCTGTCTCAGATTTTCCGGGATTACTCTTATTGCCGCTTCTAGGATCGATCTGGCTTTTTATTTATCTGGATGTGAGACATATATGACAAAATCGTCCGCATATTGAAGGAAATTCACCATAGCTGGTAAGCCGTTGCGTACCTTGGTCGAGTAGATGTTGAAGAGGGTCGGACTCATTGGATCACCCTGTGGAATGCCCTGGTAGACATGTCGGACGATTCTCTTCCCTTCTGCTGTTTGAATAATATTCACTCTACGTGCGAGATAATTGCAGCACCAGTTTGTCAATTTGTTGGGAAGCTCTATCTCTATCATTGTTTCTCGTAGGATGTCAATCTGGAGATTGTTATAAGCATCTTTTATGTCTAGGAACGCTGCTGCTTGGTAATTATTTCTGCCGTAGCTCAACTGGATGTCGGTGACCAGCGTACTAACGATGTCTATCGTACCGAAACCCTTGCGGAATCCCATAGTTCAAGGATCGAGCCTTCGATGGTGTTCTATGTGCCATTCCATCCTATTCTTGATCATCGTGGACATTAGTTTAGCTAGGCAAGGCACTAAAGATATGGGTCTGTAAGAGGAGGCGTCGCTCCTGTTCCTGTTCGGCTTTAATACGGGCACGATTACAATGCTTCTCCACTGCTCAGGGTCGTAAGATATGTTTATCATGTCGTTGAAGATATTTAAGATTTTTTGCTTGGCTATTTGCTGAAGGTTGTAGATCATGGAGTATGTTATCCTATCGTCTCCTGGAGCCGTATCCTTCTTCTTTATGGCACATTCGAGTTCGTTCATGCTGAAGAATGGGTCTTCCGTTCTGTTGCTGTTTTCATTGGTCTCATGAACTGCGTTTCGTTCTAAATCTGTCGGTACATATGCCGGTGCAGTCAGTTCTATGAATTGTTCTGCGAGACTATCATCGGAGTATAAGTTGTTAGGTGAAGGCCGCTTTCCGTTAAACCATCTCATTTTCGCCCACATTTCCTGCGACGAAATGCCATGTTTGATTGTAGAGCAGAAATCTCTCCATCCTTGTCTCTTCGTTTTCCTGATCGTATTTCTGGCTTCTGCTGTTGTCTGTCTGAGTAACATGAAGTTCTGGATAGTTGAATCTTTTCTGTACATTTTTGTAGCCAGGCGTCGTCTTGCAATTGCTCTGGAGCATTCGGTAGTCCACCAGGGTTTTCTGATGATCTTACTTCTTTCACTTATTTTATATTCTGGGATGCTTTCTTCTGCAGATTTACTTATTATGGCTTCCAGGTCATTGTATCGTTGTTGTGGGTCTTTTGTATCTGAGTATGAATGCGCCATTCGCGAGTCGATTCTTTCTTGATATTGGATCCAATTGGCTTTGTTACAATTCCAGCGCCTCTTTGCTGGAATAGTCTTCGGGCCCATAGTGGAATCCAATGATATTTTTAGTACCAGATGGTCACTTCCTAATGTATCCTGTAGTATCTCCCACTTGGTCCTGGTCATCATGCATGCCGATATCAGAGAAATGTCGGGTGACGAGTTTCTTTGGTGTGGAGTCCCGAGTCTCGTTCCGTGTTTGTTATTCAGCACAGTAAGTGAAGACGACGTTATGGCTGACGCGAGTTCTTCGCCCTGAGGGTCCGTCTGTCCTGCCTGCCACATCGGGTGGTGTGCATTGAAGTCCCCTCCCACAAGACTTTTAGGTGGTAACTGGTTGAATATAGCATCCCAGTCTTCTTCCCTGGTGTTGATTTGAGGCGGCTTGTATATTACAGTCACATTCTCCAGGGGCGCTCTGTGTTTCAGGTCAACTGAGAGAACCTCTGTGCCATTACTGGGCTCCACTATGTTTCTGATGTCGCTAGTAACATCGTTTCTCACAAAGATAGCAACTCCACCGAAACCATTGCCCCTATCTCTTCTGTAAATATTGTAGTTTCTGTGCTTTACATTAGTGTCCCTACGTAACCATGTTTCGGTAATCAGTATAACGTGTGGGGCGTGCTCCTCTATTGCTCTCTGTAGGTCATTCCATTTAGGTAGCAGGCTTCTGGCATTCCATTGTAGTGTGGTGAATTTCAACTTTCTATCCATTATCAGTTATGTTACCTATCTCCATTGTAGTATCACTCGCTCCAATTTCCTTAATTTCTTGCATGATGTTGCTGGTGGCTTCTTCCTGAATTTTTTGTATAATTTCCTTGGGTAGATTTCCTTTTAACTGTTGCATGATGGTTTTGATCACAATTTTCACTATGGTGGTAATACATTCAATATTCAGTTCCTTAGGAGGTGGCTCCGCCATCTGGACCGCATTTGTTTCTATTCTTTCTGGCACTGTCCTTATTTGAGGTAATTCCCTGTTAGTAATTGTCTTTTCTTCAGTTGCTGCTGCGCTGTAGGTTTTAGACTGTAAGGGGGGGAAGTCGGTTGGCTTGTATTCGTATCCTCCTCCCATTACTATTTTGCTACCCAGCGCCTGTTTCTGCTTCAGCTCCTCTTGTTGTTTTCTAATTGGACACGCCTTGTCAGTCGCCTTGTGCTCACCCCCACAGTTGACACATTTGGTAGTCTCACTATGACAATTGGAAGCATTATGTTCCTCACCACATTTGGGGCATCTCTCTTTGCTTCTGCAATTGGTAGATATGTGCCCATATCTTTGGCACTTGAAACATTGAGTCACGGGGTAGACATATGGTGTCACCTTAAATCTTAGTTAGAAGATCTCCACTTCATCCGGTAAAAATTGGCTTTCGAATGTAAGTAGAACCGTTTGTAGAGGTTTTGTTTCAACTTTTCCATCCAGCCGTATTTTTTTGATAAATCGTCTTACCCCTACTAATGGAGCAATTGATTTAATGTTTCTAGGTAGTTCTTCTTCGTTGAGGTCTGTGGGAACAAATTTAATAACACCTTTGCATTCGACCCTGCTGGCAGGGATATATGCTTTTAATCCCAGTGACTGTAAGAAGTCGATGTTTTCCACGAAGCTGTTTGCTGCCTCCGCCTTTGCGAATTCCAGCATCATCCGGTTTTTACCCTGCTGGTTCATCCTCTGCAGTCCGTTAACTTTGTTATAAAATATTTTGCCTAGTTGAATTGGGTGAGGCATAATGCCATTCATCTTTGGGTCAATTGTGACTACATAAGGTGCTTGCGATTGACGGCCATATAGTCTGATACGTTGATGTGGGGAAGTTGGATTGTCTTTATCCCCGCCTTCGCTTGTGGTCACGGGGTTAAGTTGGTCACTTTTTGTCTTACCCGCTATTTCTGGGGTGTGGTATGGTGGCTGCTGCTGCGATGTTGTCATCTGCTTTGTAATCTGTTCCTTATTCGAGTTAAGTAATGTTTCTGACGTCGTTGGTTCTTCTTTATTTACCTTAGGTACACCTCTTCTCTCCGAGGCTTTACGCTTCTTTCTGAGGTAATATTTCCCTTCTTCTTCACTATCCAAGGTAGATTCTTCCATCTTCTTTTTTGTAGACTCCGACATCTCTTGTTCTGATTGGTAGATAAATAAATCTTGCTTATCGCCAGTTGTTTTGGCTGTCACGCCACCACTAGATTCCGCCATTGTGACTCCTTTACACGCTGCGCCGCTGCCGACGAGCTGTAGCTGTTCTGACGTGCACTTAAATTCCTTTACACTTGTTTTAACAACTACTTTTGGGTTCGGATGTTGTGTCTCACTATAATTTGTTGTCACCGATACACTCACTTGGCGCTATGGCCACTCGCTCCGCTGTAGACTCACTTCACTACCGACACACACGTAAACAAGGAAGCACTCTCGTAGCTGCTAGACTAGATCCGTATGCGACCGTAGCTAAACGTGAACTGTAGTCTCGTGTTCACGATTGTCCCGTATTGAGTTACCGAAAATAACCGATAGATGTCTATGGTAGTCAGATATTGATCTAAAAAACCGATAGGTGGCAGTAGAATAGCTCCGAATGCTAATGAAATTCAATACAATTGCTTCTCATTATCAGTGTTTCGCCTAAAGATACAAAAGTACTTTCACTAAAATAACTCTTACAAAATAAGAGTACATGAAAGTTTGTTTAGGATTGTGTTTCCCGACTTCATTGTTAAAGCTGATAAAAGAGATATATGTGCGTGGGCCTAAAAATTTTGTTTTTAAATGTTAGTTCATTGCAGTCTAAGAGTAGCATTGGTACCCGTGCTACGTGAGCGGATGCGTGGTTCCATGGGGCGATGTCATTATCGAATGTTGATGTTTTGACAGCTGGCGCGTGTTGTTTGGAGAGAGGCGAACATGTCTGCCGTTGTGAAGTGGTTGTTCAAATCTGTTACATCCATCATCTGCCCAACTGTCTGCCAAAACTCCAAACAATCTGCTCCTCTGCGGTCTGTATGTCTGCGGGTTAAAACAAAGCGAGTCGGCCTGTGAGAACGATAAGAGGGGAGCCAACGCTTCCGTGTATAATTCCTCTGGTGGAAAACATACCGCTGCCGACGTTATGGCGAAGCTGTTTCAGAATAGAGACAATTACTATAGAGTCTAAGTTGTACAAGCGTAGTAGTTTTTACAACAAGTATTTTTGTACATACGAGACTGTTTGTGATTTGAAATTACTGCCTAATAAATAAAAGAAATGCTGACGCTAAATGCGTTGGCTGATGCACGGAATAGCTACTAACTTATGTCGGTGGTTTGTCAGTTCTCTGGTGACAACCTTCCCCATTATCATATTATGGCATGGCCATTGCACTTGGGAGAGGATATTTACCCATTATTTTTAGGTTCTGTGTTACACAAGTGATATTTTATTTTTTATACTGTGTAGCAATTAGAGTTTTACCTGACGAAATGTGAACATTATTAAGCCTTTTTTTTTTTGGTAACACAGAGTTTTAGCATATGACGCAACATAAGATGATGAGCGAACGGTAAAATGTTGCCAAAGAGGAAAAATGGAGCGCGACGAAGGAATAGTTTACATCAGCCAAGGCTAATTCATAAATACCGAATAAAACTAACACGGGACACATTCACCATTTTGCAGTTAGATTTCCTGCATGAGTGCGTATGTCTTTTTTTTTTTTTTTTTTGTACAGCTAATTAATGTATTCGAAGTATTCTGCTGAATTAGTGTATGTTGGAGTGAAAACTGGTGGTATCATTTTTTATTTATTTATTATTATTATTATTTTCTTTTTTTGAGGATCTGTTAGAGATGTCTAAGGTTATAACTTTCTTAACAGTCGTATGTCTCGAGGATATCTACTCACAATTGACCTCTAAGGAAAATGTATTTGTTACCTTGTTTTATCGTTTTTCCCATAAAGTCAGCAAGTATATTTTAAGTAATTTTTCAAATAATGTTGTTTAACTCTTATTATTTGTATTTGTCTTCCTACTGTAACATAAAGTACTTATCTTTTCGTTTCCTTTAATATCTTGTCCTTCTTTACTTACCCAACAGTATACCACGTTTAAGACTTTATTTACTGATCGATAAGTCATAAACGTCTCAATTACAATATAGTATACTAGGCTTCGATCGAATACGATAATTCACACTACTTTTAATACAAAAAGTCTTTCAATAGACTTTCCGCAAGACTTATCTATTTCGAGTAGTAGATTAAACTTTAATTGCTGGAGCAAGTAAAATACATGGACCCCTTATCCTATTTTTTCAAGAATAGTCGTATTATTACTCCCGCCAAGAACCATTAAATTCTCCATAGGAACTTTTAGAAGAGCCACAGATTATTCTATATAATATTACATAATATTGGAAACGTAGAATAGTATTGTCGGGGACTTTTAATGTGAACTTTAGGGAACATTATGACGAGAGATGACGTGTATAGAAATATTATTTAGCAATAAAAGTTAGATAAGCAACATTTGGAAAGTCTATATTGTGTTGAAACATGATTCGTAGAAGCTTCTGTGAGATACTGTAATTATAGGTCAGTGATCCTGTAAATGAGGAACTTGTGTTAAATGTAAGTTGTCAAATTATTATTCAAAATTAACTGGTTTATTTAAGTAGACAGGATAACCTTTTCCTTCGGGCTTCAGGAACTTCGATAAACTGAAGCGAAGTAGCGGAGTGCAGCCACAGATTAATTACACCACCTGCGGGAGTTAAACTCGTTAGAAGCTCTTCCTGTATAGTCAAGGGTAGCTAAGAATTAAATAATAAACTGAAATTACTTCCAAATAAAAGGACAAATGAAAAGATTGATAGTACTGCCTTATTTAAAGCAAAAAAATACTGCCATATTCCATTCCTTAAAAAAACAGAGTAGTGCTTACTTAATTGAACAAGTATGAATGAAACAATGCGTATTCCATCGTGTAACAATGCAACATCATTTTTTTTTGAAGTTCCGAACCATCTAATTGAAATACGGTATCTTTATAGAATCACTTATATCAGCCTGTCATACCATAATATAATATCACAACGTTTAAAACACTAAAATTTGTAATTTGTACTACTTTTAACCTTGCGACAACGGTTATAATATTGAATTTTAAAATAAAATCAAGGGTATAAAAATAATTGCAGTTCTTAGAGTGGAGTTTGAAGGAAAACCTTTCCATTAGACAATCCTTATTTATATCATAAGAGCCGCCAAAAAACTACCGAATCTCAGAATGTTTGAATTTTTAATTTTATTCCAAGATTTGTCCGTGTTTTTGCCGAAAATTCATTTAATACAATTTAATCCTCCGATTATTATCGAACTATTAATATCAAATTTTGTTTGAGAATTTATTTTGAAATGTGGCCTCAGAAATATTGTAGCACTCTTTCAGGAATTGAACAATTTTAACAACTTTGTAGTCCAGCAGACAATTTCGTCAGAAAAAAGCCACACGCAAAATTCGATGGAGAGTATCATAAATAGAGTAATAATTGAAAAGTTTTTAACACTTTAATTATTCGAAACGAAATCGTTTTGTGTACATATACAGTTCCGCAAAACTTATAATGAAATAGATTTAAACATCTAGAATTTATAAAAAAAGTTTTTACAAAATCTTAAACTGAAATAATATATGTACAGAATCCTTAGCTTGAGAGAGTAATCACATTTCAAGGACTTTTTATTTTACATAAAATGAACTGTATTTTATTAAGGACTCGTTAAGTTTTGAATAGCAAGGTCAGATTGAGAAATTAGGACGTGTAAAAGGTTAAAATAATTGAGAGACTGCATTCGAGAATCGAAAATAGTAAGTTAAGAAGGTTTTCAAATGATAAAACAAATAATGCTCAGATAAATTATTAAAGCTGAGACTGAAGTACAGAGGCAGACCGATTTTAAGACGCTGGATTTAGTGAAGATAAGTGTACGAAAAAGGATATTTTTTTGCTTGGGGCTGTACGACTCATCGAAGTTGGTGTCATCAGATCGGAGAGAGAAAGGGGGACAAGGAACTTACAGGAATTCGACATTTTTTGATAGACTCATTCCTACATTCGCCTTGAGCGATTTCCGGAAAACATGGAAAACAGAAATTTGGATAGTCGGATTGGATTTTGAAACCACTCCCAAATACGATGACCCTTGATGAAGAGTGATTGATGGAGAGGGAGATAAGAAAAAGTGCAACAAGCATGGAGGGTGAGCGATAATGCTCTGGCTTCTGGAGAACACGGGTTCGAATCCCCGACCGGCTATCAATATATAGGTTTTCAATAGTTTCCACAAATCACTCCAGATTAATTGGAGCATGGTCCCTTAAAAAATACCACGGTCGAATTCCTTCACGTTCGTTGCCTCCAGTATTTTTCCGTCTCTAATGATCTCTACTTTGATGAGAATAAAGACAAAAGCAAAAAAATGACTTTTTGAAGTTTTAAAAGGGACACAGATGATGAGATGAAATGCGTACACACGAAATAATGTAACCTTCTTACTAACAGAAAAATCAGACAACTCAAATGCTCACACGGAATTGCTCTCTACTCAGTTATGACCGCCCGATTTCCTACGATCTCTAAAACGTGAAAATCCCTGAAAACAGAAACTCAGTTTTTGTTTTGTTTGTGTTTATTTTTTGTAGAGAAGTAGCAGTGCAACTAAATGGAAAGGTGGTTCAATGAAATTCAATGAACCCGATGCGAAAGCGAGCAGCCCGAAGGAGTTCCGCAATAACACGGTTTGTTCCGGCGTCGTTCGCACACACAGTTTTCGGCGGCTAGAGTAAACACGACTCGCTCCGGGGGTGTTTGTGCTGCGAGATGGACAATAGCGCCGCCAGGCCCGTATCGAGAGCTCCTCGGTCGCTGCAGCTAATAACCGCCGGATTAGCGGTAATCTGCAGCGCACACGGGCGCCTACCACCTCCTGACGTCACGTGGGCGCCCGCTACCTGCCCAGGCGCTAACTGTGGCAATAACCGCCGCAGGATACACTTCCAGCGCCCCGTTCCATACTGGAGGAGGCGAGGCGCTTACGCATCTGATCAACATCTTCCTTCCTGCATACCATGTCACTCATAGAGCAATAAGGCAGTAAACTGTAACAGTATACATTATTTGTAAACCAAGTTTTTTTAGTAATCACTCATCTTTCTTCTTTCAAACTTAAGCAAAATCAATAAACGACGAATCATTTTAAAGATTAATTTTTCCGCTTTGGCAGCATCATTGATTAAGAGAGGAATTTTTCTAAAAATCAAGCGAAAATGGCTGAATTATAAACAATCAATGACATCGGGTTTCCGATAGTTCAGAGTGAAGTTCATAGGCTTCGCTGGCGTCGATACAGGTTGCTCGCATATCACTAGATAGTAGCACCATGTAACGCAGAGATATTGATGAAATGTGTGTTTTCTAAAGTAAGGAGTTTTTCAAGGTTTTTTTTTTTTTTTTGGCAATATTTTATAATGTCTAATTGTTTCGTAATAAGTTGTGTTTTGCTACATACCTTTTTCAGTCACTAATTTCGCTATTTATCGCATATCCTTAGCCAAATATCTATACTTATAATAAAATTCTACTTATAATACTTATAACAAGATTGTAAGTTGAAGAAAGTTATTTTTTGAAGAAAAGAAAGATATCGGATACTTTTTATAAGATTCAGAGAAGGAATCAACTGTTTATTTTAATTTTATTTTATTTACATTCTCAATCGAATTGAGTCTATTTATCTATCTAAAACTTAAATTGAACGCAATTCACGCAAAAAATAATAGTCTGATTTAGTTCTCGCGTCTTTTTTTGTGATTTGAGTGTAGTAGCGAGATCGTATTATTCATAAGAATTGATTTACTTTTTTGTTCGCTGTGACACAATCGGTTTAAGAGTGTAGTCCATACCATAACAGTCTACGAAGTTTCTTGAAACAGTTCAAAACAAATCGGGTAGAGCTTCTTTTGTACACATGATTGGACAATATCCGCGCTTTGTTAGGAAGTTTACCACTTAATAATAATATTTTCTTAAATCGCAATGGAGCGCACTCTCCGGTGGCAACTTCCCTAACACCCATCTTCCCTGCACCCACCTACATTTGCCCTCTACAAATTTCAGCTTTAAATTATTTTAAAGGTCTTGGTAAATTATTCATCATGTCTCTTGGCATCTTATTCAAATCCCTGACACCCTTACCCAAATGAGAGAATCTTCCTACACCTTTGTGCCTGAAATCGAGTGCCAGCTTGTGGTCATGGTCATCCTTTCCCTTCCATGCATTACTTTTCAATTCTTACACCAATATCTTTCTGTGTCTCATCACCAGTATATAAGTTGTAAACTCCTA
This sequence comes from Vandiemenella viatica, assembly GCA_031002005.1. Classification (NCBI taxonomy): domain Eukaryota; kingdom Metazoa; phylum Arthropoda; class Insecta; order Orthoptera; family Morabidae; genus Vandiemenella; species Vandiemenella viatica. Next base: position 360,305,455 of record CM061920.1, read on the forward strand.
TGATTCTATTCGCCCTCCTCCTGTCTTGTAATGAATCCCATTCCAGCTCTTTTATCATATCTGTAACTGATTGAATTCTGGGTAATTTCTAGAAACAAATCTACCAGCCCTTTTTTGCACCCTCTCCAACTCCTGTTTTGATACTCAAAATGTGGGTCCCATAGTACACTACCATATTCGAGAAATAATCTGAGTTTTGTAACCCAATTCCTTTACTTCTCTCATACACCCCTTCATCACTCTCTCCAAAAAGTGTAGAATATTGAAACCTTTTCCTACTACCTGACCAATGTGTCCTGCCCAGTTAAGCTTGTTTTAATACATAATGCCAAGATATTTACATTTCAAGTGTTCAACAAGCAATTCTTGCCCCACCTTATAATCATAATCAACCTTAATTTTTTTTATTTGTATATCTAATAAGCTGACTCTTCTTTGTATATATCTTTATCCCATGTTTACCAACCCAACTAGATGTCCTGTCCTGATCACGCTGCAGCAGTTTAGTCCTCTACTTTTTTGATCGTTTTATATAGCATTATGTCATCTGAAAACAATCTAACATCTGACAGTAAACAATAAACACAATTATTCATTAGAATAATGAATAGCAATGGTCCCAATACACTACCCTGTGGCACTCCCATTTTTACTTCCACTTATTTTGATACTGCATTTCCTACCCCAACTTTCTGCTACCTAGCAAATCACTATATCATCCACTCAAATATTTTTACCTTATTTACTACAATTTTGAGGCTCACTCTGTCGAAAGTCTTCGAAAAAACTAGTGCTACACTATATATTTGGCCTCCCTTGTCTATTTCATCTGAAATATCTTGCATATATCCCACCAACTGAGACTCGAATGAATATCCTTGCATAAAGCCATGTTGCCTACTTGGAAACCATTTACGCTCCTCACAAATATTTCCGATGTGGTTGCATATCAATCTCTCCACTGATGTCAAACTGATCGGCCTATAATTTTCGACTATACTTCTGACCCCTCCTTTATGTACCGGCACTACTATCGCACTTTTCCAGTCCTGTGGTAAGCAGCGTTTATCCAGACTCAATTTACATAATATTTCAAGTTAAGGTACAATGTCACATCCAGCTATCTTTAAGATATCTGCAGTAATATTAGCTACACCAGCCCCTTTAAGTTTTTTAAGTTTTCTTATTTCCTTCATAATATACTCTGAAAGAATTTTAAATTTTTTGGTCTGTTCATTTCGTATTGTGTTGTTAAGCTTGTTCTCAGAATTAGACTCTCCCGTATCTGATTCATTGTTTCTAATGCTCTCACTAAATCAGTAACTTAAAATCTCTGCCTTCTTCAAATGTTCAGTAACTTCTTCTCCATCCCTATCTATAAGCGTCTCAACACCCTCCCTTCCTCTCAGTTTTATAACATAGCCATAAAAATTTCTCGATGCATCAGTCAATGGTACCCCTGCACCGGCAATACTCTTCATGAATCCATCTTTAGCCACCTTCTTAGCTTTTATTATGTCCTTGATTAGTTTTTTAAAAAAAAAATATTCCCTACTACCCTGCTGTCTCTTAACTCTGTTATGTTCTCCTCTTTTTTTTTGCTGTCGTCAGTCTTTCAACTGGTTTGATGCAATCCACCATCCCTTCTTATCCTGTGCTAACCTCTTCATTTCTACGTACTCCTTACAACCCATGACCTCAATTATCTGCTTCATATGCTTCATATATTCTAATCTGTCTTCCTCTACAGTTCTTACCTTCGACTGTTCCCTCCACTATCAAATTAACCAATACAGCATGTCTCAAAATATGACCTACCAGCCTGTCTCTTCTTTCTGTAAGATTCATCCATAAACTTCTTTTCTCACCCATCATTTCCAAACCCCTTTCATTTCTTACTTTGTCAGTCCACTTAATTTTCAGCATTCTTCTGTAGCACCACATTTTAAATGCTTCAATTTTCTTTCTTTCCGGTATTCCTAAAGTCCACGTTTCGCTACCATAAAGTGCTGTGCTCCACACAAGGAGTTTTAAAAAGTTCTTTCTAATTTCTAGATCAGCATTTGAAACTAAAAGGTTTCTCTTTTTCATGAAGGCTATTTTTCCTAGTTCTATTCTGCTTTTAACATCATTCCTGCTTCGGCCATCGGTTGTTATTTTGCTTCCCAAGTAAGAGAACTCACTTACTTCTCCTATTGCATCCAATCCTATTTTTATATTTAATCTACTAGTATTGGTATCATTTCTGCTACATTTCATCACTTTTGTCTTACTTTGATTTATATTCAGTCCAAAATCTTCCTTCAGAATTTTGTTCATGCCTTTCAGTAACTTCTCAATATTCTCAGCCCTCTCTGCTAGCAAGACAATGTCATCAGCAAATTGTAGCATACTGATTTTTTTCTCCCTAAAAACTTATGCCAAATTGAAACTTTTCTTTGACTTTCTTCATTACTTCTTCTACATACAAGTTGAATATTAACGGGGATAGACTACAACCTTGTTTCTCACCCTTTTTAACTGATGCATGTCTCTCGTGATTCTCTGCTTTTATTATAGCCACTTGGTTCTTATATAGTTTATAAAGTATTCTTCTCTTATCAACCTATTTAACCTCCTCACCTCCCTATTACAGTAGACAGGTTCTCTACTTCTCTTTATTTTCTGTTTTGAAATGAATTTTTCTTTCCTCTTTCTTATTATCTCCTAGAACTCTGCCCACCATGACTCTATTGTAATTATGCCTTCCTTCTATTTGCTGAAACGTTCTCTGAAATATCTCTTCAAATTCGAAATCTGTGCCTTTTTATAATTGTACCCTTCAATTCTGGCTGCTGGTTTACTGAATCCTCTAATATCCGTTAGAATTGCCTCATGATCACTTATTCCTTCGGTTACTTGACATCCCACAAGGTTATCATCGGGCTTTATTAGGAATATATCAAAAATATTTGGTTCTCTGGTGTTCTGCTCTATCACTTGTATAAATCTTCCTTCCCTTATTAGGGTATTTGCAAATCTCTGTTCGCTTGTGCTATTAATCTTATTTCCCCAGTAGATTATACCTGGTAAATTTAAATCCCTACCATTAATGACCATTCTATTCTCACCTCTGAAATCTTCTGAGTATGAATTTAATTTCTTCCCAAGAGCCTCTTCTTCATCTGTCATTCTTCCACTGCGCTAAGCAGCCAAAACCCTGATTTTTTTTCTTTTTTATAACCCCATAAATCTACCACAAGTAACAGATGGTCATGATCTATCAACACCAGTGAACTATGGTAGCTTTTGAGAACAAGTATGAAATCTCCTCCACCCATTGCTCCTCTATCTCAGCGGGACACTCGGTAACGATCCAGAAAAACCTCACTGTCTAGTACTTCTTCTCTACCACAATTATTGCTTATGGTTCGTATATCTCTATACAGTTTGAAAATTCGATTGCTTCGTTCATTATACTTCTACATTCACCAATAACACCCTTATTACTGGCTTTATATTTTCAGCACTTCACCTATAGTAAATCTAAGAGATTCTGTCAGAAATAATTATCTGTCTTGTTGACTTAAACTGATTCTTTATACAACAACGTTCATTCATGGGAATTCTTACACAGAGATTACAAAGGCACCAACAAATTACTAAGGTGCTGCTCACATTAAAATGAAGGTAAAACCGCTGCGAGTGATGAATCAATGTGCAGGTAGGCATTCAACAACTAATATTCTGGAAACGACAATAATGTGCCTCCAGTGAGTATTCAGCATTGATACTAAGGTTAGAGAAATTTAACAGTGACTGAAGAACATAACAAGCAATTCGATATTGTCATATTACCTTTTAACAATGTAAGTACTATAATTGAGATAGATTTAACACTTCCAAACGTTGTGTGTGTGGAGACTTCCCATAAAATTACTAATATTACTGATGTAATAAAAAAAAAAATATCGTTTCGATTTTTATATCTCCTACTACTGTTCTATGTGGGAGGCAGGTCGGTTGAGGCAATGCAGCAGTCATATAACCATCGGTAGCCAAGCGTAATGGTTAAGTCAACAAAGTTAACTTTCGAAACGTTATGTTTTCACTATATCATCCGGCTTTACAACCGTTCATTAATACAACTAATTTAACGTACTGGATCGCACAGAAGAAATTACATCCAATAAAATAGCTGCTGCTGTTGTCCTAAAATTTCTTCAGATTAATTATTTTTGATGAAAAGTTATTTATATCTACTAACTCACTCGTATATACATTCAAAACTGTTTAATTTATAATCAGATAACTTAAAATTCTGATTGAATAATCTCTTATAGGGGTCATCAAACAAAATCGTACGCCTTCTATACACGAATCTGATTAATTTAAGTGATAGTTTTACGAGGCTTAAACGTCATAGTTACACTACAATGACCATACGAATCTTACGCTTTCTCAGCCTGTCTAAGTTTGAAGGCTACTCCTATAGGCACGTATTTCTGCGATGGGTATTTGAGGCTTGTACTCATATTTTCATTCGGCATTGAGTCGTCATATTCAACGATGCTACTTCTTTGACTTGAACCTCTGGTCCACAGTATGTGGTGTTTCTAAACACGGGAATACTGAATGTTTACTGTTAAATTCAGTCTGGAATAAAAGAATCTAACGTGGTGTACTTTCATCAAATCGAGATATTAATTAAAAATGTTATGAAAAAAGGTTGCTGCCAATGCAACTTAATTTCTCGTTAGTTTATTTGTTTTTCAAACATCTATTACTTCAAGTAAAAGAACATCATCAATGATCTTTCCTGCTAAATGCGATTTCATTTCGGTATATAGTATCCATATTACATTCTGAACAAATTGTGATATAAATTGAAGACTCAGGGGGGTGAAAGGGGGAGTAGGTAATTCAAATTTTATAAAACTCGAGAAAATGCTACTTTAACGTATGAAATGTCATAGCATTTTATATCGGCAAGTACAATAATTTTTATTTGTAAAATAAACCATCTTAGGTTGAGGGAACGTGAAATTAGAATTTTTTCAACCTAGTTTCTCCTCATAGTGAAATAATTCTTTAAAATCGTATCAAATGTGCCTCTGTATGTGGAAAGAAAGCAGGCAAGTCAAGTTAAACAGGCACAATAATTACTTACGACTGGATGTGATGCCTACGCAGTATTTAGTCGTGGGGCATGTGACTGAAGAATTTTACAGCACCAGAATAACAAAACTTCATCAGGCTTTGCAAATCTTTAAATTCTATACTGCAAATTGACAGGAAACCTAGAATAAAGAAGTTCAAAGTATGTTACGATAAAGGGATTATTACTAAGCCATTGTGCAGTATACATGTTTTCTTAAGTTTTACATACCATCTCAAGTTGGAGGGGAATATTTAAACAGGCCATTCTCCGATGGTTAACCATGACGTAGTGCCTGTATGATTCCCGTTATGCCCCATGGTATGACGTGCGATAATGTAGCAATAGGCTGTGGCTGGATGTAGTAGATATTACTTTAATCCTTTAATCGGCTATGTTTTGAAAGGTCTTTTTGGAACGTACATTGAGTCCTGTAACGTTTTACAATCCAGCACCATTTCTTGTGTAACGCTAACCACAGTGAAAGAGTACGGTTTATGTCTGGATATTTTGACCATTTTTCTTTGAAATCTACAGGTGATAGCAGCACTGCTTTTACGTTCCGTAATCGAATGGCTACATATATGAAATGTAATTTTGATCTTCTCCAAATCACCAATTTGATTCAGATTTACATCATGAATGAAGCGGAAGACAGTTGTAATTTCATTGTTTCCATGAGCTGAATCACAAAACACTGCGATTTTTTGATGCGTTTTTACAAGACAAGAGTGATTAAGAGAGGTCACTTGATTCGTACACTTTTTTGTAATGCTTTCTGGATAACATAAAAAAAGATTACCAGTTGCTAGAATGTGGGCACTGAATGACTACATGACCAGTTCACGTTTACAGCAAACGTCTTTGGTTATTATATTTGGCAGATGTACTTTTTTGCAAAGTTTATGCAGCTATCCATCATAGTTTTATTTTTACTTGCCTCCAATTTCGAGATCCTTTTAAAGTCGTAAAATGCTTGAGCTTTACTCTTATGAAGAATGTTCATTCACTCGCCCGAGTGCTTGACTTCCCTGGTTCTTTCCCCTTACAGCAAATCTTTCAATGTTAATGTCTTTTGACCTGCCAGGTTTTTCCAGTTCCAACCTCTCAGCTGATGTGTATGATCATTCAGACTGTAACTGTAAACCATAACCCATTTCCGGAGTAAAAACTGACTTGCCTTATGTTTCCTTCAGAGTCTTCAGTTATGATATACTTATATTTTTCCTTCACACTGATTTATATTTACACCTCATCAGTTCTTGTATAACATAAATTAAATCTGTTGGTACTGTGTTAAATTTCGTTTACGTTTTACTTCAGCTCCCTACAGCTACACTGTAACCATTTTCCACTGATTTTGTAAATATCAAATCCATATAAGAAAGAGCTGTTTACTAAGAACCCAACGATCGTCAAAACTTTACTGGATCATTCCTAGACGCGTGGAAATGAAGCCAAGAATGGTTGAGTAACCGTTTCGTAATGCCGGAAAGATCACAATTCATTCTTGACATAACGCACACATGTTTCCTTTGCTTTCATTTGGCGTAATGGAAGCTTTAGTGTAGATTATATATTTGTAGCAAAAATGTGAAATGTGTGATGTTAGAAATGTACGCAAAGTTTGATACGTTTTTCTCAGGACAATAAGAACTTAGATAGAATAATGGCTTGGTCGATTGATAGCTAAATAAATTGATATTTTTTCTTAGCACTACTGCATATTTTTCAAAACCTAATAAACTGATATTTCTTAAATTCCATATTGTTCTATTTCTATTAGTTTCAGTCGTTATTATCATGTCACATTTACATTAACTTGTGGAATTTTTAAAGGCTTTGGACTAAGAGAAGTATTTACATTGAATGTCTCACATTCGTCAATAAGGAAAGGCAGAGACAGGACAGCCACAAGTTGCATTTTATTCAAGGGCCTTATGTGGGAATACTTCCTTCAGATGTTTGTTATGCTGATTTATGTAGGTTTTATCCTCGTCTGAATGCAAACAATGAAGATTAATTGCGGACAATTCTTCTGTGGCCACGTCAGTGTTTATACAACCTCTGACCTACTTTCGCGAAACTGTTGTTTTATTCATCCAAAACATTTAAACAGAAGTAAACAAAATGTATCCAACATTGGGTTGCAACACTTACAGAACTACATTCACCTTTATTTATTAATGTTTCTCTGGAAAAAAACGAGTAATACTATTATTTATACAGAATATTTCGGTGACATAAATATCCGTGCTCCAGGCAAACTTAAGTCTTACGATTATACCTGAATATGGCGACGGAGTTTTATGTATATAAATAATGTATATAAATAATAATATTACTTGGTTTGTTTCCCGAGAAACATTCATAAATAAAAAAAATCCGAGGAAAACTGCTTTCATTTATACATTCACCATCTTGATTATTTTTTCAGTACAATTATTTCATGACATCAAGTACCAAACTGCTCTATTCTGTTATTATATTTCTTCCACTTCGCGGAATTTGATACCATGAATATGTAAAGCTGGATTGCTGTACCACCACCATCATAGCCTAACGCTAAACCATGTGTGATGTGACTTTTAATGTCACCATATCCTAAACAGCCCGCCTCTGTACTGACGTTTGTTGCTCCACAAGAAGTTACACGGTTCAAAACAGTGCAGATCAGGAGTGGGCAGGACTCGACTTTCGTAACGGCGCATGTAGACGCAGAAGTCGACGTGTGCACTGTGCAGGTGTTAACAGTAGGCAGCTGATTCCAGGTAGTCGCAAAAGACTCACCCGTTTTGAAAACAAAACAGCTTTTAATGAAACGATCATGCGTGTGCCACAAAACCTTAAAGCAAATTTTACCGTGGGAGGTATTGCAAGATGATACTTGTTTAACAAAAGGATTTTTTTATATATATATAAATAGCATGGAGGGTGCATAAAACATTAATATTATTATTATTATTTTAGGAATGTGAAGTATAAAATATGGTTCGAGAGCAAGTTTTTGTTGAAACGAATTTTCTTACAAAAAACTGTGAACCAAACGCCAACGCGCAAATGCAGATCGCCAATAGCAAGGCTGGATCACTGTGGAAAGGACTTATTTATTTTTTTATTTTTCATATGTCCAATGCGCTAGGAGAAGTTGGCCGCGAATTCTGCAGCTGTTTGGTGAGACCCGCACTACGAGAAGGGAGCTGGCGCTGAGCCGATGTTTGCGTCGTTAGGATGAAAATGGTCATTTGGTGGCAGAGACCGCGGAACGAGCCATTAGCTGATTGACCCAGCCTGTTGGTGATCACTTACTCCAGACGCCAGCACTACAGGGCCCCGATACCTGCTTTGATTGGGTAGACGTTCTTGGTGACTTGTGGACCGTCTTCTGGAACTGCGGACAGCTCGAGTAACGCTGGAAGACATGCAACGCAAAATGCAGTATTCGTATTGGTAACACACCGAAAAATTCCGATCCTCAACGAATAAACGTAAACCCGCAAATGCCCTTCGACTAACGCCGACAGAGAATATCATGCTTATATTAAGATTTTTCAACTTTTGTGAACAGATATGGTCAGTTCTTTGAATTAATGTTCGAATAAATCAATTTATTTGATCTGTATTATTATTATTATTATTATTATTACTTATGGCTTTACGCCTCGTCGACGTCGAGGTCATTAGAGGCGGGATGGGACTGGGGACAAGAAACGGGAATGAATTCGGCCATGGCCTTTTGAAGGAAGCATTTCGGCATTTGCCTGGAGTGATTTGGGGGAACCATACAAAACCCAAATCTGGATGCCCTGACGGCGATTCGAACCCGCGTCCTCCAGATTGCGAGGCCAAAGCGTTAACCGCTCACCCACCACGCTCGTTGTGTATTGATTTTATGTTGACGAATCATTTATCTTAGTTATATCTATTATGTTGAATGTTAATTGTTATCATATTAGCATTAATATCAAGATTTGAAAGTACAATTAATTATAACAGTGTAAAAAAAAAATAAAACAAAAAAAACAAAATAAACAAGTTTAAACATTTTAGCGCGCATTAGTTGTTTTCACCTTGATGCCTGTCAACGACCATGGCTCATTATATGCACTAGAGCTGTTCTCATCGTGACACCTGTCGACCAATGAGAATGCCTAAATAGGCCGTCTACTGTGAGTGGCTGTTCACGCCTGCCAACCGACCGCCGACACACAACCGAGCCGTAATTAGTCGGCGTAAAACCTCTATTGATTACCTGCAATAATGCGGGTCGAGCACCACGTGATGCAAAATTAAACGGTGTGTAGCCGTTAGTCATTTCTGCGGTAATTACCGCTTTGTATAAAGCTTGTATTCTATGCAGGAGGAAGGATTTATGCTTGTTTGTAACGCTAGTAAGCAACTGATAAAAATCTTCGGTAGTCTGAGACTTGGAGAAAAGGGGTTAAAACACTAAAGCTTTTAATGTAATTTTTTACGCACTTCTGACCTTGCTAAATTTATCTTCTATTTAATCTTCGAATTCTGTGCTGTATATCCTATTACTTTAGATGATCCTGATCTTTCGACTGGTGTGATGCAATCATCCATGAGAGGATTACATGGTGTCGGGATACCGTATGGATCTTTAATACAATGGCTTTCCCTCATCCTCTGCATCCCCATACCGTTAATCATTTCTGATTCATCCGCATTTAGGGTCCATTTCAAATCCCAAGAGCTAAAAGATGCACTACATCTTGGTGTATACCCCATGATATTATAGGATAGGTGCCTTTCGAGTGTAACATCTATTTTTTGTCATAATTTTCTAGACTGGGTTCACATATTATCCGTTCGTTTATTATCATGTCGCGTGATAGCCGAGCGAGCTGCGACACTTACCCCAATAGTCGGCCGGTCCTAGCGCTTAATTACTGTCAGCTGATGTTGAAGATATTCCAGTCGGCATCAGTAAGCATTTGGTTACGAATTAAAACAGAGACTTAGCATTATTTAGTTATAATGACGCAGGTAGCTCCTTGGAATGATCTCAAGATATGTAGTTACAAAAACTGGTGCAAGGTATTCATTACAAAAATTGTTACACATGTCGCAGGTTTTCCCGATAGTTAATGGTAGATCATCAGATCCAAAGTGGTAGCAATTGCTTCCGGAACCAGCGGATGGGAGAACGGTGGAATTCGCCTAAAATTGCGGTTATAGTTTAATAACAGTACTGCCCTTCATAAACTTACATATTGAACTGCCCCGCAACTCTGCCGCCAAGTAGCGACCCCAGGATTTGAAAGTGGGGAACAGACGTTTCCCATTGGCGCCGTCTTGACGTGTACACTATCTATAAGGTGCATGCTACTTCTCGTGAACACTGGATGGGCCTTGCGGTTTCCACAGTGGGACCGCCGCGCTAGCTACCTCGGAGGCTGGTATTAAATGTAGTGGTGTGGCGTTACATTGGTTCGCCTAGTTCGGAAAGCAAACTACCTTTCTCAAGACTAATGAATGTCTCCAAAAGTTAATACCCGTGACAATCATTAACTAATCTATTCAAACCTCAGGCACCAATTACAGTGTACATCCTCTATGGCCTACATTACATGTTTAATATTTCTTTCTGTACAGGCCTTTCCTCCTACCGTCTCCAACACTAATAAATTAAAAGCATATCTTAAAATGCGACCGTAGGTCTTTCAAGATTCAAGATTCTTTCACAGATTCCTGTATTCGCTCATCATTTCCAGAAAGTTTTTAATTATTATTTCTATGTGTCCTTTCAGTTTTCAAAATCTTTCTTTAGTACAAAATGTAAACACGTTTAACGACGTTCATTGTTCAGTCATTAACATAGCATCTTCGCAGCAATGGAACTATGTCTGATACTAAATTGTTTCTCTTTCTCAAGAAGGTCGTTTTTGTATGTGCTGTTTTGCTTCCATTGTAATCCTTCCTCCAGCCACAATTTGTAATAACTCCTTATCCTAATGGAAAGATTATCAGCAAAATATTCAAGTCATACTCTTTTTACAATCGATCTCGTATGGTTCGTAAAACAGTTTTAGCTTCTTCAACTGATTGGACTCTTTTTTTTTTGTGTATGTCGCTTGTTCATAAACTTTAATTGGTTGTTCGTCAGTAACCACGATACCGTGAAAGAATTTAAGATATAACTAGTTAGAATTACTATTCTAAATTATTATTAATGTTACCAATAATTATACATTGCTTATTATGAATAAGAAGTAAGTAATAAAATACAAAATTTTATGTAACTTATGAGAGGTTGCTAGACGGCAGGTACGGTCTACAGCGTTCAATAACATTAGGCGTTTTTTCCACCTCACAATCCATTGCGAAACATTTTACAAAGTATAGCTGCGGAAGGTGTGGCACTAGATTCCAAAGCTGGTAGGGAAGTTACTTGCCTCTTGAATAGACCTGTTTGTAGCTATGCGACACCGCATCCGCCGATGAAAGCGCATAGAGACTCGTCTCTCATAGCACGAATAGAGGCACCATTTAAACGTGCCTAATGATTGCAATAGGTGAAGTTTGCGCACTAAAACTATAGAGGAACGAAACCTATTATTCAAGTGTGTGCTCTTGCTCTTCTATAGCTTTGTACATTGTTTCCTGCGAATGATACGGTAGCTATATGAAAAGTTCCCATCTTCGAATTCCTCGCTCACTAGTTTCTCTTAGAATCCCTTTTGAGTAACTACCACTCTATATAATAACTTCCAATCAAAGGATAATAATTTTTGACTATAGCGCGTTCAGATATCAGAGGCGGCTTTAGGTCACTCTGCTATATCCCCTCTCCATTGTTCCTACCCGTATATACGAAGGGGAAATACCACCTGTTCAAAGCCGTCTGCTCGGAGAGGCATGCAACGATAGGGCATAAGAGTAACATGACATTGAGCCGACAGTCGTGGGTGAACAGAGTATAGAACCTCAGTATGAGTGGTGACACGGAACTCTGTGTGTTGCAGAGAGCGAGGGCGAGGAGGAGGCGGCCCCCACGGCGCTGCTGACGACTCCCGCCCCCGGCCACGCCACGGCCCCCAACATGGCGGACCATTTTGACTTGGAGAGCCAGGGCGGGCGGCCTCCGGGTATGATGGCCAACGCCACCGCCCCCGTCAGCTCACTCGTCGAGAAGCCACCGGAGATCGACAAGAAGGTCAAGGTAAGTGCCCCAAACACAGGCAATTGAAGCATCTACAGTTAATACTACGTTACAGTCCGATTAATTGGCGAAATGTTATATCCCATGCAATGTGGAGTTTTAACTATCCTTAATATAAAACTGATATATTTCCTAAGAAATTAGTATTCAAAATAATACTTTTTATAAGAAGGGATATAATATTAATAAACTTTACCAACCAACTAAACAGAACACATAAAATCTGTCATTATAAAAACATTAATGTTTTTCTTAAATGAACTAAATTTCATAAGCACATTTAAGTACCTTAATAATTTGATTTGATGATATACTATAATTATGGCTTACAAATAAACACAAATCAATGGTAAATGGAAAAATCTTAAACGAGATCACTAGTTTCTAAAATTATGCAGTCTTCACAAACAAATTCGGCATATCAGTGCACTACCATATTTACAGGTGTATTTACCTTTTCTTTCTCATTTCATTGGATATTTTGCCTTCTATTTCATAATTTGTAGGCTTCCTGTTGATGATGATGATTTTCTGCCGTTGTTTCAAAACACTTTCGATGTTGTCGAGCAGATCCCTAGGAACCTGTTGATCTTTCCTTCTCATTTAAAAATATATTTCGATAGTTTCGATATTTAGTGTCCAAGATTTCTCTTTATCCAACAAATCATGAATATTTAATTCATATTTAGCAGATTTTGCGGAAAATATTTTTGCAAACGATATCTTCCACTAAAAGCGGCCGGATCTTCATTCAAAGTATGGTTTTCAAATAGAATATATACAACTTATGAATTTTATATAAGGTCTTCGACGAAGTCTCAGCATCTATCAACCACTTTCAAAACTTAAATCCTTATATTCTCTATCGGATTTTTTCCCTTCCTACACTAATCTTATTATTTCTGATTCCGATCATGGGACGTAACAACAATTGACAGCTCAAATGAACTGAATTATTATTTTGAATTTAAATTTTTTATTCATAACTTAATTCAAGGCTCTGGAGTTAAGTGTCCATAAACAATCACAAGTAGAAGGGATTCTCACATACGTCATAGAATGATTGATAGCCAATATTCATCGGTAAAGTCAGAAAAGGTAACTTTCGTTGAGGATAAAACTTCTTTCCAAGTAGATTACTTCAGAGAAAGTGTTATAAATATGTAAATTGCTTTTAAAAGAATCCCCCACAATCATCTAAAAATGCTACTGAAAATTGCAGGTGGACTCGTAAAATGCGCAGAAGCTCGTCCAAACGACTGATGTAATTGTCTTTTGTTATTGCATCCTTTATTACTTATACTACTTAACGAAAAATTCGAATCTTCAGTATCAGTGTACAAAGGATGATGCATTTAAAAGTACAGTTCAAAAAAAAGTTAACTACATGTTAGAGCCTCCCTGTCATGGAAATCAAAGGGTTAAAAATTAAGATCATACAATCACTTGAGCACACATGCCGCAGTTTCAAACCACAGGTCTGCATATGCTCTATCTACTTACAGTTTTGATAGACAGCATTAGGATATTTGTTTCTAAGTACTCTGCGACACGAAGTACAAGATTTATATGTGCAATTCACCTGACAAATTGTTTCCACAAACTATTTAGGCACAAAATAAATCTTGTAATTTTTGAGCGGGTAAGTAACTAGAAAGAGATTTGTTTTTACCAAGAAAATACGAAAAATTCTTTTTGGTATGTGAATTTTCACTGATAGTATTTTTTTATCGTGGGCCGTACAAAAGAGAAAGAACTAGAAAAGTATATTTACAGTGTTAGGATAGGTCTAGGTATCACTAAAAAAATAATAATGGAAAAGAAGCAATAAGATACAAAATCAATAGACGATTACGGGTACTTGCCAGATTCGTCATTCCAAATATAAATACATATAAATAATGTCGGGTCATAGAAATATTATGCAAATATGTTATAAAAATTTACAGAATGATTTAAATACTTGCCTAAGAAAAGTGACGTTGTTAAATTCCAGATTAAAGAAGAAATCTAGCGTATATTGGTATAGTAGAAACTGTTATAAAGACAAATTGCGTTTAAAAAAACTGAATTTTGGCTATTGCTCTCTGAATATATCATCTTGAATCATGAAGATGCAGCAGTGATAATATTTTAAGAATTTAATTTTAGTTTTGGATTCGTTTCAGTACGCTCACAAAAGAAAATACGAGTAACTAACGAGATATTAATGTGCAGTGTAGATTATCAAGTTTAATGATGAACTACTCGATGGGAAAGCGTTTAGTGAACAACACGGAGGGAATTGTGTTGCGTGATTGGAACAGCTTCCACATGAACTCAACCTACTCTGTTATAATTGAGTTAATTATTCTGTGATTAGTATTTTACAGTACGTTTGAAGGAGATGGTAGTCTTAAGATCCCAGCATCCCTAAGGCATTACGATTCTGAAGCTGTGCGAGAGATAGAAATCTTACACAAACCTGAAGGTAGTGTGTCGTTACATGCATTGTGTGAAAACAGGATCTCTCTGGTGCTTTGTCTTTAATCTCCAATAGCATAAATTCCTCTTTTTCCACCAAGCACAGTGGGTGGATGGTTAAGCTTGGACCTGGCATTCGGGAGGTAGGACACAAGTTCATATCCCTGTCCGTCCATCCATATTTCGGTTTACGATGGTTTCTCAAAAACACCCCAGATAAACACGGGAATGATTCCTGCAAAAGGCCATGGTAAAATTCCTTCTCGTTCCATGCCCCCAGGTATCTTCAGCCTCTAATAACCTTGACGTCAACGAGACGTAAATCACAAAAAATATCCTTTAAAAATACATTACGTTTTATTATTTGCACCAATTATGCGATAATCTCCCAGCTATGGTTTGTTCACAAATAATTAAGTGTAATATGTTAAAAAATTGTATAAATATTATAACAACATTATAAAAAGAATTCTGAGCACTGTTTGACAGAAGAAGCTGAATCTACCGAGACGAACTCTGAGCTTCAAAATAAAAAAATTATTCTAATAAGGTAATAACAAGAATTTGTGATACCACACCTTATTACACAGTTAAAGAGGATCTCCAAAAGCGAGAACAAGTGGATACGCCTGCTTTTCAGTCATTGCCTTTGAGTCTGCGATCCAGGAAACCTATGTCAACACCCTCCAGATCTCTCTTTGTATGCCACGACTCAGAAATGAAAGAATTTTTGTTTCAGAACCGAGTTTATACGTCACGGCCTTAATAATTAGGTCGTTCAGAAGCATTCTGCGGAAGTATTTCAACGAGCTTATGCATTAATGAAGCCGTAATGCAGTCCGTCCATACAATTTCAGACATGAAGCAACCAGTATAAATAAACTCAAAGCAGAAAGTAAATTAGTGTTATAAGTATCTATGCATGCTGTCTGACGTTAGAGTTGATCTGTACAATTATTGCTCCAAAAAACATGTTAGTTACATCATTAGTTTAGCAGCTGCGTTTAGAGGCACAGTGCACAGTATTAATGTTATACAGGGTGCGGCAGAAATAACTCCCGAATTTAAAATGTGAATAACACAGCACTGATAGAAGCTACTGAGATATTTATTTCACACTTTCAAAGAATGATTTTTACCATTATGTTTGTCCACTACATCACTGAGTTTTGAAAATCACATCGTCCAAATGCCGACCTTCACATCTTATGCACTTCTGAAGTCTCTCCCTGAAATTCCGCATCACTTTCCTAGTCAGTTCGGGTGGTATAGGCCCATACTTTTTTGAAGAGGAGGGCAGAGCAGTAACAGTAACTTCTGTTCGTTACATCGATATGATAAACAACCTCCTGCGGCCAAAACTCAACGAACTAAGGGGTCGTGATTTGTGGTTCCAACAGGATGGTGCCACTGCACACACAGCAAGGGCATCGATGAACGTCCTACGAGAAATGTTTCCTGGGCGCCTGCTCTCCTTACGAGGTGACATTCCATGGCCAGCACGTTCACCCGATCTTGCACCCTGCGATTTCTTTCTCTGGGGATATTTGAAAGCTGAAGTCTACAAACGTAAGCCGAGAACAACAGAAGAACTGAAAGCTGCCATCCGTCAAGAAATCGCGGCAATACCACCCGAACTGACTAGGAAAGTGATGCGGAATTTCAGGGAGAGACTTCAGAAGTGCATAAGATGTGAAGGTCGGCATTTGGACGATGTGATTTTCAAAACTCAGTGATGTAGTGGACAAACATAATGGTAAACATCATTCTTTGAAAGTGTGAAATAAATATCTCAGTAGCTTCTATCAGTGCTGTGTTATTCACATTTTAAATTCGGGAGTTATTTCTGCCGCACCCTGTATAATTGTTCCCTGAATTGTCTGCTTTAGTAAATTAAGACGGTTTGATACCGACGGTCGCCGTTTCGAGTTTGGTCTGGGGCATGGGTGGTTTTAATAAAGTGTTGTGTTCGTTCTGTGATGCCAAAACTATGAACAGCAACGACAGAAGTGCTGATGCAATACAAAATTCAGATAGGAATGGGCATTAAATTCCATAAAATATGTGGAGTTTTGAAAAAAGGCGCATTTGAGATACTTATTGGAATTTATTAGACCCTCATGTAAAGGTAGGCTCATCAGTTAATGGTCCTTGTGGTCTAAGTTGTCTGATTTCTATCTTCTTCTTTCTATTCTTGATTTCCCTCTTTAAAGTATTACCTTCTTTCTGCACCTTTTGTCAGAGCTGAAGATAGCAACTTGAATGTAGCAAAATACAAGGGCAAAAAGTTTGTTTACGTGGCAGTTGTAATTGTAACCAGCTAGTTAATGAACGTCGTGTTGTGAGTGGTTGGCCCTCTGACCACCTCTAACACTGCAAGCCGGCAGTGGTTTTAATTACCAATAATTAATACTGTACTGTCAAATATGCCTACGATATTTTAGGATTCCTAGAGTAACTTTAAAGAGTGAATAAACAGTCCGATTAATATTGACGTTACGTTTAATACTTCTTAAACTCAATCACGACTTTATACACAATGTACATTCTCCTGCTCCAAATGTTATAATCCTAGTCTTCTAGAAACATCCGCGGTGCTCCCTAGTGAACTTACCGCGCAAACTCTCCAGCACGACTCTCTGTTAACCAAAGACACTCTCTATGAATGTGCTTAAAAACTCGGATGCTAATACCACCCCATTCGCTACACACACTACCATCTGTGGAAACCCTATTACATTTAATTCCGATTATTTACATTAATTATGCTCAGAACAATGATTAACACATATTATTAGCAACAAAAATAATTATTCACTTATTAAAAATACTGTACAGGGGTTAGATGTAAATGTCAAATATTGGGGTTGCGTTTAGCATTCTATGCTGCAGGAAAACAGGTTCTCAGATGCTTGCTTGGTCCTATTGAAACGTGAACAGTATGACTTGTGAACAATATATAACTGTGCACACTTTGTGTTCAGTTGTTTCCTTATGCTGATTTCAGTCTTTGTTGCAGTTTGTAGATTAGTCGTTTGTGTGAACATGGCGCTGCAGCAAGTGAAAACACATTTATTAAAACACTGAATTTTCTGTTGATATACATTTTGCAAAGGTGTATCGAGGAGAAAGAATAGATGGTGGCACGTAAATATCTGTAACAAAAGTTGTCGAAAGAGTTGCATTTTCTTTCAAATCTAGACAAAGGGACTCATTCACACTGTTGGACAATGCATCGCACCACTCAGTGAAAATAAACAAAGGATGTAAAAGCAACAGCAGGAAAAGTGATGCAGTGAACTGCATACAGAAGAATGGCATTGGAATTCCCATCAAGGACATGAAAAAATCTGGACTGATTGTAACTGTGATCTAACCAATATCTCATTTAATCACGTACAAAATTGGAACGGTTGCTCAACTGCGATGTAACAGATTGAATTTTAAGATAACATAACACTTCTGTATAGAGATCAGGTTAATTATTCTGCAGATATAAATCTGTAGCGGACAGTTTCCTAGCTATATCTTTGCGATAGCATCACGTAAAAATTAAGGAACAGATTTTAATGAAATGATTATACTCGTAGTTTTAAGCTTAGGATTTAAGTTAAAATATGTGGCGTCCCTTAAGACACTACGTCACTGGACTCGCAGAAGCAAATAAATAATCTGTTATCAGAAAATACGCAGAAAAGATTCTTAATACAATCCAAAGATTGCACACTGCACCAAAGATTAAGACATCACAAAGCCTCAAAGTCGTAAAAACATGATTTAAGTTGTTTAGTACAACTGTTCGTAGTTTGTGGTATGGCAAAATTATTTTTATTAAAGTCCACCTGATTAAATTTTTATTTTTTTCTGGTAACGGTCTTTCGTGTTTACTCCTTGATGTCTTTGTATTTCGTATAAGAAGACTATTATAGTTTCAAATTCTGAAAGCAGTGTATAGCCAAATCAGTTAATGACAAGCGACTAATTAGGTGACGGGGCACAATTGTGTGTACGAAGATTATGATAGTTGTAAATTCTGACGAAAGGGTAATGGCTTTGATAGTCAAAACTTTTCGCTTCACAATTAAAAATTTGATGAAAAGAACAATAAAAATATGTTACCGAAAAATGCCTTTGTTATTATCGCTGCTCATAAATCCCAACAGCTACCGCACTTACTCGTATATTCATTCAGACACCTAGGTCGACATGGGTGATGTCACCAAATATTAACTGAATACAGAAATTAAGATCTTGTTTATAGCCATAATGGACAAGAAGTCACTAATTAAAAATAATTTTACTTCTCCTTCTCCATTATGGAGAAGATGTTACCAAATAATTATTTAACGCCCTTTCTATCTTCTATTTTCCTTCGTTTTCGACCACCTGTTAATTTAATTCGTCAGTCTCAAAGTAAATTAAAAATTTAATTTCAGGTTGAATGTTACAATTCTTCCTCTTTGCTTCAAGAATAATCATTTCTAATTTAATTGAGATGGAGAGCATGCTCCGGTGGCAATTCCCCTACACACCCATTTTGAATTGGATTTAATTTAATTGCGATGGAGCGCATGTACCTGCGGCAATTTCCCCCATCATCTAATTACAATTAATATTTTTATCATTATTATCTTAAACACTTTCAAAGTTAGATTCCTCCCCCGTCTACTTTTGCAATTCACGAATTTTAATTTTAAATTCCTTTAACGTCTTTGGTAAACTATATAACGATTCCCTTGATAGCTTATTCCCCAAATCTTGTAGCTGTCAACTTTATCCCTCCACTAATTTCAATTTTAAATTATTTTAATGTTTTTGATAAATCATTCATCACGTTTTATTATACAAGTATTGATTAGACACTAAGTTCACAAGAAATCAGAACAGTGGTATTATCTTTGGATTGTTTGGATCGTGGCTGTTAAAGTTAGAGTCTTTTTCCTGATGATGCGAAAATTAGTAGTTTTAACGTAATTCGATTCCTCAACCAATGTAATTAAGGAAAATAAAATCTATCATGTCTTGAGTAAGAGGAATAAGGGAATATAATCTTATAAAAACTTTCTTAGATACTTTATCAATTCTAGAAGACGTAGAGAATCATTCATCCACTTTGCAAACAAAATTAAGCGAAAAGTGATTAAGCGAATAACACTGAATACTTGGTTTCATGCACAGTAGAATTGATTTACATTTAATTGAGGGCGCTAAAGCAGCGTCAACTGTGCTGATGCGATGTTTTATGAACAAATAGGTGCCACAAGAAAAGTTTACATATACTTTTTTGTATGATGGTACAGTGCATTATAATGTGTTATGTTCATGGAGAAAAAAAATGACTATAAATATCCTTTACTCTTCTTGCATTCTCATATCTTATATAAAAGTTGATGTTACATTTATATTGGTTCTAGGTTGTTTTGAGAGCTTTCTTGCTGCCCATAAACAGAACTAATTCAAGCCTTATTTATAATTGCTTTTGTCATTTAATGTGTGCTATAATTTTCCGTCCTAAGAGACTGCTTGTTCCTTTTTTACATTTATGTTATGTTTTAAATAATAAAGGTTACATATTCAATTAGTAGGGGGCAATAGGCATTCCTGATTAGGATAAGTTATTCACTAGCAGAGACAATGATGATTCAAGACGGTGAATTTAAATCGCTCCCATCCGTCTACTCAAATCGCTCCTTGTTTGAAATCCTACAACCATGATTACAAACATAGCCTCAGAGCTTTCGGCGGATTAGAGATACAACTTTCAGAATAACTTTCCACCCGATATCTTGAATACTGTTGATTTCTCCGAATTCAAGCTAGACCTTGTCTTATGTAATAAGATATTTCAAAATTTTGGAAATTGTTTTACAGATGCTTATACAGCATCGGGAGAAAATGACGTATTATGTACTTTTGAACGCTAAATTTAATAATATAGTGAATCTGAGTCACTTAAATCACTAGAGTGAATTAAAGAGTCACACGTCAGACTTCTACACGCACTACCCAATAGATATTGGCTGTAATTTTGATTTTAGCCTTCTGCTAAAGGCGTATGTTGTAAGGTGCTAAATGGTCATTACTGCAACCAACTTTCAGCTTTGTGCTATTGAATGAAACTGGAGCGATGCAAGTGCGATAAAAGTTTTGGAGCATGTCGTCTACCTGAAGTCTAACTTAAAGACATTATCACATCAAAAATGGCCTTTAGTAACGTATGCTGAATGAACTGGATGCTGGAGTAACCCCCCCACATTTTGCGGTATAGTTTTGCTGGCTGCTGTGCCGCGTCTCTGGCGCAGAAAATCCAGCGAACACAGCGATTTGGGCCGGAGCAAAGCGCGTAAGGGAAAATAAGCCGCGGGGGATTGGCAGCACTGCTAATGTGCCGCGCCAACTCGAGGGGATTCTTGCTGCCGCTTGCCAACTCGCTCGCACCAACACCCCAGCCCCCTTCTTCCCTCCAATTTCACCGCTGATTGGCGAATCGTAGCTTTTGATTCCGCCGCCTATGTGGGTCTGCCTGGTGGGGCTATCTGCGTTCCCGTAATAAAGCAAAGTAGTTTTCAGAGGAGGCGACTCAGAGAATATAATTGCCATCTTGCAAGGCAGAGCACAGTGTAGTTGAATTAAACATACAAAATAAAGAGTAATTTTGATATTGAGAAGCAAATTAAACGGTGGAACACACAGAGTTACGGCTAATTAAAATATCTGGATATCTTCAATCAAAAGACTAGAACACAGTAATAACTGCTAATACGTATAATTTAATTCTCATTTCTATCTATACAATAACGAAATACATCTGCGAATACTTAAATTAATGCTTCTGACGTCCTTCTAACATGAGGAATTCTTCAAATTTTTCAGAACAAAGCCATAAAATGAAATACAGGCCAGGTTCGTATTTCAGTCACAAACGTGGTCGTAACCTTCGACTATAAAACTAATTTTTTGTTGCTATAAACTCACTTGTTTTTCCTTATAAACTTATTTTTTGCTCTAAAAATTCATTTTTCTCAGTTTTAGACTCTATGCAATGTTTTTTTTTTTTTTTTTTTTTTTTGTAAATCGGACTTAAGAAGTCCAACAATGATCAAACTCAAGAAATAGTTAAGATCAGGTAACCCAGTTACGACCTATGATTGTAAAACTCATTTATAATCCACTAAAACATTAATTTATTACTTCATGTCAGTTTATTAATACTTAGTATGACACTTAATTCGTGATGTAGATACTGTTCTGAACGTATGATCAAACACCGCTATATAGCGCATATATCTTCACATTGCGTGGCTCTTCAGTAATGTAGCATCTCCAGATTTCTTCTATCGATGTTATAATATAGTTGATTCTACAATATATTTTGCTTTAATAAAGCGATTTAGAGATAGAGAAAGAAACGGTCAGAGCGAAAGTAATTTGAAATCGTGCTCTAATTTTATGAGTTGCTGTAGTAGAAAGATGGAGCAGCATAACATCCACCGAAATTCTTAACAGCGTTAACATTTCATTTACGAAAATAAGAAATTCTTTTATAAAATTTTCTCTCCCTTTCCACCACCATTTGATATATCAGAAACAATTAAAAATGAATAGACTTCGAAGAACGAAGTGTGAACTTGGAATTTACAGAGTTTTATAATGGTAAATGTCAGATTTCATTATGTGTGATTTTCTCCAAGTTTACACGGCATAACACGTAATCAATATATACATATAAAAAGCTGGTGCGTGTACGTAAAGAGACACTTTTCTCCATGGCCACTCACTCGTGGTTGTGGTGATAGATAGTCGTTGGTCTCCTGCTGTTAGTAAGGGATCTTGGTATTGGTGGGTGGATCAGGGTGGGTGAGGATGGCAAAAATGTGTAATCTATCTACATAAAAAATTCAGCCTCCGTTTGTTTGTGCTCTGAAAATTCAAAAAGTAGTCTGTAGATTGACTTTACACCCCTTAATCTTTGTACAAACCCACATATTGTATCCGATTTCGATGGAACTTTGCACACACATACTTTAAAACAAACAAAACAATACTGTCAACCTTTAATTGCAAAAATTAATCCCCTCTCCCCTTTTCCACTCCCTTAATTTTTGTCAATGTTCTTTTGCATACCCACAGTTTTTACCTGATATCGATGGAACTTTGCATAAATATACCTATAAAACATACTGAAAAATACTGTTTACATTTGATTTCCAGTAGTCCAACCCCTCTCCCTCTTTCCAACTCCCTTAATTTTTGTCAATATTCTTTATAAAACGCTACAGTTTATATCCAATTTTGAACGAACTTTGCACACTTTAAAGCAAACAGTAAAATACTTTCTATATTTGATTTGCAAAATCCCAATTTCTCTTCCCTTTTCCACATTTTTATCAATGTTCTTTGTATATACCCACAGTATTTTTATCCTAAATCGATGTAACTTTGCACACATTTACTTTAAAACAAACAGAAAAATGCTGTCTACATTTGGTTACCAGAAATTCTACTTCTCTCTCTGGTCCTTATTCAAAGCTGCAGTGTCTACCCAATTTTCAAGGAAGTTTCCACACGTATACTTAAAACTAGTACAAAAATACTGTCAACATTTGGTTTAGAAAAAACTAATTCATCTCCCCATTTTCCAACCCTTAATTTTTGTCAATATTCGTTATACGTCCCCGCAGTCTTTATCCAATATCTATGGAACTTTCCACACGTATTCTTTAAAACAAACAGAAAAACACTTTCAACATTTGGTTTACAAAACACCAGCTCCTCTTCCCCTTACCACCGCCTTAATTTTTGTTAATACCCACAATTTTATCCTATATCGATATAACTTTGCAGACATATACTTTAAAACAAACAGAAAAATACTGCCAACGTTTGGTTTACAAAAAACGAACCCTTTATCCAATTTAATTTTTTCAAATGTTCTTTATACAAAGCCACAGTTTTTATCTAATTTTGATGGGACTTTGCATACGTATACTTTAAACACCGAGAAAAAAACGGTCTAAATTAGGTTTACAAATCCCCCACCCCCATCACCCTACTTAATAAAAATTTACATTTGAAACCATTCAGATTTTTGCAAATATCTCGAAAATGGTAGGAAATCGGCCAAAGTGTTCTAAAAAATACTTTGGAATCTTCTATAATGTACTAGAATGTTCTTGAATTAACTAAATTGTTCTAGATTAGGTCACATTTTTAAGCTTTTTCAGCTATTAAAAATAATTCATATGTGATATATTCAGTTTGTAAACCAATTTTGGTGGTCCTTTCACTGGCAGATTGCTGTTTTGGCAGTTAATAACACAGATTACGTTTTATCCTAGAAATATTTAAGGTTCCATACAAAAACATTAACATCTTTAAAATACATGACAATCACTAACGTAGTCGTGTGTACCGGCTAGTAATTTATTTAATTGTCATATTGAATAATTTCGTCAGGCAGCGTAAATAGATTGCGGGATCGATCAAAGAGTCGCAAGTAAACATGTAAGTATGTTGTTACGTCTCCTTGACTACACTGCCGTGGCCCACCTCAACTGTCACCGCGATATCACGTGCTGATTGGCGGCTTCCACGTAGCACCGCTGCTGTTGACACTGATTGCGCTCTGATCCAAGCTGATTGGCTGTTTCGCGACACCCTCTGACGTGTTCTGCTTAGGCTCGTTATATGACAAAACAATAATCATTACCGACTTTTCACACCGTTATAGAACTGCGAGCACACGTACCGATTGTTTGTCATAAGATTTGACTGTATCTCTGCAACCCGTTTTTCTTAGAGTGAATCATCTTTTGGATTAATTCTGTTGCCTTTTAGCGCATGTTACGCCAACTATAATTTGATTTCTATAACTAATAATAACAGAAATAAGACAGTGTGCCAAAGTTATCTATTGTAGTAATGACTTATGCGATTTTACAATTACCAGTATATGTCGAATATTCAAATCCATGCTTTCATTTATAAAGTTCAGATGTTATCGTTGGATACGGCTCTGATGGTCACAATTGTTCGCCTCAGAGTTATACATCTGACGTAGAAAACAATACCAAACGCGTCAGCGAAAATTGTAGGTGGTTTGCGGATAGAAGTCGGACACCAGTTCACAAAAATTGTGGTTTATTTTTAAATTTGGTAAATGGGATATTTTGCAAATAATTCCTGGTCCAGGTTGCATTTAAGAAAACCACAGCCTCCACTAATATTACTGCCTGACAATTCAATCATCTACTACACAGTACGCGCATTCATAAGTTCAAGCCGGCAATTACTAGTTACTTAAAAATTAAGGATCAGTTAATCGTCCGCAGCCAGAGTTCATGTAGTTAATATTTATTAAATAATCTTTGTTTTATTTTTGGAAAATTAGTTTTTGTATCGACTAATTGTTATTATTAGGAAAGAGCTACAATGAAGTTAAGAACTGTATTGGCTGAACTCAAGGCGCTGTTATTCGTCCCATCCCCTTGAAGTATGCAATGTGCCACACAGACCTACTGTGTGTGGCTCACTCCGCATCAGCATAGCTATTCTGGTCCCCGCGTGGCATGTAAACACACCCAGCAAAGTCGGCGAGCGAGAAAAGTCTTCCATCAAGCTGTCGGCGAAAAAAGTTCGCGGCCGCTAGCTGCATCGGGAAGGAGGGATGGGAGCGGCGGCAAAGTGAGGGGAATTGGGAGGAAGTGGTTGCTAGCCTTACTAGCACTTTCCTCTAGGCGGCTTTTGAGACCAGAGCAAACTTTAACTTCGTCGGCTTATTTCGTCAGCAGGTGGGGTAGGTTTTGGTCTCGTGAGAAGTTTAGAAAGTGTACGAACTAAAAAGGAATACAGCGATATCTGAGTGTTAAGCTTTCCAATCTCCCCACTCAAACAGTAGCGCAGCGAGCATGGTGTGTCAACAGGAACGCTCGGGGCTGGCCTTAGGAAGGATGCTGATTCAAATACCCGACTACATCTACGTGTGTACTCTGCAATTCAGAAAACTTGTAGGTAGCAGATGTTACATTGCACCAAAATTAATCGCTATTCTGTGTATTTCAATCCCGAATATCACGAGGCATGAAAGAATTCATATAAACATCAGTGCGACATCTTATTTCTTTACTCTTATCACTCCTGTCATTCCAGCCCAATCAAGTTGAGGACGAAGTATTTCATCGCACTCGTAAATAAAAGTGGGTGTACACATGTTCACTAATAAGTGCAAACGAAATCTACATCGTCTGTTTACCTCAGTAACCCAGCCCAATTTATTTTCGAATTAATTCTGTGACGCTTTCATAAGGACTGCAGCAAGTAGTCGTGAATCGAGCGGCTCTGCTCTGTATTTTCTCTATACTGACAAACAGTCCCCTACGAAATAACCGAGCGTGGTGGTGTAACGGATAGCGTTCTGGCCTCGCATTCGGGAGGACGGTGGTTCGAATCCCCGTCCGGGCATCCAGATTTGGGTTTTCCATGGTTTCCCCAAATCACTCCAGGTGAATGCCGGGATGCTTCCTTCAAAAGGCCATGGCCGAATTCCTTCCCATTCCTTGCCCCCATCCTTTCACGTCTCTAAAGACCACGTTGTTAAAAAGGGACGTTAAACTGTTACAAAAAAAAAAAAAAAAAAAAAAAAAAAAAACCTACGAAATGGGTCCCGAACGGCGCAACAGAAGTCCAAACGCGGACACACAAGAGTTTTGTACGCTATCTTCTCTGTCTGTGAATTACAAGTACAATTTTTTAAGATTGGACTTATGAATCGCAACCTAGAATTTGCTCTACCTACTAATCGAATTTATGTGCAAGTCCCATTTCATATTGTTTTATACTCTTACGCCCAAATACCTCACGGAATCGGCCATATCAATAACTGAACAGTTTAATTTGTATTTCTGAACAAACTAATTCTTTTTGTTACTTATGTGCATTGCCTTACACTTTTTACATTTTAGTGTAAGTTGCGATTTGTTGCACCATGCATAAATAATTCCCTGATCTCGTTCAATTTCTAACTAAGCAATCGGCCGAATTCCTCATTTGCCAATTTACCAGTTTCCATAAATCTCTCAAGGACAAACTGATTGTTTTTTTTTCTGTCGTCAGTCTTTCGACTGGTTTGATGCAATCCTCCATCCCTTCCTATCCTGTGCTAATCGCTTTATTTCTACATTTCCCTCACAGCCCACGTCCTCAATTATCTGCTTCGTATATTCAAATCTCTGTCTTCCTCTACAGTTCTTACCTTCGACTGTTCCCTCCACCAACTAATTAACCAATCCAGCACGTCTCAAAATATGACCTACCAGCCTGTCTCTTCATTCTGTAAGCTTCTTCCACAAACTTCTTTTCTCACCCACCATTTCCAAAACTCTTTCATTTCTTACTTTGTCTGTACACTTAATTTTCAGCATTCTTCTGCAGCACTACATTTCAAATGCTTCAATTTTCTTTATTTCCGGTATTGTTAAAGTCCATGTTTCTCTACCATAAAGTGCTGTGCTCCACACAAAGAGTTTTAAAAAGTTCTTTCTAATTCCTAGATCAATATTTGAAACTAAAAGGTTTCTATTTTTCATGAAGGCTCTTTTTGCTAGTGCTATTCTGCTTTTAACATCATTCCTGCTTCGGCTAACGGTTGTAATTTTACTTCCCAAGTAACAGAATTCACTTACTTCTCCTATTGCATCCAATCCTATGTTTATATTTAATGTACTAGTATTGGTATCATTTCTGCTACATTTCATCACTTTTGTCGTGCTTTGATTTATATTCAGGCCAAAATCTTCGTT
This sequence comes from Vandiemenella viatica, assembly GCA_031002005.1. Taxonomy (NCBI): domain Eukaryota; kingdom Metazoa; phylum Arthropoda; class Insecta; order Orthoptera; family Morabidae; genus Vandiemenella; species Vandiemenella viatica. The sequence continues at coordinate 360,333,038 of CM061920.1, forward strand.
CAGTATTTTGTTCATGCCATTCAGTAACTTCTCAACATCCTCAGCCCTCTCTGCTACAAGACAATGTCATCAGCAAATCGTAGCATACTGATTTTTTCTCCCTGAAAACTTAGCCTCATAGAAATTTTTCTTTGACTTTCTTCATTGCTTCTTCTACATACAAGTTGAATATTAACGGGGATAGACTACATTCTTGTCTCACACCCTTTTTAACTGATGCATGTCTCTCATGATTCTCTACTTTTATTATAGCTACTTGATTTTTATATAGTTTATATTCTTCTATCTCGATACTTTAGACCTGACTTCTTTAAAATTTTGAACATCTTGTCCCACCTAACATTATCAAAAGCTTTTTCTAAATCAACAAATGCCATAAAAGTATCTTTGTTTTTCTTGATCCGCCCTTCAAGTATTAAAGACAGAATTGCTTCCCTTGTACCGCGATTTTTCCTAAACCCAAACTGATCTTCACCTACTATCTCTTCTACTACCCTTTCCATCCTTCTGTTTATTATTCTGGTCAGTAATTTTGAAACATGTATTGTTAGACTAATAGTGCGATAATTCTCACATTTGCCGGCTTGTGCTTTCTTTGGATGTGTGAAGATGATATTTGAATTAAAATTAGTTGGAATTTCTCCGTTTTCATAATTTTCTGATATCAGCTTGAATAATCTTTCGATTCCTTCCTCTCCAAGGAATTTAAGAAGTTCATCAGGGATCTCATCTATTCCAACTGCCTTATTTACTTTCAAGTCATTCAGAACTTTATTAAATTCTGTCCTAAGTCATCAATGTCGACATCGCCTTCCTTTTCCATTACACTATTGTTCAAGTCGTCCCCAACATACAGTTTCTCAATGTATTCTTTCCATCGGTTAGCTCTATCTTCTGAGCTTAAAAGAGGTTTCCCATCGGCAACTTTAATGTTCATACCGCTTTACTTCATTTCTCCAAAATTCTGTTTGATCTTTCTATATGCAACATCTACCTTACCTACGACCATTTCCTTTTCTACTTCTTCACACTTTTCTTGTAGCAATTTTTATTTTGCTATTTTGCATTTCCTATTTATTTAATTTCTAATTTGCCTGTACTGCTCTCTTCCCGCTTCATCCTCAGCATTTTTGTACCTTTTCCTCTGATCCATCAGCTCCAAAATTTCTTCTGTGATCCAAGGTTTTCGGGCAGCTTGTTCACTAAAGCCTAATGTTTCTTTACCAGCTTTCATTATTTCAGTTTTTAATGCATTCCATTCGTTCTCGGTTGAGCTCCCCTTATACTTCTTAGACCTAAGTCTCACATTTCTGCAAATTTTTCTCTCGTGCTAGATTGTTTCAGTTTATTATCTTCCAGTCTGTTCTGCTTATACTGCTTCGTTATTCGCTTAAATTTCAGCCTGCACTTCATTATTATCAAATTATGGTCAGAGTCATTAAAGGTTCTATATTTCATTCAGAAGGTATGTAACCCTCACAAAACAGCTGATTCAATTGTAACACAGAAAAAGCAGGTTCAATTTCAGTATTTACTATATTTTCCGATGAGTTTCTGGCTTCAACCATAGCTTAGGATGCCGATTATGCTACAGATTTATTTTTAAAAATCGTTGGATATTTTCAATACTCGGAAGGGGCTTCATGCGCAAACTATTTGGGACAAGTAAACCTTCTTTTTGTTTCATTTAACTATTTGTCCATGAGACAGTACATATAACATATAGAAAAAATTAGACCCAACTGTTTATATGAGTGAACGCGTTATGTTGTGTCATGCTGCTGGGGTGACGGAATTACAAATGCTAATGCATCATTGGTGAGCACTTGTAGATACGCAATGTCGCATGCACACGTTGTAAGGATATTTATCGGTTTTTAAGACACAGTATTGGTTAATTACACACAAGAACGGATAGACGTCTATAGGATAGTGTCAGATTTTGAATTTAGCCCTCAGCTTTCCACCAAACTGTACAAAAATGTTTACTTTAAAATAAGTTTTACATTCGTTATAATTATTTTGCACTTCACTACACGTGCGATTTTATGCATAGATATCTGTATAAATTATATTTTTTCCACTTTTTCACTGTTGCTTTTCATGGTGACAGCTAATGCACTCGTAAGAAAAGGTAACACGATATCATGCGAGGTAATGATAGTGATAATCTAACTAAAATTTGATATGCACACCATGGAAAAAAAATTGTTTTCAAAATATTCTAGGTCTTATATAATACGTCTAGAGTATGCAAATCTAATATATATTACTGTGTGTGTGTGTGTGTGTGTGTGTTTAAGAATAGTCACCATTTGTTAACTCACAATGTAAATACCACACAACGTACATTTTCATTTGTCGCAGCCCTATTGTTTTAATGCCCAATGTCATATTAGATATGATATGATTTGAGTAACAAGAGCGTGCTTTTGGTTGATGAAGAAACAGACACCATGTTCTCACTTCCGTCGTGTGTCCCACTTTACAAACTCGTCTTATACCCAGCTGGAAGTTTTCTCATTAAAATAAATTTTCTGTCCGTAAACGCGATGGTAACTTAAGCCCTGTTCGATCGCCTCGTTCACGAGACAAGGGGAGGGCGGGAAGGCATTACTTCTCCCTGGAGACAGCTTGCGACGTTTTAAAATCGGAAACAGTAAAACGAACTTGGTTGTGGCTAGTCGACGATAAAAGTGGGAAGTGTCTCAACCATAACAAAAAATAGATCTGAGTGGCAAGTGGCGGCAGAGATCAAGAACTTTTATAAATGAGCTGTAATTTTAGCGGTATAGTGGCATGCTGATTGTAGCAGAGAGGTTCTATCTGATATAACTGTCCACATCATACAAACGGCCAGGAAGCTAACATTCTATGAAGGGATTTCATACTTAAATTAAAATTTATTATTCGATCAAAAAGGGTAAATAATTAATTTACATAATGTTGTTTTACCTCCTATACATTGTTCTTACATAATTATTTCGGTAGGTTATACGCTGAAGTGCCAAAAGACGTATGATACCCGCTAATATCACGTGGGTATCCCTTTTTCCCAGTGAAATGCAACAGCCCGACGGGGCATTGACTCTACGAGGCATCAGTAGTCTCTGCAAGAAATATTCAGTCATACTTTCTCTACACCAGTCAATAATTATTAACGTGTTGCCGGTGAAAGTTGTTGTGCATGAACCGACCTTTCAATCACGTCCCAGATTTTTTCGATTGGATTAATGTCTGGTGATCTACGCTACCAAACCATTCGCTGAAATTGTCCAGGTTATTCCTTAAACCAGTCACGAGCGAGTTTGGCACGGTGGCATGGCGCATTGTAGTTCCGGATAACTCCCGTCATTGTTTGGGAAAATGAACACGATGAATGGTTGCAAATAATCTCCAAGCAGCTGAACTTAACAGCCAGTGATCGGTTCAGTTTAAATGGTGCTCTATTAGATTTAATTACCTTTACTTTCTGTATTATTCAGCTCATAAAAAATTCTTAATTTGCTATCTTCTCCTTCCGAATAATATTCAGCATTCATTTATAACCCACGCCTGAAATTCAGCACTATTTTTTTTTGACACCAAATCCATCTTGTTCATGCGTAACTCTTTAAAAAATTCTTCCTTATCTTTGAGACAATATTATTCTGATATGTAAGTGGTTTAACTTGTGTGTAATGCGTTTATAACGAGATTAATTCTACAGCTATCTCTATAGACTGTTGCCCATCCCTAATGATCTCTTTTCCTAAAAAAGTGGATTATTGTCGTGTTCATATCACGCCATTCATAATTAGCTAATCCCCTTCATTCAAGCAGCATAGTAAGGCTTCGGATCTTTTGCTTATGGATTTTCATGTAAAAATATTCATTTGGTGCTTCGTACATTGCGAAAAGAATCCCTTTTTGGTCTTCTTTAGTATCGGCAGTTATAGATATATCATCAGCGAACTTCAGTATATCAACTCATTCTCCGCGAATATTTACACTTGACCTTCTTTTCTTATTTTGACTATTATTTTCTAGAATTGTAGATTGCTATTATTTACCTGCGACTTCGTTCGTGTGGACTACTAAATACTGGGACCGGTTTCTTAAATTGTTTGGATAACGACCCCAGAACTATTGACACATAGTTGATTTGCATCTTTTTATCTTTCAGTTGCTCGTTGTGTCGGCATTCTCGTTCAATTTAGAAAGAATTTATTTGGTTTTGCTTGATGGAAAGTATCTTAGCTACCCTCCTTTGTACCTCTCCCGAACCAACTCGCGTATTTAATTACGATAATGTAGGTCCCATGGAAAGGGTAATAGAAGAGATAGTAGGTGAAGATCAGTTAGAATTTAGGAAAAACCGTGGTATTGGGGAAGCAATCCTGGCATTAAGATTAATACTTGAATGGCGTATCAAGAAAAACAAAGATTCTTTTATGGAGTTTGTTGATTTAGAAAAAGCTTTTGATAATGTTAGGTGCGACTAGATATTCAAAATTTTAAAGAATTCATGTCGAAAATATCGAGATAAAAGAATACTTTATAAACTATATAAGAATCAAGTGGCTATAGTAAAAGTAGAGAATCATGAGACTCATGCGTCAGTTAAAAAGGTGTGAGAGAAGTTTGTAGTCTATCCCCGTTCATATTCAACTTGTAAAGGAAGTAACAGAAAAATTCTCATGTGGCATAAGTGTTCAAGGAAAAAAAATCAGTATGCTACGTTTTCCTGATGACATTGTCTAGTTAGAAGAACAGGCTGAGGATATTGAGAACTTACCGATTGGCATGAACAAAATATTGAAGCAATATTTTGGACTAAATTTAAATCAAACAAGACAAAAGTGATGAAATGAAGCAGAAATGATATCAATTACAGTAGATTAAATATAAAAATAGGATCGGATGCAATAGGAGAAGTAAGTGAATTCTGCTACTTGGGAAGCAAAATTACAACCGATGGCCGAAGCTGGAAAGCAGAATAGCGCTAGCAAAAAGAGTCTTCATGAAAAATATAAATCTTTTAGTTTCAAATATTGATCTAGGATTTATAAGGAACTTTTTAAAACTCTATATGTGGAGCTCAGCACATTATGCTAGTGAAACATGGAATTTAGGAAAATCAGAAAGAAAGAAAATTGAAGCATTTGAAATGTGGTGCTATAGAAGCATGCTGAAAATTACGTGGACAGGCGAAGTACGAAATGAACGAGTTTTGGTAATGATGGGTGACGAAAGAAGTTTCTGGAAGAAGCTTACAGAAAGAAGAGACAGGCTGGTAGGTCATATTTTGAGAAATGCTGGATTGGTTAATTTGTTAGTGGAGGGAACAGACGAAGGTAAGAACTGTAGAGGAAGACAGAGATTAGAATATATAAAGCAGATAATTGAGGACGTTGGTTGTAAGGGGTATGTAGAGATGTAGAGGTTAGTGCAAGACAGGAAGGGATCAAACCAGTCCAAAGACTGATGACAACAATAGTCCTAGCCCACCATACTCGATAATTCGTATGACCAAGTTTTTATATCCCAGTTTCTCCTAGGAGATAAGTTGCTGCATTTATTTTCAAATTAAGTAGATGTTGGTTTCATGATATGAAACTTTTTCATATCTTTCTGGAAACGAATCAAGGACAAAACTGAGAGTCTTGGCTTAACTCTCTTACTTTAGATGGTGATTTATTTATAGTTTTGGTACTGAATGAGTAAGCTTTTGTTATTGATAGACTGTGACTGTAAAGCAGGGAGGCAATTGCCTCCATGATATCGCATTGAGATACGATTTTATGAAAATAAAAATTTACTAGCGCTATTAATTTTCATAAGCGAACGGTTTATGAAAAACTGCCATTAGCTTAATGTGTCGTGTAATATTGAGCGCTTCCTTTACGCCGCCTGGGCCGAGCGAGTGTGGTTAAACAGCGGAACAACAGTCCGCTGCTGCGACGTCCATTGAAGCCGTGATTAATGGTCGTCCCGAGTACCTGCCACACAACAATTAATGTTTCATTAGGGGAGAGAAGTGGCAGGCGATTACAGGCATGTTAGCGTCACAAGAGACACGCGTCTTGCAACATGCAGGGCGGCACGTACCCTCGAATTCGTAGTGCCGTAGTGGCGGCTGGTGACGCAATTATCTGTAGGGAAATAATGACCTCCGCTGGCTATTCAGATATTTAGCTTTCTAGACGTTACGCGACACCTACTATAATGAATTTGGAACTGTTTGAGAATGCACTTGGCGAACAAAATAATGCGCGCAGTCACTGATAAACTTATTCAGTAAACTATTGAGTAAAACACTCTAAGGCCGCGTTTACATGATGCGAGTTGACTGGAACGACAGTTGGCCGGACCGTCGGTGGTGGGGGAAAGAGGGTGGACTAGCATGCTAGTAATAATTAGAAGACAGTGCACTGTCCACTGTGAGGACAGTTCTCTTCTCCTACATTGTGATCTTATTGAAAATAATATGTCCATATCACACAAAGGAATTAACATCGTAGTTGATTTGTTGATGATAATGTTGAATGATATGAATAATAATAAAATAAAACGTAGAAAAACGTTAAAAGAGTGGATATTAAAAAGAAATGCTTTAAATTCCTCAGCGCCTTTTTTAAAAAATAAAGTTGCAAGTGAAAATATAGAGTTGCATCATTTAAGACTAACTGTATCTCAATTTGAAGAGTTATTGTGAAATATTTTTTCCGATACATAAAAAATGACACCACTATGAAACAATTTTTTGATAGCAGAGTCTCTAAAATCCTTGTTCTTATAATTTTTATTCTTCAAATTCCACTTTCTTGCATTTCTAAATATTTTAATGCCTCTGCTTCACTCCGCGTACGCGACTTGTTAGTTGTCGCCATCTTGATTGTTGAACTCGCACGCCAAAAGTTAATCGTGAACCGAGACCACTATCCTCAGTCAACTGTCTGTCTTGTACCTGTTAACTCGAGGAGAGTGGATGGACTACCCAGTGCTGCGCGCGCAGCAAGACAGTCCACACTCGTTCCAGTCAACTCGCACCGTGTAAACGGGGCATTAGGCAACATTAAGTGGGAAGAGCGAATCACCTGGTGAAACTAATATTGGATTGCACTTTGTAGGATGAGCTTTAAAGTATTATAATGTGTATACGAATAGTTCTCATAAACCATCATTTTTAATATTATGGTTCTGTATGGAATAAACTTCCTCATTTGCTGGTTAATAATAACGAGAAAATACAGACAGGAACTCCTCATCTTGTATTTTGTCACCACAGCTCTGACGAAAATATTACAACCTTGATACAAATTTTCGGTTACGATTCTTCTTACTTAAAAATAAAAATTTAAAACTAACCCCTTACTTTGCCTGTGTCTGTAAGGATAATTAAATATATTTGGTAAATTCGGTTTAAATTTATTTACTATTATGTGAAAAACCTCATTCATTAATGACCTAACTTAAATACTTTTCCAACTATGTCTGTGATACAGTTGTGATAGATAATAGAGTTAATGGGGCTCTACTGATACTTATGTGCATTAATACAGGGCGTTCGCCGGGAAACGCTACCCTCCCAGTCTGTTGCCGTCGGCAACTTGCTGGGACAGTGGAGCCAACAACTCCCGCCACACGGCGCCGTGAATCACCGCACTGTTTAACACCTCCGCTGCCCCAACAGTGTTGTGAATAAACGTTTCTTTGCGGTTTGGCTGGTTTGGGGCTTCATACTCTTACTAATCTGTACCGTGTTTGAGTGTGAGTAAAATTATGGTACGTTACAGTTTGCAACAAAGAATATTTCTCTACGATACATATGTGAAGAAGAAGTCGTTTAAAAAGTGTCGCAGTAAATTTTCCTGGCGCTTTACTGCCAGCTAAATCAACAATTCTGCGTCTGGTTAAAAAAGTAAGAGAAACGGGTTAATTTTTTAACAACCGTATTCTCACAGAGGAGAAAATTGACGATATCGCTTTTCGACTAGAACAGTCACCCAAAAAATCATTAAGTCAGTTAGGGCAGCAGGCAGGCGTATCTAAGACGTCAGCTTGGGAAGAAACAAAGCTAGTTCACTTAAAGCCGTACAAAACAATTGTGGTGCATAAAATTACAGAAATAGACCAGGGGCCTAGGATTATATTTTGCAACTGGTACCTGCAGGGTGTCCACGATGGCACTGTTGATCCGCAACTGACGTCACATTTAAATGCTTAGCACATACAAGTTTATGAAGCGTAATTATTATGAAATAGTCCGCGGCCGACGGTCGAACAATGCCGGAAACTGACCGCTCGCTCGACGGGAGCAGTTTCTTCCTGGTAGCGCTAACAGTGGGTAGCGTTTCCCAGCGAACGCCCTGTATATCTCTAGCGATCAAGCAGCTTTACATTCGGAAGGTCGCGTGTTCCAATCTCTGTTCCGCCATCCAGATTTCGGTTTTCCATGCTTTCTGAAACCAGTACAAGCCTCAAAAAGGTCATATCGGAATTCCTTACCTTTACTAGTCCTCCGTTCTTTCCCGCCTTTAATAACTTGTACGTTTACAAGGTGCCAAGCCTTACAGAAATAAATAAAATGAAAAACCTTTTTAGTGCAGTTAATTAATCAAATTCAGAGAAGAGGAATTTATTTTGATGCAAAGCACACACTGCCCCTCAAAGTTGCGTAAAGTCAGATAATAGTTTTGAATGTGTCCCAAATCAAAACTACTGTGACATTCAAAGTGTTCTTGGTAGCAAGTAGTAGTAAGTGGTTCGCTTTAGGGTTTTTCACCTAAGGAAAGCTCGTTGTTATAAGTTGCCTCAGTCTGTGTCACATTACGAGTCAATGTTTTGTATTATGCAAAGTCTTATAATACTTATATCGCTCTTTCGGCTAAACTTTTCCTTTTGATTCGGTTATGCGTGGTCATCCTTAGTAGACTTATTTCACAAGTCGCAAATACCTGGTGATATGTAATGAGCCCTCCTTTCTGTAATCTAATCATTTGTCTCGGTTACGTATATCACTTAAATCCGGAATTGATAATATATCAAGTTTTGCTTTCCCTTTTATTTAAAACATTGATTTAGTTTCCATTGTTTAATTTTGTGTCTTTTAATCTTCGTTGTGTCTGGCTTGTTTTCTGTTACTTAGATTGGTTTTGGTCTAATTGCACTTTTGTAAGCAGTCGTTTCTGGTTCTAGTGAACGGTATGTTGTCTGTCATATGACTTTACATGTTTTGTCTTTCGCTATTCACTGTTTTTTTCATATACAGCAGTTCCGGGACAATGCCAATGCCGTGTGATTTTTCGCTGTATTGTGTTTTCGTACTTGACTCTCTGAATCATTTTCATCTGTTTTGTGCAGCGTATTTTAATCATCTCCCATTAGGTTTGGTCATTTCTGTTTAAGACCCTTTGTTGAGCTATTTTCTGCAAAAACCTTGCAATCATAATCCTGCTGATATTTTTTACCATTTTCCAAACTACATAGCGTAGTGAATTTGTACCAACAAGAATGTCTGTTGCTTTATAGTAATTAATAGTAATTAATAGTAATTAATATTAATTAATAGTAATTAATCAAGGAATATAATAGTAATTAATCAAGGAAAATTATGTACGTAATTTAATGTTTAACTATTTATAGTTTACAAGGTGATTATCATTTTGAAAGAGTATCTAGAAATTCTGTAAAGAGTAAGTAGTAATAGTTGTAGTATTCATTTACTGTATTTATATTTCAAACCAATTGCTAGAGACAGTTCAATAAGCATCCTCGTAAAACGTTATTCAGGAAATTGTAGCACATTCGTGCCGATATGGGGTGTTACACTTGTCAACAATACCCTCTGATTATTCATTTCCTCAGACGAAAGCAGATATTCGTCAAATATTTTATTTATGCTGTTAATTTTCTCCCTATGTCCATTTTGCTGGCAATGCTTACTTCGGGATTAAACAGAGTCCACGAAATAACGTTTTCAAATTGCAACAATATTCCATCCACAGTAATTTATCTGGTGTTCTATGTCTTTTTCATAAAATTTGAACGTGGAATTAATGAAGCTGTAAACCTCCAATAAAAAATCTGAAATTATTTTGAGTTAAAACACTTAAATCACAAATAAGAATACCATTTAATGTTAAGAAGCATTAAACTAATTCGTGCACAAGATTGTGGGCGTAAGGAAGACATGTAGGAAATGGGATAGAAATTTTCTGTTTAAATAGTTGAAAGGGGAGAATTTTTCAATTTTGTGTTGAAATACAATTTTTTTTTTTCTTTTTTTCCAGGCGACACTTAAGTCTGAAGCGAAAATGAAACATTATATTCCGATCTAATAAATTTAAACACCACGCATAAAATGGTGGAATTATTAAGGTACAAGACTACGAATTCCTTGCAGAAGTTTACATATTACTTAAGAGCGAACATTTCAACATTTTCCCCCTAATTAATTTACGTGATGTTGAGGTTATTAGAGGCGGAAAAGGCGTGCCGAAAGGAACGGGAAAGTTATTATTCTTTTATTATGGCTTTACGCCTAGTCGACATTGAGGTCATTAGAGGCGGGATGGGACTGGAGACAAGGAACGGGAAGGCATTCAAACATGGCCTTTGGAAGGAAACATCCCGGCGTTCACCTGGAATGATTTAGGGAAACCATAGAAAACTCAAATCTGGATGCCCGATTGGGATTCGAACCTGCGTCCTACCCGAAGCGAAGACATAACGTTGCCGCTTATCTATCAAGCTCTGTCTAGGCACTGATAGTTTTACGCTGGACATTTATGAGCAAAGTTGCCTTGATTTGAGAATTCTAATTGTACTTCTAGTTCATCACCGATATTTAAACAGATAATAATTTTGTAATCTTGGTTGTCCGGGTTGAACCGCGTCAATTTGTTTAGACCTAACGTTTCGGCCATCATTTTGTGGCCTTCTTCAGAGTACTGTCACGGCTGGAACTGCTGCCGCCTATATATAGCTCCCGAAGAACGCAGTAGTCGTTTGGAGTGACGTCACTCAAACTACCGCCGCCAGCGTGGCCGGTCCGATGGGGGCCTGCGTCCCGCGTTTTCCTGATCAAGCATGACCATATTTGGTCAAGTTGTAGCCCGCCGTCCGCGTTCATATTATCTGGTCGTTTTTTAATATCCAATGCTTCTCTGACACGCCGGGGCCACCATCTGCTTTCTTGAACCAATACACTTGTGTCATTGAATAAAATTGCGTGCCCACTGTCAGCAGAGTGTTGCGCTACAGCTGATTTGCTGACGTCATTATTTTTAAGATGTCTCATGTGTTCACACAGCCTTTCCTTGACTGTTCGTCCAGTTTCGCCGATATACACTTGGCCACAGATACAGGGTATCTAGTATACGCCCGCTGTCTGCAACTTCTCCCTCTTGTCTTTGACTTTTAAAAGCACATCAGAAATCTTCCTAGGCGCTCTGTATATTGGACAGATATTTTTCTTTTTTAAAAGACGGCCGACTTTATCCGTCACCCCGTGGACATAGGGTAAATACTGCCGTGGGTCCGTCTGTTTGTCTTCTGGCTTCGGCTTCCGGTGTCGGAACACAGGGTGATGCTCGAGGTGCAAGCCTTGCAGTGGCCTTATTGATGACGTCAAGGCTGTAGCCGTTGGCCAGAAACGTCTCTTTTAAAATTTTCCTTTCAGCGGCTATGCTCGATTCGTCGCTGACTATGGAAGCACGGACGGTTAATGTTTTTAAAATTCCACGTTTCACTGCTGGATGGTGGTGAGAGGCTGCATGCAAGTAGCGATTGGTGTGCGTGGGCTTGCGGTAAACTCCGTGCCCTAGGGAGCCATCTTCCTTCCGTTTCACTATAAAGTCCATAAAAGGAAGTTGTTTGTCCACCTCAACTTCCAAGGTGAATTTAATTTTATCGTGGGCACTATTTAAATGTTGGAAAAAAGCCTGGAGGGATTCTCGCCCGTGAGGCCAGATAACAAATGTGTCGTCCAAGTAACGCAACCACAAAGAAGGTTTCAGAATATAATTGTTGACCACTTCAGCCTCAAACGCCTCCATATACACGTCGGCCACAATTGGAGACAGTGGGCAACCCATCGCTGCTCCCTCATTCTGCTGGCAGAAGTCCCCTTGGTATTGAAAGAAGGTGGTCCTGAGACAGAATTCAGTCAGTGACGCCCATTCTTCTGGTAGACTGAGATATCCTAGTCGTTCCCTGATGATATTTATGGCTACATCAATTGGCACGTTTGTGAACAGTGACGTGACGTCGAAGCTAACTAATAAGTCACTGTCTTGAGTGACAGATATCTGAAAACGCTGCAGAAAATCTGAAGACTATAAAAAAAGGAAAAGAATTTAAATCCGTATCGTATCAACCTCCTCGTTAATTGCCAATTACTACTGACGGGATTGCTTGAGAACAAAGTAACATTGTAAAACTTAGAAAAATCTATTGTCCAACGTATATTCCGTTTCTAATATAAATAAAAATGCGCTAGATACTTTCGTCGTGTGTACAGAAAATCTAACTTAAGATACTAGAATCTGACATTATAAGATGTAATCTAAATAAAAAGACCTATACATTAATCGGGGTATAGGAACCGTAAACTGCCCGACACAAGAAGGTATCAAAAGTATTGACAAAGGACGAACACTTTATATGTGTTGAACCAACCTTTTGATTCATTGCCGCCAGGGAATAGAGCGAATCCTTGAGACACCCCTGCCGTGCTAGAGGGAAGTCACGTGGTAAAGACCCCCATGGAGAAACGACCAAGAGTTTATTTATTTGGAAGTAAGATGAGTCAGCGAGCCATAATTTTTAACCTTAGCCCAAAAGGAAAATGAGAGATGTGTTGCAGGCGAGTGTAGGATTCAGCCGAGTGTGGTTGGCGCGTGTTCCTCTTTAGCCCGCTCAGCCAGGCGGCTTTTAACCGGTCTTTTCTAGACGGAAATGTATGCGCATACATTCCCCGTTCTCGGCCGCTGGAAGAAAGGACGGCTGACTTGCAGCCGTTTATAACGACGGTAAATTTGTGCAGCCTCCCCAGAGCACACGCGTCCTCGCGCTGCAGCCATAAATCACGGACGACAGGCGTGCCAATGACGTCACACGCCACTGACGGCTGTCACCCGGATTGGACCCCGGACCAATAACAGCTGGGGAGCTGCAAGGAACACTACCGGCTTATATCTCTGCTAGCAGAATAACCTGCGCTGTCCAGGCTGGTTGGTAGAGAAACATGTGTACCGAGTATTAACATCATCTCCCCAGAAATATAAACGTGTATTTGTGTAGCTGTGTTTTTGAAAAATAAATAATTAATATTATACTCAATGATATAAGCGTCCTGATGGTTCAGCAGTTAAGGTGTCTAACTGGAGATCGAAAGATCCTGGTTTGAATCCCTGTCTCGATGGGGATTATCGTAAGCCCTTAACACTGCCTTTACTTCTAGCACAACTTGGTGTGTAATGTGAAGAGCGGAAGAACGCTTCCGTGGTTTGGATTAAACGTTAAACTGTAGGCCCCACTACAGGGCAAACAAATCCAGTTGTAACAGAAAGTAAAGGCAAGCGAAAAAACGAAAGGAAGGCTTAATGCGGCCCTAGTTGGCCGAAATGAACATACATACACAGTTTTACCCACAATGGACAGTAGGAAAAAAATTAACTTTACTCGCTATCGAACCCGCAGACATATGAACGGAAATGTAACGACATCGTATGTGGCCGTTTTATCATTTCTAACCTATTAAATAGAGATTTTAATTTGTTGTTATGGAACTATTTGTTTTTTCGGGATGAAAAGTATTCTTCATTGTAATCCATTTACATTCTAGTTTCGTTGAAAATTTCACTCATATCCGATGAGTTATTATAGCGTGATTGAGTCACAAACATCCACCCACCCAAACTTTCGAAATTGTAATTTTAAATGACGGGTTGATCTGACTGTTCGTACAAATCATTTTTTCCCATTTGATTAACTAAATGTAATTATTAAATAACGCTAATAACCTCATATTTTTTACGTAGGAATACGGTTGGAACTGTTTACATGTGTCCGAAACGTCAGTAACATTTCGTGAGTAAAATAAAAGCGAAATAAATCTACATATATTACATTTTGCCGCGTAAAATTAGTTGAATAGAACTCTTATTTATTTATTTATTTTTGCTTATATCTTTAAGCCTCGTCGACGTCGAGGTCATTAGTGGCGGGAGAGGGCTGGGGGCAAGGAACGGGAAGGAATTCGGCCATGGCCTTTTCAAGGAAGCTCCTTCCAAATCTTCATGCCCGAACGGGTATTCGAACCTGCTTCTTCCTGAATGTGAGGCCAGAGCGATACTACTCGGTTTCCTCGAGCTGATAGTAAAATTATTGTCCGTTGTTAGTTCGGCAACGAAGGCTGGGAGCGTGACTTCACTGACCTTACCGACGCATTAACCAAGTTTAAGCTTTTTTTAGTATTGATATACACAGACGGAAAAAAAAATCCCAACACCAAGAAAAAATTATTGTAGAGTAATGAAATTTGGACAATGCATTTGTCAAGTTAACATGTTTAATTGATTAAATTTTCAAGATCACAGGTTAATTTAAGCTCAAGAAAATGCATTTCAAATGTGAAATACTGTTAAATTAATAGCCGGTGTAACCTCCAGAATTTTGAATGCAAGCCTGCAAACGTGAATGCATTGTGTCATACAGGTTTCGAATGTCACTTTGTGGTATGGAGTTCCATGCTTGTTGTACTTGTGCTGTCAATACTGGGACGGTCAGTGCTGGCTGTGGATGATGCTGGAGTTGTCGTCCAATGATATCCCATACGTGTTCAATTGGAGACAGATCTGGTGATCTCGCAGGCCAAGGTAACATGTCGACACTCTGTAGAGCACGTTGCGAGACAACAGCGGTATGAGGGCGAGCGTTATCCTGTTGAAAAACTCCCCCTTGAATGCTGTTCATGAATGGCAGCACTACAGAAATTCGAGCTGCAGTTGGTACCACAGTGACACAACGAACTGTTAGAAATCGGTTACTTCAAGGACAGCTCCGAGCCAGGCGCCCTGTAGCGTGCATTCCACTGACTACAAGCCATCGCCGTTTGCGACTCCAGTGGTGTCAAGCCAGAGCTCATTGGAGGACGGAGTGGAGATCTGTTGTGTTTTCTGATGAAAGCAGGTTCTGCCTTGGTGCCAGTGATGGCCGAGTGTTGGTCAGAAGGAGGCCAGGGGAACGCCTGCAACCAAACTGTCTGCGGCCTAGACACACTGGACCTACACCTGGAGTCATGGTCTGGGGAGCAATTTCCTATGACAGCAGGAGCACTCTTGTGGTTATACCAAACACACTGACTGCAAATTTGTACGTCAGTCTGGTAATTCAACCTGTAGTGCTGCCATTCATGAACAGCATTCAAGGGGGAGTTTTTCAACAGGATAACGCTCGCCCTCATACCGCTGTTGTCTCGCAACGTGCTCTACAGAGTGTCGACATGTTACCTTGGCCTGCGAGATCACCAGATCTGTCTCCAATTGAACACGTATGGGATATCATTGGACGAAAACTCCAGCATCATCCACAGCCAGCACTGACCGTCCCAGTATTGACAGCACAAGTACAACAAGCATGGAACTCCATACCACAAAGTGACATTCGAAACCTGTATGACACAATGCATTCACGTTTGCAGGCTTGCATTCAAAATTCTGGAGGTTACACCGGCTATTAATTTAACAGTATTTCACATTTGAAATGCATTTTCTTGAGCTTAAATTAACCTGTGATCTTGAAAATTTAATCAATTAAACATGTTAACTTGACAAATGCATTGTCCAAATTTCATTACTCTACAATAATTTTTTCTTGGTGTTGGGATTTTTTTTTCCGTCTGTGTAGTTCAGTAGAACTTGACTAATAAGGATTAACTCTATTTTTCAAGTATTTATAAAATATGTGAAGCACAGCTCCAGGAACCAATTTTCGTTAAGAAACTATCGTTGTAAGGTGTCACAAAAATGCAAGCATTCATTTCCCCTTAGTTCTGGTGATAGCTCCAATGTTAACTGAAAGCCGTGTTAATACAAAAACAACTTTGAGACATAGCGTGCCTTATTAGGGTTCTAAATGGACCAATAGACTGCTGATCCTAAATTTAGCCGAATATATCAGCATAAATTGGTAGAGAATTTCATTCATGCACATAGATTTAAAAAAAATCAGTTTCGTTCATATTTTATTAGCACTAGTTAACAAAATATCGAACAATTAATTGTGCCTATTAGAGAGACTACATATCATTTCAAGGAGGTTGTCGTTACGTTTAATAGTTCTGACTGGAAGTAATTCCTGCCTTTCTCACTAATTCAGACAAGAAATTTGTATTTCACCTCATCACGCATTTATTTGTAACAGAAAATACAGTATAATGTTTTTTTTTGCCGATTTTTGTTAAACTAAGTTAGGGTACTTACAACGGCTATTATTTCCAGCGCCGACTCCCGAGTTTAATTACCGGTTTTCTGACAAGCCATGAAGTTCTAATTAAAAAGAATTACGCCCTACCTTCAGTGGTAAATATTATTTTCCTTATTGGCTGATCGGACGCCACGAAATTAATATTTCAACCCACCGGCTAATCTGAATTCATGAAAGTAGTATTAAAGGTTTTCATTGCGGAATCTTCTACCCAATGAACATACGATTACGTTCCCTTCACCACTGACATATGAGGCGAATATTCTGCTCCATTTTTTAAAAATTTTTTACTTATTGCTTTACGCCTCGTTGACGGCTAAGGTCATTAGAGGCGGGATTGGACGGGGGACTAGGAACGGTAATGAATTCGGCCATGGCCTTTTTGAAGGAAGCATCCCGGAATTCGCCTGGACTGATTTGGGGAAACCATGGAAAACCCAAATCTGGATGCCCGGACGGGGATTCCAACCCGCATCCTCCCGTATTCTGCTCTAATCATGTTACCTATTACCTAGCGGATTAGGCTCAACGACTGGAGGTTATCAACATCGTTCACAATAATTTCCGGAAAAAAATGGAGTGTAAAATTATGAAAACAATCATATTCAGAAGAAGTAAAATGTACTTGGTACAGCCCTAGGAGATAATTGGTAACAGGTCGTTTATAGCTTCTGTCATAAATTTTCTTCATCGAGGCGCATTTTTAATATTTCGATGTTCTGTTACAAGCTTAGAATGAAGCTTAAAACACGAATTAACAACAATGAAGAAGATTAAATGATGATAGTTATTTTTTGATCAAGTATAGTTCAAACTAGAAAGTCTGAATCATCTTGCAGCCTGATTTTCATATTTCGTCCCTAAGACGTTCTGCGTAATGTAATATTAATCATAACATACTATATAACAGTTTATTAGACGTGTTATCGAAAAATTGTAGCCGAAAATCACATCCTCCCAGCGGAATATTGGCCATTCCTATACCGTCATCCCATCACCAGCATAATCGTCATCATGTTAACGTGTTCTCACTGTTATGTAGAATTTATAATTCTTAAAACAAATATAAATACTTTCTCAGCCAAAAACAAGTTAATTGTTATTGCTGTTATTAAAATAGTAATTAAATTAAAATCATTTATGTTGCCAAATTACCCATTTCTTTGCGTTTGTAAGTTACACGAATTTCTGTAAGCTGTGTTTTAGGCTAACCTACGCTGTGATTTTTAAGAATGGTGGGAAAAAACAATATACCTTGTAGGATAACAGACAGATTATCCTAGAATGTCATTACATATTTTAATGTATAAAATATCTTTGAATTTTATGGTTCCTTGGCAAAGGCCAGTTGGTTTTACTCTTGGAAAGTTTCCATAGCAATGGTTATATTAGGAGTGGATTGCCTAGATTGGTTGGCATTTAAGGAGGACTTGTATATCAAAAGTTCTATTTTGTAATTAACGTGGTGTCGAGTTGGAGTTCATTAAAACTGATTTAAACTGTGCAGAGCTTACTTAGTCTAACCGCACGTTCCATAAAAATAAAATAAATAGCGCCAACCGCAGCTAAAACCACGAATTAATTAAGAAGCATAAAAGCACGAGAAATATAACTAGAATCTTCGGAAATGCAACAACCTGACATTTTTAACAATATTAATCACAGTATCTAGTAAGTAACGAAGGTAAATTAATTTTAGAATTATCAAAAAATTATTTCTCAACTATTGTTTAAATGTAATGTTACAAATTAGTAGCTAGATTACACATAACTTGTGACTGAATGAAAATGTATTGAAAATTACCCATGCTCTTGTCTGGTATTCTGACTTCTGGAATTAGTCCTGAGTTAAGATGATTATTATGTTTTAGGCGAAAAAAAAATCTGCTGTCAGTTGGATAATAAGTAAAATACAAAATTTAATGAAAACAATCAATAAAGTTTTCTGACGAACAACCACCAGAAACTTGAATGATACTTAATTCAGGTCAAACGAATATCTTCCAATAAGAACGAAACAAGGAAGCAGCGCTGCAGCACCCTTTAATCAATTATAAAGTTAAAAAGTTTTAATTGCACTTGATCGAAGTGCTTACGCTTGGCTGAACTTTGACAGAGTACAATAACTTCTAAACAGTGGTGTAGGAAGAAAGGAAGACTACAGAAAAAGCAGATTCCTTTCTGAGTTATACCTTAATAATAATGTAAGAATCAGAAAGACCCAATCTTTATCACAAAATGGTTATGATTAAATTAATGCATTTGTAGCAATAATGGGTTTCTCATTATCCGCAGTGGTCGTTATTTGTAGACGAGTTTGTTATCGTTAAGGCAATAGTCGACGATAAGCTGTGTGTTGAGTGATCAAGTGTAGCTAAGTAGGACCAAGCGTTTGACATCTTCAGCTGATCCAAGGTTGAAGAACGCTCCATACACTGGGTGTTTCAAAAATGACCGGTATATTTGAAAAATCAATAAAAACTAAACGGGCAGCGATAGAAATACACCGTTTGTTGCAATATGCTTGGGACAACAGTAAATTTTCAGGCAGACAAACTTTCCGAAATTAGTTACAATTTTCAACAACAGATGGCGCTGCAGGTGATTTGAAAGATATAGTAGTAAACGCAGTCTGTGAGTTCCCTATTCTGTAAGTCGTCTTTCTGCTGTAAGCGTGTGCTGTTCACAGATTGCAAGTTTGCTGTGAGAAAAATGGTTTATTCCTTAGAACTTTAGATTTTTACAGATCTGTTGTTGAAAATTGTAACTAATTTCGAAAGTTTGTCTGCCTGAAAATTTACTGTTGTCCCAAGCATATTGCAATAAACGGTGTATTTATATCGCTGCCCGTTTAGTTTTTATTGATTTTTCAAATATACCGGTCATTTTTGAAACACCCTGTAGCAGTGACGTGGCGGCGTGAGGCGAGGTCAGCCAGAGTTCTCGGCACTGAGTGTCAACCAGGTCTTTGGTGAAACCATGATCTCTATCGCTGATGATGGACAGTGATGGAAAGATGGACACATCGAACCGCGATCAAACAGTCACCTCTGATGTCGTACAGCTCGTCTAATAGAGAGATACGGGCCCAATCTAAAGCGTGTGGGACGATCTGGAATCTCGAGATAGGACACATGAAATCAGAAAACACAAACATATAAGACCCTGTTGCCGAACTCATGTTCTGATTAGAGTCCGCGCACTCATTCCACATTCCTCATTGGCGTAGCACATTCGCATCTTTTCTTACGACTCCAAGACGAAACAGAGGTACTCAGAATCGATGGTCACAAACTAAACGTCTCTTTTTGCCACGGTTGCCACCTTTCTCGATCAGTTCCGCAACAAACTCCACTGTCCGTGTGATGCTCGCTTTCGTCTTATTGTTTGCCAATCTACACTGCACGCTGAAAATCACTATTGACCAGGATTTTCTGGTGAATCACTTTTGTTCAGGGATACATGGAAATCATTTAATGATCCACGCCTACAGGCACCTGGCTACGTCCGCACTTTTATTAAATATTCGGAATATTATGCTTCGCGAGAAATGTGGTTTATTGATACACTGCACACGGAAAGTGAACAGGTTACTGAACTGCACCAGGATCTACTATTATGTCCACGATCATTGCGTAGCAGTCCGCCTAATTTCTTCTTACCATGAAGTAATGATAATAAGACGTGTGATGTATTACAGAGTTGTGAACACAATCATCCCCTATAACTCAGCAGCTACTATTAACTGATGTAACAGCAAACGGATATTGTTCAGTACTTTTATGGATATTACTTGTGCGCCTTTGTTCCTCTGTTAACATTTAACCTGCTAAAACAAATTAATACATCAGCCGAGATCAGGCAGGGCGATATTTGTTTACAGGGACTGCACGTTAATTCATCATTGTGGAATTTTTATATTTCTCCGTAGATTGGGGCGTGGTACTAATAGAGGATGGTGATTCACTTAGGATGGATATAGTTTAGAGTTTTATTCCCCCCCCCCCCCCCCCCCCCCCAGTGCTCTCTAAAAAAATACACCTGCTGTACGCACCCATTCTTTCGGCCAATATCTGTGGGGTATCTCTAAATTGGGAGCGAGTTGCTTTAAGGAGCACAAAAAAGTAGTGTTTACTTGATATTTGAACTATATTGTTGGTTAAATAAAAAATTAATTTTTGGAGAGGATGTTTACATGTTTGTTTTTTCTGGGTTTCTCTTCGTCAATCACCATTCAGTAATTTACTGGGAATAGTTAATAGTTGTAGAAAATTATCTCGATGTCTGTAAATAATTTTCAATCACAGCCTTTTGTTGTTTTTTTAAGTATTCTTTAATTATTTGTGTAACTGACATGCTAGTAAATAATTTCTTCCCAAATAAATAGTTCTTAAAGCACTTTTCCTTTCACACGTAATTTCAATTTAAATTAGTGTGAGTTCTTCAGACTGTATTCTACGCTAAATCAGTTATTTTCGATGAGATAATTGTATTCAAGATAATTAATTTCGCATATGCGATTTCTATTTCTTCGCAATACTTGTTTACTGCTTATGAGCTCACAAGGTGTAAACTCATGTTTTGGTTATGCTCACGGGGTATGGAATAGTCCACAGCTGGCAGACAGGTTGAGATATGTAAGTTCTTACTACCGGCCTCGGTAACGTAGGGGCTAGAGCACTAGCTCCACGTGCCGAAGGTCGCCGGTTCGAATTCGGCCGCGGGCATGGATGTTTAAGTGTTGTGTGTCTATGTGAATGTCCTGTACGTCCTGTACGGCCTGTGGTGTCTGTACATAGGAAGCATAAACGCACTGGAGAAACCAAAATTCACATGAAGAGATGCCATAAAACACATTGAGCTGGCTGAATGGCTTAGTCGCCGAAAGCCAAAAAAAAAAAGTTTTTACTATGCACAAGGTCTGAGTTATAGGATCAAAGGTATTGGCCGCATGATCTGTTGTGACTCATTTCTTGAGTTTGATTCTTGTTGGATCTCTTAAGCACGATTTAAGCTAACTATGCGCTGCATAGTCTAAAAATGACAAAAAATGAGATATTAAGGTTAAAGGTCAATATAGCGTAATCCGATCTGACTTAAATACTAACTCGACCTGTGTTTCACCAAAAGGGTTCGCTCTGCAAGATTGGAAAAATTCTATAAAATTTTAAGGGACGTACTAAATAAAGATAGAGACCTTCAAATTATATAGTACAAATTACTGCTCCAGTAGCAGGATATTCTATGTTACATCTGAATTTTACGCACAAATATTCACCACTTTTTTTTTAGTATCGTATGTACACAAGAAGCTAACTTCTTCTCTCGTGTTCCTTCTTCTTGTAAACTCTTGGTTCCTTGATTCTACGTGACTGTTCGGACCTCCTGATAGGCCGGGCATATCTAACCCTACAGACGGGCATGGGGCTAGGCTATAAGACGCAGAAGACCACAGAATGAGGGTCGAAACGTCGGCTATAAGAAATATGATGCGGCGCCACCCGGACAGCCAAGAATCAACTGACTCCGACCACGGAAGCCTACGATTACTCTTGGTTCCTTCTTTTGATAGCAACACACTTCATGGAACGATTTATTAAGAGTTTCTTCTCTTGGCGTAAAATGTTTTTCTCGAGCAATAGCCTACCTGCTTCGTATCTATTCCATGTCACCACCATCTTTGCTTCTTAAAAGCTGGTGCAAATGGACAAATAACCTCGTGTGGAACTCCAGTTCAAATACTAATTGCTAAATACTCACCAACTTCCCCTTCTTAGTTCTCGTGGGTTCTAAATATGATCAGGATAATTACTGAATGTATTATGTGAAACTCCTCGCCTATAAGTGAAAAAAATAGCTCAATAAAAAATTGACAATTTTGAAGTGATTTTACAATATCCTTCTCAAACACGGTTTTTAGTTTTTATAGACGTAATTCTGGCAGATTGTGTCTTATCAGAGTTATGTTACTCAGATCGAGTTTGGTAAGTACGTGAGATGTATCTAGCGTTCAAAACAAATAACAACATGTGTGATTTCAACGTGGTCACATCGCCAAAACGTTGTTTGTTGTGCCAAGTCAATGAACTAGCAGTAAATTCTTTGACTGAAGAGGTTTTTTTTTGTCTCCCAACGCCAGTTAGCTATAATCGATACTAATTTCTCCAGTAAAGTACAACAAACAAACATGTCCTGAAATGCAATCTCCTTGGGAAAAGGCAGCTAATGCGTCATGTTCACTACATGGCACAGCATCCTCTGTTTAGTTTACGTTTGTTATTCTCTTTTTGGTTTCATAATTTTTTACAATTTTGACTACTATATTTGATACATAAATCTATGACGGAAATCCTAACGATTCACTATTTTTATATTTTCATACTTAAAATTTATGGTTCCATCAAGGACGTATTGATCGCAGAACAGCAGGAGGTTGGTACTGATTATTTTTATTTTCACATTAGTAATAGCAACGTTGCTCGTAATTTTGGTTGACGAAGAGCAAAGAATATAAACAGTCGACTTTTTGTACTTGGAAGAACAGGGTCTAATAAGATGGCCTGGTGTTCTGCATGGTGTGGGAAAGAAACTTCACGCAAGACTACAGTCAGACCTATATTGATGTGCCATTAAACGGGAAAGACTGTTTTGTATAATTTTAACATTCTTAAAATGAGCTGTATTGGTCCCAGTGGTTGAGATGTCCATTATACATTTATTGACGAAAAGGCATTGCATTTTGCGTGTTTCAGTGCTGGAGCTGCTGGTTGGAAACATAGATAAAAGAATTTATATATCGGTAGAATTAATAAAAGAATAGTGCAATACTGCATGTGAGAGATTTCATTGTTAATAATATAGGAGTTATGAGAAAGTAATATATAAGGAGAATCAAAAATGTAATTTCAGACAAGGCAGAAGAAGAAGATTGTATTGTCTCATGGTTATTAAAATTTGAAGGGAAAAAGAAATTAAAGACAATTTAATGTAGCATAGAAACATTAGGATAAAGAACAGACGCCAAAATTTCTCATAAAAGATCGTATTCACATTACAGAAGAAAGGACTAGATGGCAAATACTAAATTAATCGTAACATCGGTTTCTCATAAAGTGCCTCAAAATTACTAAATAGGATAGTATAAACAAGAATAACAGAAAACGTTAGATGAAAAATATAGTCTTATTAAAAACAAGGAAAGAAGGAAAGCACCGACTTCATATTAAGACGAATAAAAAAATAGGAATATTCTTTAACATTGCTAATTGTGAAGAAATGTTTAATATTTCTGGTTAGCACATGAATAAAAGGTAAATTCTGATTTTCACGAGAATAGGATTGCGAAAAGTAAAATTCGAAAAGGAATCATGAAAGAAAAATGTCGGTTAGCAAATTATGATGCAAAGCAGTAGCAACGACTTTCAAAATGTAATCATAGGAAATGACTGAGGAAGTTTAATGAAAAAAATGAGTCTGGGATTAAGGATCAGCAAGAAATTCTGAAAGTAGTAGTATTTATAAGACTGAATATAAGGAGAAATTAATGGTTAGTACAATTAAATATTGGGAGTGGAATTTGTATAGAAATATTAGGATGGAATTCAATAATGAAATTAAACCTAATATCACAACTGGAACAAAAGTGGTGGGTGAATAAAATAGGAACATCATTATCGAATAATTCTCACTGAGCATATACTACGGTGGTTTTTTCCCTATTTAACCATTTCGGCATTTCATGAATCTTTCAGTTCAGTTTCTTTCGGTGTTTGAGGTTAATTTTTCAGCCTATTCCAGCTTAAGGCTGCAGTAAAGGTGATTAAAAAAAGTAGAGTAACACTTGAATAAAGAGTACTCCTTAGAAGATTTTTGTAATGATAAATTGATATGTTTCTGGAATCTTTAATCACAGAGCACAGTAATTAACGGCAGCAAGAAGCGGACAATGGAAAAGGTAGATAAAAGTAATATAAAAATTGTTACCTATATGATAAACAAAGAAAGAGTTTTTTGTTAATCTTGGGGGGGGGAAAAAAGGGAGGACGGTGCAACACTTGTTTATTATTATTATTATTATTATTATTATTATGGCTTTACACCTCAGTAACAACGAGGTCATTATAGGCGCGAAAGGATGGGGGAAGAGGAACGAACGGGAAGTAATTCGGCCATGGCGTTTTGTAGGAAGGATCCCGGCATTCGCCTGGAGTGATTTTGGAAAATCATGGCATCACTTGTTATGACAAGCGGTTGGTTGTTTTGTAGCAGAGACAACACATGAAGGACTATGTTTGAAATACATGTTGAAAACAATTGAGAACACGGGTTGTAGTGAGTGTCAGAAGATGAGTATTACACAATATATGAAAAAGTGTAGTATTATATCAAGC
The DNA here is from genome assembly GCA_031002005.1 of Vandiemenella viatica. Lineage (NCBI taxonomy): Eukaryota > Metazoa > Arthropoda > Insecta > Orthoptera > Morabidae > Vandiemenella > Vandiemenella viatica. The sequence goes on from CM061920.1 coordinate 360,357,901, forward strand.
AAGCAAGACTAAGAATAGATAAATGAGTGAATTAAAATTTAATACTTACGAAATTTATGAATAAAACACCATTAATCAAAATTATTATTTACTGTAATAATTCTTGATTATTTTGAACTATAATTTAAGACTAATGACCATCTGTATAATAATAATAGTTCCTTCCTCAGATGCTAAGTTGAGTACGTTCGTTATTCTAATTTTTAGGTACGTAATAGTACTGCAGTACACGCAGCTGATCTGTGGTGTACACGTTCAGAACGTTGCGGATCCAGTGCCCCATATCTCATCCTTTCCGTGAATTCAGGTGCGAGGGAAACAATACATCGGGAAAATAAATATCCGTAATGCTGACAGCTGTCTGTGAATCGATAACCTCGTTTATTCTTGGGCTGCATTGTAGGGATTACAAACACTGACTTCAACAAAACATTGATCCTATCCTGAGCCAGTGTGATAGATGATCGATCAGTAGTGGTCTGCAACATATACACTTTTTCGTACTCCAAGGCACCACACCGTAGTTTCATTGTTTATAGATCTAATTCTTCAACCTAGCTATCACATACAAAACGTATACATACATACGGTTATTCAATTACACCAGTTCATAGTGCAACTCAAATAAATGTTTATATTTCTTACATTCATTCTTACTGTTCACATCTTTCCCTCGGTTGTTCAGTATTTCAGAGGCACGCATAAAGAAAGTTAATTCTGGCCGCACTGGTGCTATGGTAAACCTGCATTCTGTTTTACAGTACGTAATTGTTGAATATAGTACGTAGTTAGTACAGGAGTTAGGGAATGGAATAATTTACAAAGGAAAGTGCTAAAAAATTTACCAAAAATGATTTAAAATTAAAATTCGTAGGTGGTTATCGATATTGTAATAAAGGAAATTAGGTTAAAAAAAATAATAAGTAATTGGGAAAATAGATATGCATTGAAATTGCCACCGAGGCATATGCTCTGTTACAATTAAATTAAATTAAAAATAAAAAACAAGATCCACGTTATTACACTGAACCATCTTTGTATCACAAACTATTTTCTCTGTAAAAATCTCCAGATTGTGTACGAAAGTCATAAGTTAAAACTCATATCTGTTTGCGGTTCTTACAGATTGGGGCCAAATTCAAATGGTGTCAATGAACAAAGATACCTGAGTAATGATAAGAGTTATAAACGAGAATGGTAGTAAGAAGACAACTCTGAAGTTAGGTAGTAAACACTATCTTCTACTTCTTCGATTATTCCCTTTAAAGAGAGCGACTGAACTTGAGTAGTCATGATGTTTTTTTCTTCTTCCTTTCTTCCCAAATTTTCTTCATCGCTCGCTGTGTTCTCTCTTGCGCTCTTCTGACCATTTGTTTCCTGTTCTTTTTTTGGTTTTTGTTTGTTTCTTTATGATGTTTCTAAACTATTCTCGGTTGTTTATGTTGTCTTGTGTGATCCCCAATTCTTTAAGGTCCTCTTCTGTTTCAGATATCCATTTAATCTTGTTTTTACTGGAGTTTACTATCTCGAAGATTTGCCTTGTGAGCCTGTTCTTGTTCATCCTGCTAATATGCCCATAAAATTTCATCCTTCTATTGAATGGAGTGTTTACTTATTAACCATTCTTTACCTCGTAGCTTTGTAAATAGATTAATACATGTGTTTTTTTTTAGAATGGTTTTGGTTTATTCAAAAATTTGTTAAAAGAAATCTAGAACATGGTGTTTTTTAGAATGGTTTTGGTTTATTCAAAAATTTGTTGAAAGAAATCTAGAGTTCTTTTCTTGAGAAATTTTAATTTTGTTAAAATCGGCTTATTCTCTGTTGAACTGAGTATTATCTGTGATATTCACAGCATTCCACCAGAGTAATATTGAATAATTAAAGCTACAAAATTTACAGCAGACGCATCATCCTATCATCTTAGTAATGCAAAATATCGTTTACATAAAACGTAACTTCAGAGACTATATATCAGAGTTATTCCCTGCAGCTAAATGCAGACAATACTCGCCATTACTATTACATGCGCCATAACGGCGTGTTTGAAAACATCGCCTCGTTTACGGGTTCTCCCACCATTATTTACTACGGCTAGCGTTCGATTTTCTTTTACGATTACGTGAGACGTGAAACGGTAATAAATTGGCGGAGTTACGATGGCACAACACGCGAAACATTGTTTCACAATGTTAACTGTGGAGACAGGAAATTCGAGATCCGTATAAAAAGCCATTCTGATTAAATATCATCGACAGGGGCTACTCGTATGGTTACTAGACTCACTAATGTGGAAATTAAAACCAACAGAATTCACAAAATATTCAGCAACCAATATTACTTGATTAGGTGTAAGACTGCGACTGTGTTTTATGTATGGTCATGACTCTACAATAGTTCACAAGTTACGAATTTAGTGTCATACATAATACTAATAAATCGAAACAAAGTTACAAATGGAATATTTTATTTGAAAAAAAAAAAAAGCAACCAACAGTTTTTAGTGTCACAGAAGTGGCTACATGATTAAATTGAGCTATTTCTTGAGTTTATCATTGTGGGGTCTCTTAAAGTATATTGAAACCAAAATTGAATCGAAAGTGGCAAAAGAATAGTGCTTAGGACCAAAAATAAATATTTAATGTCAAATATTGTGACCACATAATCTCAACTGCCTGAAATACGAGTACGGCCTGTATTTGACTCTAAGGAGATGCTCTGCAAAATTAGAAGAATTTATATTGAATTTGTAGGTAGTTACAGGCATCAAATAGGAGTAGAGACAATTCTACTATAAAGCGTTTTAGTGTCAAAGAACAAGACAACCAGTCCTGATCTGGCTAAAATACGAACTTGTCCTGTATTTGATTTTAAGATTCGTTCTGCAAAGTTTGAAGGATTTCCATTGAGTTTGAAATATTAATAGAAGTATATGAGATGTATACTGATGATTTTCAAAGATAGTATTCAAAGAGAGTGACGCTGAAATTTTGGGGTATTTTGACATACTGTGGCTTCTTATTTTGCTTATGGCTATATGCCATGTCGGTATCGGGGTCATTAGAGGTGTGAAATGATTGAAGGCAAAGAGAAAGAAGAAATTCGGCCACGACATTCTGAAGAAAGTATCCTGGCATTCACCCACAGTGATTTCTGAAAACCATGGAAAACTGAAATTTGAATGTCCGATCGTCCTTCCGAATGTGAGGCCAGAGCGTTACCTCTCACACACCACGTTTGTTTCTAAGTTAAAAACGTACTGTACATATCTGGGACACAATTCCAAAGTCAATGCATGCAACATCGAGCACTATGGGAAACTCGATGCTATCATCACATACAAACACCAGTGGTCTGCACTAGGTAGTGGAGGCTGCATAGTGAACTAGAGGGACACACATGCCTATATCTATTTATATAACACGAGAGACGAGGAAAATTTAATGTACAGAATTTATTAATAAAAGTTACTTAACTGTTAAGTACGCTGCTGGAGTACACTTAGGAACGAAAGACATACAGGATAAAGGGGGTGGCTGACGCCGAATTGGCAAGTCATGACAGCACTCTCTGAGTCATTAAGGAGGAAGAGAGATTACAAGGGAAGGATACATTGTATCCTTCCCAAGGTAGAAAGACGACAATGAAACATAGAGGACAGGCAGATACTAATTACGATTTACTGCTATTCCCAGTGGTCCCCGTTACAATCCAAAGATTGGAAATTTGACAGTTAAGGCAGTGAACGAATAACACGTGAATGAAATCAGAAGTCAAGGTGAATAAGAGAATCCTGTAGTGGGATTGTAGGCAATGTAAAACAATTTTGCCTTCGCACGGCCAAACACGACGCGGGATAACTTTCCAGGGTGCACCGATTGCAGGGCCGACGCCATGACGCTGACCGGAGGATGAACCGAGTTCCTTTTATGAAAAGTGCCGCAACAGGGGCACCTCATACTTGATACTGACACTGGGTTGTTGAATCTTTATCCGAGAGGTGAATATTGAAGTCTGAAACAACAACTTCTTCTTCTGGTACGACAGTAGATCCAAATGCATTTGTTCGATCGGTACCCACATAACCACCATAGGGACTACCGCTATCCAAAATTTATCATCCTAGGATAGTTGATGAGGCCTGCGCTACAACTTTCCATCCCGCCTCAACGTGGAGAATAGATTGCTGGTAGGCGCGAACTCATCATCTCGAGTATTGGATTCAGTCTACAAGATTGCGCTGCAAATGGTTTAAACTCATAAATGTATTGGGATAATTGCGACTTCAGTCTCAGATATGTTTTGCTTAGTCGAGGTCATTAGAGCAAGGAGAGGATTGGGAGAGACAATTACGTGTTGGATGAAACATGACGTCATTCACCTGGAGTGATTCCTGGAAACCAAGGAAAACCGTAATCTGGATAGCAGTATGGGTATTCAGTCACACCTCCTTCTTAATGTAAGGTTCGGACGTTACCTATTACCCACCAGACTCCCTTATCGGAAAACTTTTTGAAAGAAACTAAAAACCGAACATCTTTTGTACAAAGCGTAACTGATATTTGATTAATATCATGTTTATGCGATTTATCTTACGTTGATTAAACTTGTATTTAGAAAGTTAATACTCTGCTATAGTGAGAATTTTCGAAATTTTGGTGAAAATAGGAAATAATGTTTCTCTAAGGGGTGGATAATTTGTATAAATTAGACAGACAAATGCATCTTGCGACCTGGCGACAGAGTTTCAATTTGCCTCTCATTTTACGTCAGTCTAGGCTGGATTTGCACTTGAAGTATGATTCCTAAGTGCGGAACTCCTTACGGTAGCTCCTATAATCAGGTAAAGCTCTTAAAAATTCCGTTCCACTACATATTTTAACCCGGAAACAGGAGTATTCGAAACAACGACAACAGGCCACACCGCATGTTATTGATTACATATTACTATTACATCCTGTGTTTGATTTACAAACGAAATACGTAATAACAATTTACTAAATTATTTATTTAAAACATGAAAAATTGTGATAATATTATTCTTCTGACTCATAGTAAGGTGTATTAGGTAAAATAAAATATTTATTTGCGGATAGTATAGAACATTGGACCATTACTTTTCAAGCAATTATAAGATACTGGTTCATCCATCGGACGGTAAACGTCTTTCGCATAATTGCCAAATGCTAAAAGAAACATCTCCCATAGATGCTGTTTCAAGAAAGGCCTAAAGGTGAATTTCGTGATGTTTATAAAGCTACATGAATATTTCAACTATCATAGGAGTATAGACGATCCATAAGGTTATCCGGCCGAACTAGTGATAGTCTCTCCGAATATGATAGGTGACCGGTAATAAAAAAAATATAATATTTAATTTTTCCTGTAATTATAGAGTTAAAAGAAATGTAATTGTGATGTCAGACAAATGGTAATTGTTAGCGGAAGTAACTACACAAAAAAAAGAAGAGCAGGGATAAAATATTTTAATGCGAATCCATCGTACGTTATACAGATACAATGGTACGTTCAAAAATTTTTGTGTTGCTTCATGTTTATTTACGACAACTTGATTCAGAAATTGTTGCAAGGAGAAGGGCAATCGATGTTTACGTTACATTCTCAGTTGTATGTAAACGAACTAGCGTGCAACATAAATTAAAAATTTTCTTGACATGATATAAGAAACAATGAAGATTATTAAAAACAATGAGAAATTTTATATGAAACGTATATAATCGCAAAATATATAAGTCAAATAAATAACACCCGTTTTTGACTCTACATATTCCTGCATTTAAATTCAAATACATTTATTTTTTTAAAAATCCTCACAAAATTGTCCAAGAATCTATCCGGTAAAAGGTAATCATATCACGAAAAATATTGTTAAAAATGATCGTTATTCTTGTTTCCTTACAAGATTTTCAGAACAAATTCCTATTACTATCACAGGTGATATCCGTCACTTATTCATATGAGGTTAATAAGGGCTATGATTTTCGAACGGCAATAGTAGTTGTAGTTAAGTTGACCAGAATCGCAACTGAAACATTTTGTTACACCAAAAATCACTCTGACATAAAAATTTAAACAGCTTGCAATAGTGCCTTGTTACTGTAGTTATTACTTCATACCAATGGAAGTAGGTCCATATTTAACGTGCTGAATTGTGCCTGGACCAGGATTACAAATGATCGCTTTATAGTGCAAATACATTACTTGTTTGCACTTCAAAACACAATTATAGATTTACCAGCAATTTTACAGGTATTCGTCCATTGCTTTATTTCATCTCCTAATGTTAGAGGACAACCATCTTAAATGACGATGACATGCAGTGTCAGTTCCAGTATTCTAAACCACGATGCAAGAGACAGGTGAACTGATAACTTATACATGATCAATCTCAATATAAGTAGTAGACCTTCTTAGTAAGAAATATAAATCTACATGTCACCCGCGCAAGGTTTACTTGTCTTAACTAAAAGTCATTCGTATGACATTGATCTTAAGCTGATTTAGAAATTTTACACTAGCCTGCCCAGACCGATATACAGAAATCTCCCTGGAACAAGAAAACACATATTCTGTGTAACAGCTATGTTTGTACTATTTAAAAACATCAGTATGACGCAAGAAAACGTACGTTCACACAAATTCTCTCTGCGAACCGTAGAAACGATAAGTATTTCTACAATTTAGAGTTTATAAATATTTTTATGTATAATGCTAACTTACTGTTACAAACCTATTTAAACTATATAAAATGCATTTTTTCTTATGTTTGTAAGAAAAAAGTTATAACTTCGTGCTTCCATCGTATTTACAGGTGTACTAGTTTAATTTAAAACGTTTTACTAGAGGTGGAATCGAACACGCGACCACGAGAACACTAGTTCGCAGGCTATTATAATGTACTTAATTCCCATCGAATGCTAATACGCCTTTGAGACAAACTGAAAAAGGTGGCAAAAAGGCCTGCGGTAGCTGAGGTTTCCCCACCTAACTGTATCGAAGCCCTACTTGTGCCCGCCTCCTCCATTTCCATGGGCACTCTGCGTTGTACGAGACCCCTCAGCCACCGTGGCCCAAAGGTTAAACGGCCTTTTTTTAGCTACTTAAGGTGCGAAACATCTGTTGCCTAGCAACGAGACATAGATTAAGTTTTTTAATACCTCACACATCAACAGGTATTATTATTATAGGCTTCGCTTCGTTTCACTAGAAAAGTAACTCGAAGCTTAATTTGCAATCGATAAATGATTGCTAAGGTTCCGTAAAATAGCTTTATACATGTAAGACTGACACCAAATTCTCAGTTATGACTGCGGCTGCCAGTAACAATTATATCATTTTTCATCGAAGGAATATTTTGACGACGTGTCTAAACAAATTTACAGTATAGTAAGATGCGGTTCGGGGCTTTTTATTTTCCCAGCTAATTGCTAACATAATAAATAACAAAGTATCATTAGTAAAAGTTGCGTTGAATTATCTAATTACTATTGCATTTTGTAGCATTTACCTCAGTTTAAGTCTCTCATGTCAAATGTTGGGAAACTTCAGATTCTTCAAGATTTTTCCGTTTCTTAAGTATTAAATGTATAGTTCACATTAGAATACTCTACAGTAGGCTTCGGTGTTATTTCTTGTTTTAGATATTGGCGATGTATTTCTTTAGCTTCATAATATAGGAAGGCCTCAAAAGAGAAACTTTTTCTTTATTTATAAGTGCAATATTTCATTACATTTCTAAAGTAGATTTCACGTAAATGGAGAAAATACAATCGAAATATCTATCGAGAGCGAACCACTGTTACTAGATACATAATCGAAATTTAGACCCCAGAGTTTCATGTGATCCACAAGACCTAATTTGTCTTTACACTATTACTCCATATTGTAGCATCGCTTATGAATCATGATGGTAGTGCGAATGTTAAAATATCAAGAAAACTATAGCAACACATAACGGGGTCTCTACTATTTTGCCACACGAAATAAAAAAAAAATCATCATTCATTAAATGAGCAGGTTGTTTTATTCCCAATTTTCAGTTGTGTCTTCTGGGGCATTGTGAATTCCCTGTGCCTGCCGAAACGCAATTTTGGGACGTGTATCTTAACAGTTCATTACGTTTTTGTAGGAGATGTGGTGGCTAACCGTTCTGAGCAGGACTAGTGTCTAAACCCGAACTACTTTGATGTCAGTTTTTAATTTTCTTAGTAATCCTGTGGTTGAGTGCTGGCAAGTGTCTCCATTTGGGACTGAGATAAATTTATTTTAGTAGCGGTGTAAATTCTCACATGCAGGGAGTTTAGTGGTGTACATGTAAGAAGCAATTTTTTGTAAGTGGAAAAAATTCATAAGAAGGTGGATATTTTGTGAAGAATTCCAATATGGCCATAATTTACGCACGCCCATTAGCTAAATGGTTTTTTTTTTTTTTGATAATACTTTAAGAATTTACTGCTACTAGTTATTTATCAGTTACCAATCCCATTAGTAACTACGATTCTGTATGGTAATGAAAATAAATAATTTGATGTGAATATGCCTATTATTAAAATAATACAGTGCCATGGGATAGGATGATGCATTTATCCAGATGGCAGTGGAACGGCGGAAGAATGTAAACTAATTCCCGTCATGAGACGACGTCTACTGAGATTTGATTAGATCTTCTGGTGGTACCCTACCTGTGTTTTAAGGTGAGACTTTGTGGGACATCTCCCACCGTCCCCTGCTTAAGACCTGATAATGTTTGGAGATATATATTTTTTTTTTCGTTCAGTATTCTTCGTGGAATTTAAAAGATGTGAAATTTGGAAAGATTTTACTGGAGTCCACCTCCCTCCATCCCCTAATACTTCATCTACGTAATTAATGGACGACCCTATAATAGCCGAGCCCAGCTGCGATGGGTAACACTGCGTAAAGGAACTGCAAAGATCAACGTGGAACGTACAACAGAGGCGTCCCTGCGAACACTGTAGCGGAGTTAAGTGTTTATGCGATATAGCAGCAGAATACCGACAGTAGTGCCTCTGTTATTAAAACTCGACCAGCTACAACGTTTCTTCTTGGCTCAGAAATACGTTAATTGGTACCTGTAGGACACGAAAAAGTTTGAGGGTCATATGATTCACGATTCCAGTTGGTAAGAGCTGATGGTAGGGTTTGAATGTGGCGCAGACTCTATATAAGTCCTTTGACCCAGACTGTCATGAATATACCTAACACAAGTTAATGGTGGCTCAATCATGATACGGGCTGTGGTTAGATGGAATGGTTTTGGATCTCTGTTAAAGTGAACTGATAATTGACTAGTTATAGTGATGTTGAGGAGCGTTCTGGTAGCTCAGTGCCTAAGCGCTTCTGCCCCGGGCACGAATCCCGGCAGGCGCAGGAATTTTGAGAGTTGTGTTTAATCATATGAGCTATGCCAGGACGCTCCGTGGTTCGGATTCCATGTTAAACTGTAGGTCCCAGAGGAAAGGAACTGGCCGTCCTACCTCTGACACAATGGCTTAGTATGCCTCCTTCTGGAGGATCCAACCAACCTTCGGGTTGTGGACTAAGTTAAGTTAAGTTATAGTGATGTTAAGCATTTTAGACACCATTTTCCGCCATCCATGGCCGTCATATTCGCAACATCAATGGAATTTTAAGGGCTGCTGTGTACCAAAACCATTAACGACTGGTTTGAGAAAAAAAATTGAAACAATTCCACCTATACTACCAGATGTGAATTCAGTTGTCAGTACATTAAGTATTCTTCAACAGACATGTAATTCCGTATATTTACTAATTTTGCACCGTTCGTAAACCTTACAACAGTCAAGCAAAATTTATTGTTTGGTACTGACTATAAATTTTCAGCTCACAATTATCGTTACCTGTTACAGCAACAGAAAGTGTACAAGTTGATACATCATTACATTTTGTTAATATCGCTAATTATAAGATTTTTGTAGTGGTAAATACGATTTTTAGTTTTAATATCCTGTAATATGTCTTTAAAAATCAAGATAAGTACACCAACCAACGATTCCTCTGATTCTTCCGTAGCTGGCATAGTTAGAATGTCAGGGATTGACATGTTAATTCACTTGAAAACCAAACTATGGATCGATTAAAACATGTTTAATGCAGACAAACCAAGACGTGACAGACGTGAAAGTGAAGTCCAATACTCGTAATAATTCCGCGATTAGCGGACATAGAACTGGAGATTCCTGGTTTATGGTAGACACCTTAGCAATGAACTAGCAGATCCCTTAACCAAAACTTTTTACATGAATCGAGAAACTGCTCTTCAATAACCGCTTCTTTGCGTCTTCTGTCGTTTTTCGAAGTACTTCGCAGTTTTCTCATTTATTTATGAATTTAGTAATTTAATATGAACATAGAACTGGAGATTCCTGGTTTATGGTAGACACCTTAGCAATGAACTAGCAGATCCCTTAACCAAAACTTTTTACACGAATCGAGAAACTGCTCTTCAATAACCGCTTCTTTGCGTCTTCTGTCGTTTTTCGAAGTACTTCGCAGTTTTCTCATTTATTTATGAATTTAGTAATTTAATATGAACCTCGCACAATACATAAACTATAAATTTAATAATGACGTGGTCTAAACGCATCTACTGAACTTCAGAAAATATAATATATAACAATTTTCTGCATAAATTTCAATGTTATGAAGGTTTTTTATTTAAAAAAAATCCTCGTTTTGATGAACCTCACTTGGTGTTACTGTGATCCAGCGTTACCCAA
>CM061920.1:360369681-360418371 GCA_031002005.1 Vandiemenella viatica
AAGCGGACGTTTCTGGAGGTCATATTGGGCGAATATGCCCAAGGCCGTACGAATTCGCACGGATCTCTAAAAGATAATGTTGGCCAATCGTCATAGCTTGTGTAGGAGGAATCCAATAGTGGAGACAATCAACGGCGGACTATTCTCCGCGTAATTCTAATTTCCATGAATATCTCTCTGTGTTAAAAATGCCCGTGGAAAGAGGCATGGCCACCACGAGCGACGGGGAGGAACGTTTATTGCGGACGTGAGAGAAGTACTTGACATCCAGCCTTGAGAGTGGAAGGAGTGCTTGACTTCCGACCCGCGATGCTGGAGCTACTGGAGCCAAATCTTCCAAGGTTGTTCTGCCTCGGTATCGAATCCGAGGGTTCGAAACAAGCGTACTGTGGCAATGAGGTTGCTTGGTAATCATTCAGTACGTTGCTTGAAAGGCGAGGTACCCTGTCCGCTATAGCTAATGTGCTATAACATTTTCGCCCTTGAGGGACACCAATCGCCGTCACGGTAATAATCCTGCGAACAGTGCAGTGTGGTGCTTACATGTAGTCATTGGCCTGCCCTGTAACGACCTTTCAAAATAAACCTTTGAGTGATTGAGAGTTCTCAGCTGCGGTAAGTATTGAGCTAGTTGAGACAGATTTAAGGAACTTTCCTATAGACACTCTTGGTGGATAATTTAAATTATCCTGGCACCCTGCATTTCCAATCTAACTTAGTTCATGTTAGTGTTGTATTTGACTTTTGAAATTAATTCTCGATTGTTATTAATGGAACTCATCCAAACCAAGCGTGAAACTTTTGTTGTCCGCAAGGAATTAATGAATGTGGTAGTGCTTAAATGTTGTTTGATTATTAATATTGGCATTTGTAAGGCTAGGCTTTGCATGATGAAAGATTCCATGTGTTAATGTTAAAAGTAAATAAGCCTCAGTAAGCCAGTACGAGTACCTAATAAATTAGCAGAATAGGGTTTTCATTTGATATTAAAAAAAGGAGAAAGAAAGTTTTCACCCTTTCCTCCCATCCAACCAAGCCCCCACTACACTCTGGATACACAAAACTTTTGCTGCAATCTGAAATTCGCTGGTTTTCCATGAGCAAGGTATTTGAAAATTATTTCAATGAAGAGACGAGGTTTGATTGTTTGTGAGTGAATAAAGTTTTGATTTTGCATCACTCATTGTTGACAGAGTATGGTTACTACCAATACCCTACCTTATAGATATGTTTTCTGAATTAAATAAAGTAAATCTCTTTCTAGAGGAAAATTTTTAAGTGTTTTATATTTTTAAGAAATGATTTTCAACTCTCATTTGAATAAAAACAAAATACAGAAACCAACTTATTGTATATGCCGATCTAAGATTGAATTTGAGTAATATTGATAAAGATAGCCAAGAACCCAGAAACGGGCGACATGCTCAGACTCTTCAATAAGAAATAGTAATAACATTTCTAGTCTTTCTTTCTGTTCCGTAGATTACCCTCACCCTTTGTAGGTTCATAACATTATTATTTTGTTTCGTAAATATCAAGAAAATTCTATGTATTATTTACTTCAAATAGTTCCCTTCCAAATCCATAAATGTATTGTCATATGAGTTCAAACCATGTTTGTATATAGGTTATAATGATACAATACTATATAACCCTAATATTATTAATATACCGATACGAAAAGAGTAAACTTATTTGATATAATGGACCGTAAAACTAACTCTTGATATCTTATAGTCTCCAGTTTGAAACATGTTGAGAGACGCTAGAATTACTACCATAACAAACGATCATTAGATACAAAACATAAGTTACAGTAGTTAAAAAAGCAATTTATAATTACAACATAGCAAACCGTCGGCGAAAGAAAAAAATCTGATCGTGGAAGCTTTCACAAAGGCAGCGATTCCTAAATTTTTGTCTCAGCACACATTACTCGTAAACTAAATTATAAACGAATTTCAACAAAACGTTCCAATATTGGCATTTTATGTAATAGACTATTAGGTTAACATTAAGATATCAACAATAACTGGATTTTCCGGGAATGCCGCATTACTTATTTGCCAATCTAAGCTTTCGGCTGTAATGCTGCAGCCTTAGCCAGATATACATTTTTGATTAAATATTAATGAGTGACAAGCGAGCAAGTATTAGGCCGGTGTGTTTATTGAATTTTTCGAATTAATTTTTTTTTTTTTTGGTTATGGCTTTACACCTCATCGACGTCGAGATCATCAGAGGCGGAAAAAACTAGGGACAAGGAACTTGCAGGAATTCGGCCATGGCAATTTGAAGGAAGCTTCCCGGCATTCACCCGGAGTTATACGGGGAAACCCAAATCTGGATGCCCGGACGGGGATACTAACCGACGTCTTCCCGATCGTATTCTTCGTATTCTGTTGCCACCTCCACTCTTCGACGCCACCACCTGTTTGCTGATCCATGGCGCACATGATACTTTTTATCCACATAAATTACGTCGTTTCAGATGATACCGATATCGAAAACGTAAATAATAAAATTATTGTATGTCAGTGTACGCATTACACAAAATAAAAAAAAATAAAAAAATGGTTTTCAACGGAACTACACTCAGCAATAGAGTACGCCATCCGTTTATACGTACGATATTTTTCATAAGAAATTGCGTACTTACCAATGATATAGAGGCCAAAGTGGTCTATAGTGATAATTTTGTCTCTACACACAACACGTAAAAATCTACATAATGATAGCTTATCTCATGGATTAACATACATCAAACTTTTCACGCTTATAAGATGAACATTTCAAAATGAAACTATAAACAGAATACAAAATTTTGATATTTTTATCGATCTATGCTGTCACGTGTTCACTTATTTTTGGAAAGAGGAAGTAGTTTTGAAGCCTATATTTCAAACTAGTGTAAGCCCGTGATCGTTTTTTCCGTATGGACACGGGCTTAGAATAGTTCTAGTTTTTAGGGTCAAGGATTATGACAAGTTGACTTGAATTCACCAAACATAAACTTGAGTTGTGTTTCAGTGTGAATAAAAGAACTCAGAAGCATTAATAGAGGTAGGTACTAAAAACGAACAGGAACGATAGCTCAATAGTATAATTGCTTCAATACAAACTTGACTTGTATTTGTCCCTTAAAGTTCACTCTGCAAATTTTAAGAAATTCTTGTTTGCTTCGAAAGCATCACATTGTTTTTTTATTGAGACTGGGCAAACACTCATAACGTAATCATTGGTCATAGTATCTGTAACGGCAAAAGAACTTAATACAGATTCCATATTATTAAACAGTTGAGCAACTATGTGGTGATCTCAAAAAGTCACCACATGTTTTATTAGAAGGGACGATTAAAAATGCAAAGATTTGCGTTTAGTAAATGTGCCTACAGCCATCGAATTCGGTGACAAAGGACTCCTTCAGGTTGGTGCCGGCTTGTCGGCTGGCGGGAGACACACAATAGTAAGACCTTGAAGAATCTAGGTTCAGGGAAGAGAGGGGGTAGGGAAGTCTACCTCCTTGCATGCTCGGGTGTTCCGAGAGAAGTAAGAAAGGACATTGCTGCAGAACGTGACAGGTGCCGGGCAGTACTGTTTGCTGCGAATACAGTCTTTATTTGTATGTGTGGATGCTGCAGCACCAGTGAGGATTTCCCAGTATGCTGCTAGGCCTACTACAACAGGACACCATGCTGCCTCTGATCGCCTGGCCGTCAGCGGATGGACTGAAGATAATCGCATCCTGCTTGGCGAACCAAAAAGTAATAAGTGGCAAGCTTCTAGAACTGCAGGTAGCTTTCAAGGAACTTCTACCCTCAGCCAGGACAACGAGAAACAAGGCCACAATTACAGAAGTCAAGAAACCTACGCCAGGACCTATCCAATGCTACAAGTGCCAAAGATTCCACCATGCTCGCCAATGCACCTCCAAGTCGAGGTGCGGCCACTGCGGGGGTGATCATCAGAAACAAGGGTGGCCAACACCCCAGCACAAAGCCACCTGTTGAAACTGTGGCGGGACCCATGCAGCGTGTTTCCATGGTTGCCCATTGCGGAGGCAGCTTCGAACCACCAACCGGAAACTACAGCGGTTCTCCCGCCAAGAAGTAAGACGCGGATGTCCGCACAAGAACATCAAGACGTTCAGCTAGCCGACAAACACCCACGCTCACCACTGTAACCGGAGAGATACAGACGACCGCCAACATCGCGCAGCCACGTCAGGATACGAGGAAATCAACCAGAAACCCACTCAACACGACTCACAGCCGACCACCTGGCCACGCCGACTGCCCCATTTGCTGCGGGCACGTCGGTGCGCAGGAGTGGGGCCCCAAGTTGACTTCAATTCTCGAGTAGTTAATTCAACCAATAAAACGCCTTTCCAGCCAAACCAATAGTGATGGAATGATCAACACACCCACAAATTTAAAAAAACAGAGAGCAACTGAAAAGACATGCACCGGAGAACGCTCTACTTAATAAGAAAGATTATACAAAAGAAAGCCTAAAAAAAAGCAAAAGAAAAAAAATACAATCCATAAAAATGAAGGCAATGCCAACTAGGCTAATACTTCACCAAAGAATTCTCCAGCTCACGGGCTGAAGAAGAAAGTTAGGCTCAGGCAGTTCCTACTACGTAAACTAGAGATGTAAGACAGCATGCAAATGTTCCCAGTTTCTCAGCCAGTAATCTAATGCAGTACCTTATTCTAACCCAATATAGTTGCTTAGCTGATGCTCACACACGAATGTTCGCACCGACGTTCGGTGAATGCTATGGACGAAACGGAACTCTCTCATTGTAATGTGAATGAAAGTGTCCATGGATGCTTCCTTAAAAAGGCCATGACCGAATTCCTTCCCGTTCTTTGTCCTCAGCCCCATCCCGCCTCTAATGAATTCGACGGGGCGTAAAGCCATAAGTAAAAAAAAGAAAATTTCAGTCAGACGCCTTAACAATTAAGTCACCAGACCGCTCATTAAATGTTATAAACATATACTACAGCGCTTACAGAACCTGATAAATTTATTAGCTTATATAAGCTGCCACTAGGCAGTTCAGTCGACATGAATTTCAATCTCAGTTATATCAGTGGATATAGCTGTCCATTTTGGAACATGCGTGGTCGTTTGGATAAACACAATTCATTCTTTACTATTTTTGCGGACTTCATTGTTATTAATCAGGAGGCGGATAGTTCATCTGTATGGAAGTATGGGATTCTGGTCAAGAACGAAGTGTATATCGTCGGCTGGCTTTGACCGGAACTACTGCATGTGCAGTGTCGCGTCGCGTCGACAAATTGTCTCACCCCAGACGAATTGTAGCCAAATACTCCTTTACTATCGTGTCGGATTCGCCCTGAGCAGGATTCAGGAACAGTGTCTCAATGGCGGCTTGAACATGCCACCGAGAGTATATCTCTGAGATTCCCACATAAAATAAGGATTCATAATTTGAATATCAGATTCGGAATTCCAAATTAGAATGTCTTCCATTGCTTCCCTTCTCCCATATGAAACCTTACTTTCATCCGTAGTGGCTTCATCCCATCCAATAAAATTCGGCCAGTCCGAAGCATTTGTCGTCTGTAAAGTATCAAATAGAGAAACTGGTTTCAAGGCGCCAATTTTTGTCCCGAGATGGTAGTTTTTTTACCATTTCGAGTGCACGTACCCACTACGTGTCTAGTGCATGCAAAGATTTATTTCCACAAAGGATGGTATAACGTCTTAAGCTCTCCCAGTGGATTCCAGCTCGCGGACAAGGTTAGATCAGACGAAAGTACAATGTAATTGCTACCGATTATTTGGAATTGCATTGTTCGTCACTTACAGATGATCACAGATTATAGTATATGGTTCGTACATCTATCTCAGACAAACGTTTCGGCGCACGAGAAATCACTTGATAGCGGACGTAAATATTTATTGCAGCACAATTTCAGGTGGTCCGAACGCACTTGTCCAAGGTAACACATTGTACCACACAAATATTTAATAGACATCAGCCATAAATATTTTAAATAGTAATGGAATTGTTTCGTCACAACATGAAAGGTTTCGAATTCAAACCCTAAATTTAATTCAGAGCCTAAAAAAATAAAAGTCGTAAATAAATGCTAAGCTACTTCCGTTCCTCAGCTACCAGTAATCAACGTCATTTGTTTGACAGTTAAGAATAGAACCGATCTAAAACGTGAATCTAAACATTATTAATCGATTTCATACAACGACTACTTCCTTATCTAAGTTTGATAATTTTACAATAAGTTGAAGTGCACTCAAATGTAAGGTTGGTATTTCTTTAACTTCGGGAAAGTATGTTTAATGATTGAAATAGTCTCTCCAAAACCAGGGATGTAAAATTGATATTTTTGTTTGATCTTATAAATTTAATCAATTTTCTGTTCATAATTACTGAAATCAGAGGTAGCAGAATGATATTTCGGTGTGTGATGAATCGATTTTTATGTGTAGTTACCGTTATATTTCGATTTTTAGAATAAATTAGTAATGAGCAACATATTTTCGCTGATTTTTTTGTTCGTATTGATAGTAATTACACGAGAAGATTTAAACGTACGAGCCCTGAGTAATAATACTGCATGTCTTTTATTCCTCCTTTCAGTAAAGATACTGCAAGTTCTTAGACAAAATGGAATTTATTTTCCTTTATGTCACTAAGATATGGTCGCTATTTTACCCATTAAAAAGGTTAAATCGGAAGAGAATTAGGAATTAGAGTTTAATGTATTGTAATCAATGTCAGAATCATTTAAATCTGCGGATGACCATTACGTCTATGCAATGAATCGATTTTTTCATAGTTTACCATGAA
This sequence comes from Vandiemenella viatica, assembly GCA_031002005.1. NCBI lineage: Eukaryota > Metazoa > Arthropoda > Insecta > Orthoptera > Morabidae > Vandiemenella > Vandiemenella viatica. Next base: position 360,376,529 of record CM061920.1, read on the forward strand.
CTTTAGACCAATCTACAAAATAGATCTTTCACAGATTTTACTCCTGATATGTACCAGTTTTAAAACGCAAGACAGGACTTTTATTTATACCTACTGCAAGTTTACCTGCTTTATCGTGCTGGTATGAGCACTTTACTACAGCTCTTCGTGATGTATAATATGCCCGTCGTCAAGCAGAAATACTAGCTATAGAAGTCGGCACATTATATTGTATCACAGCTCGGAACAGAATAATATATCTATTACATACAACAGGATCATATAAGAACACTCGAAAGCAATTTTATTATTAAACACTTGGAATAGAATACACGGGAGCTGCACCACTTTCGGTACCTGCGAAAAACTGCTACTAACCTGCTGAAATTTACATCAGTCGCTTCGTCAAGATGTCCTCATCACGTTTTGCGATCATACGTCCCGGAAAAGTCGCCAGGAATTTAATTAAAAATGCCGAAATATGAAAGGCTGAGCAACTGCTAAATGCTTTCAGCACTGCTAAAATAACATAAAAATTATCGGTACAGGGATCATTTCAACCTAAACAGTTTAGTTTTGTCATAGAAATCGTGGTTAGGTTGAAATACGGCCTGGACCAAGTGAAAAAAAAAATTAAGAAATTTTGGATATGCAGCATCAAACAGGCAATGGCGTATTTGTTTACAATGGAAGCAATCGATTATCTCTGGTTGCTCGTCGCTATGTAATATGGCGGTAATCACCGTATTACAATTCGGATAAATATTGCGTGTTTGTCAATTTTGTGCTATTTTTATCAAAGGAGTAGAGCTGAAAAGGCATGAAAACATTACAACAAAGGATTAAATCAACATTTTAAGAGACTGTCATTGATTTTTTCAACGTTGGCGGCATGTAACGGCTGACCGTCATGTCATATTTCGGCATTTTTAATTAAATTCCTGGCGACTTTTCCGGGACGTATGATCGCAAAACGTGAAGAGGACAATCTTGACGAAACGACTGATGTAAATTTCAGCAGGTTAGTAGCAGTTTTTCGCAGGTACCGAAAGTGGTGCAGTTCCCGAATACACGTCTTTAGATTACACTACAAAATAAGAGACTTCTACTTTCCGTTTTATACCACCACATGCTCTCTGTAGCTAACCTTACATTCTCGCACAACCTCTCGCCATATCTATTTTTCTTGTCCAAAGATATTAATTGTCTTAGACGGCTACTGTTCGTAGATATTCTGGCACTCAAATATTCACATATCTTTTATTTTACACACAACATTAACACATTTGTATCAAAAAAGCAAGAATAATATTTAATTTTAACAAACATATTCATCAAAATATTGTAAATGACCTTGTCACCTTACACTACACAATAATGACTATTTGGTTAAAAGAGTCTATACCATATTTAATTAAAACCTCCCGTTCCGCAAGCCAGATCCGAACATCCGGAAAGCGGAATAGCGTCTTATCCTTTACGCTACCTATGACGTGACTTGCAAAGTTACATAGATAACGCCTTCCTCAACATGTGGAAGTACTTGCCAAATTTCAATTGTTTTATTACAATTCAGCTGAATTATTAAAAGAAAGTGTTACAGCCTTCCAACGATTGTGTATTTTGTTAGTATTGTAGGATGTCATAATGTTGCTCAGATATTGACTAATGATGTTAGAAACTGAAGAACATTCTCATAAGAAGCAATTATTTTAAGCAATAAACTCCTTCAGAGGGGATAAATACTGTAACGATATGGTGTGAGATGCGAAGGAGTGCGAATATATAGAAAAATCACCTACTATTCGTCGGTTTGCAAACACTGTGACAATGTGTTAAATATGCTGTTACTTTTTGATACACAGTTCTGTTAATGTAGTTGACGAACAAGAAACGAAGTTAACCTTGTTTCCAGTTGATGTTGGTGTTGTGGGATCTACTCAGTGTGGGAAGCAATCGCGTTGTACTGCTGATCTGCGTCCCCCACCCTTGCTACTCTACTCGATGGCCACCGACGTTCGCCCTGAGTGGAGACTGAACGCCGATGGCTGCAGTAACCCGCAAGTGTCCCGCCGCATGTTACGGGCGCTGCACAGTGCTCGCAGCGGGGACAGACGCCCTCGTAACCAGCTACGCCGATCTGGTCGGACCGAACTCTGTGCAGCGCTCAATCTCGATCGACAGTATACAGCCTTGCTATCAAGGAACTGTTTCCGTTGGAGACGACCAGGACAAAGTGAAACACGGAAACGACACATCAGATTTAACTCTATCAAATTTAGCTTCCTGAAAAAATTTTTAGTTTCAAATATAGATCTAACATTCAGAGAGAAGTCGTAAAAAGCACGTATGCAGCAATGCGCGTACGAAAGTGATACTTGGAAAACTAGGAAAAAGAAAATCGAATCATTTGAAAGGTGGTGATGTAAGAGAATGTTTAAAATTCAAGTGGAATTATGAAGTACTAAACAAACTTGTTTTTGAAATGAAGGGCGAGGAATGAAGTTCGTGGAAGCTTCACACGGAAAGAAGAGCCACAATTTACAACATGCAAGAATGTTTAACTGGAAATATTTGTGCAGGAAAGGAAAGATCAGTACACATGAAGCATGTAATTGGGTACTTAGGTTGTAATGAATAAGTTGAGAATAAATGATAAGCTCAAGATAGGAAGAGGTGGAGGACTGCATCGAAGGTAGACCGATTATTGAAAAAAGAAAAACTTGTTCCACAACGCATCCTGCAATTTTTCCGGTGGTTCTCCATGCAGGCCATTTAATTTTAACGAAGCATCGTATTTATGTTTCACACTGCCTTATGAAACCGCATGTTTATAATTATTTTTGATTCACCACTTTAAAGAGAAGCTAACAACCATCAGGAAAAGTAAATGCAATTAACCAATTCCTGAAAAGACTTTTTTTTAGTAGCCTCACTCAGACATGACAAAATATGCTACGTCGTCGATTGATTTATGGTCCATTCCATCAAATTATACCTTCATTTATTTATGCCACAAATTCTTGCTTTAGTGGGTTTTAAAAAAAATCAGTTGCTGTCTATAATTTGCAGATAAGAAGTTCTGAAATTACTGAATCGGAAATTATGTAAGGTAGTTTAAATGTTATTCAGTTAACACTGTTTCACAATAAAACGTGATAGTTTCGATTTTCTGTTTGTTAAGATTGTATTCAGCCAAGAAACAATGCTTATCAACCATAAAAAAAATTGTGTGTGTAAATATATGTGTTTTAAATGTGTTGTGATGGTCAAATTGTTAAAATATAATAGTCAAATTGTACAAGGTGTACAACTTTGCTTCCGCCGTTTTTTCCTCAAAAATATGACCCTTTATTGAACAAAATGCTTACACAGATATTATTCAAAGTAATGTCCATCGCTGGCTACAACGTTTTCCCATCTTTCGGGCAGTGAGCGAATGGCACGTCGAAAAAATTGTTCATCTTTGGAGGCGATCCACGAAACAATCCACTCTTTGACATCTTCATAAGATCTGAAGTGTTGCTCAGCCAGGTCGTGGGCCATTGATCGGAACAAGTGATAATCAGAGGGAGCAACGTCTGGAGAATACGGCGGGTGGGGTAGGACGTCGCATTTCAACGTTTCCAGGTACGTTTTGACCACTCTTGCAACGTGGAGCCTAGCATTGTCGTGCAGCAAAATCACCTTATCGTGCCTCTCGTTGTATTGCGGGCGTTTGTCTTTTAATGCTCGGCTCAAACGCATTAATTGCGTTCGGTATCGATCACCTGTGATTGTTTCACTTGGTTTTAACAGCTCATGGTACACGACGCCGAGCTGGTCCCACCAAATGCAGAGCATTCCTGTCACCATTCCTGAAGCGTTGAAACCAATCATGACACGTTCTCTCACTAATGCAGTCCTCACCATAAGTACTGTAGAGCATTCGATGAGACTCAGCCGCAGTTTTCTTCATATTGAAACAAAAAAGCAGAGCCTCCCGCAAATGACGAGAATTCGGCTCGTACACTGACATTTTCAATCGAGAACAACGTTATGATGCACACACAAATCGACTAATGTTTGAATGAGGTTATGTTGACGAAGCTCACAGCTAACTGCCTGACGTCTGCGATATGTTTATCTCGACCGCTACTTACCACTGTAGCCAACTATTGAAAAACGGCGGAAGCAAAGTTGTACACCTTGTAATATGGTTAAAGTTATAGCACTAGGCTATGAGACGGACGGTATGCGGCGGACGATGCCCGGCCGTAAAGTAGGTTATACTGGCTCAGCAAGTAAGCTTCGAGAAGCCGATGGAAACATCAGGTCCGTGGCCGGCCCACTGACGACGGAAAACCGTGACCAGCTCTCGTGAAGCTTCTAGAACACGACCGAACACAGAGGTCGTTGCCTGGCCGTAAGGCTAGGAAAGCGGTCACACTGTTGTCACCGGCAGCACGCGTATAAATGACCGGTCCTGAGGTTAAAGGAGGGGTCAGTCACAAGAGTAAACATCGGCAGCTACTATGTCAGTCTGAGCATCGAACCGGGACCTGCCAGCCGCGCTCCACGCCCGCCTTGCCGTCCGTCCGTCTTACCGCACGATGGTAGTGAGTGTTATCTGCCGAATAGGCCTATCAGTAACTATGGAGTTCTGTTGACGGGGAGCCACCGAAGTTGTCCTATCCATAGTTGGAGATTAATAAACCAGAAGAGTTGTACCTACCGACTCTTTTAGTAGAAGTTCCCTTCACTGCCATTTACTACTCAAGCTGTTTAGTGACATCCGCTAGCATCCAGGCCAGGAGGAACGCCGGAGCTGTGACGCCAAGAAAACCGACAGGCGAGTAAGTTCCCTTGGACTGGCACGGCAGCATAACATACTCAGCCGTTCCTGACATACACGCAGTAGCAAAGTGGCTTTTACAGTGTGTTCGAATTTACAATATTGACTGTACCCATTAATTCAACCACTTTTTTTTCTAGATTTTCAGCTTTTGTAGAAAGTTACTTTGTTATTTTGATCTCTACTGACCGAAGCTATATTTTAAGGGAGACCAAGTCGAATTGTAGGCCATACGTGGTATCCAGGCGTTCTATGGTCGGCATTACCCGTCCACTGTAATGTACCTGGAACATCAACTGGAGGGTATTCCTTTATCTTCTCCAGTACGAAATTTTCGTAAGTGTTAGTGATTTGTATTCAATGTAGTCTTGTTAGTGTTGGCGATGAAAGAAGTGTCCTAAGCCTTTTCTTCCGAAAGAAACCGAGGGTCCGCCAACCTTTACATCCCTCTCCGATGGACGAAACACAATCAACGGTGCCGTACTTCTACATTTCACACGCACTGCCAAGAGGTTTTGAAATTCAGCCCAGGAGTTTGGTGCGCCACCCAATTATTAGGAATCGTGTACCATCATCTCTCCTGATCTGCCAGTTAAATCCTTGATGTTCAAAATGTCTTCTACCATCGGGTCTCGATCCAGTTAAAGATTGAACAGTCAAAAAATTTAGTGATCGAAAGAAAAATAAACGAAACATCTAAAGTCTAATGAGTTAGATAAAAAGGAGCAGTGTATTTCAACGATTTTATTATTATTATTGAAATACTTAAAAACTACGAAATTACCATACCTGTACCGCGTAACATTAATTTATAACATTTTTGCTAGGGTCTGAATGAAATTTTGTATTCAGTACGTCGTAGGCTTCCATCAGAGTCCTCTGTTGAACTTGGTAACTGGATTATTGCTCGGAAACTTGCAGTCTATTAAGTGACGAGAAGGCTTCTGACTACACAGTCAGAACCTGCCGTACTGCGAAACTAAAGATTTTTTTTTTCACTGAGTAATCAGCGAATACCTGTAGTATACCCCTTTTAGTCATCAAAGAAAATTGGAAATCTATAAACTATTGCGATTTGTCTTTTTGGGATCGCTGAAATGTCGATTTCCAGGAGAATCATAAATCGTATTGGAATATTAAACTAAAAAATAAAACCTCAGGTAAGTGTTTAGTTATCAGAATAGGTAACGACGATTTTGGTCAATCAAATAGCAATAGAAAATAACATTGAAACTAGTATTGATAGGCAGAGAATGAACTGATTAAAAGAAGCAGAAATACATTTTTTTAATTCTTTTCTCAAGCCACACTAGAAGATAAAATAGAAGGAGGATAGATTTAAAAATATGGTAGGGAAACAGCAGGCTTTAGGAATTCCAATAGTATAATTACCCGTTCTTAATTTGAAATGCAAAGAGGCGGTAATTGTGGTACTGAATGTCGTAATATGTAGGCTATGGGAATATCAGTGATGTTAGGTTTAGCTTCCATTAACCACTGAGCACAGTTAGCATACTATAAAAATGAATGAAAGTTGAAAGAATTCATACTTTCGCGACATCTGTTAATCCCGATGCAGCTTGTAAAATGAGACCTCTGTCGTTAAACGTTCATAACCGCTCATGTACGTATCAACTCTTAACTATTCGACAGCAGTTTAGCAGTCTGCTGAGAGAGACTATGTTGGCCCAAATGCAGCGGGATAGCCTGCCAACTGATGGGAACTTGAATGTGTGTTTGTGTGCGCGTTTGTGTCGCTGCTCGGTGTTTGCATATCGTTACACTTTGACATTCGGCTAAAAACGTGGACCGGGAATAACGACAGCAAAAGCGACACAAAAAATGTTTACAGAAGTGACGTTATCGGCGTGGAAAATGTTTTCTTGCCCGTAATAGGATGTGAAATGAGTTGAACCGCTCAAAAGAACACTTTACTTAAACGAGCGATATGTTTTAACGTACGCAAGGGTGAGACTTAATGGTGCATTGGGATTTCACGTTGTATCCAATAAAAAATTCCTCTTTAACCCCAGCAGAGATTTATTAGGATGGTTTCTGCTAAACATTAATAAGCAATTGTAGTGTAGGATTGGCACGCCACCGTAATACAGTATATTCTGTTTTATTTTTTATTTTAATGACATTTGGCTTCCTTAGGCCTACAGCCAGCTCAAGTATGTGTTTATTTCATCCAGTGTTTTTCAGTTTCTCTACGTGTATATATATCTTTCAAGTAATTCTAGACACCACAGGACGGACACGACAAGGACACTAACACACAACACTTAAACACCCATGCCCTCGGCCGGACTAGAACCGGTGACCTTCGGTACGTGGGGCCAGTACTCTAGCCCCTATGCTACCGAGGCCGGCTTATTCTGTTTTATTTCTTAATGTTTTGAATTATGCAGAAATGTGTAGACACATATATCTGCCTTCGTTTCCTCTGTTCGCAGGGAAGAAGTAGGGTTACAACGCTGTCGTATGCAACGTTTGTGTTTAATGTCACCTCCAAACTTAACAGCCGTAGAGAAGAACTGGTAAGGCGATAACCTCGTAGATTCTAAGGTTTATTTTTGTGACGAGAAATTTGTACTGTCATAAGTCTAAAAATGCGAAAGTTCTTCATTTCTGTGCTGAAAAATGTGCAGTCGAGACAAAAGGTGTTGCCGCAAAATTCATGAATCTAAACATGACGCTACAGGTTAGGGCAATATTAATGAAAACCAATGTTTGTGTCTTTACACCGTGAGACATATAGCTACACATTTGTCAGTATTCATTTTTATCTCGTTTAGTGCCGTTTCAAAATAGCGACTTTTTCCAATGTCCTCTATAGTCTACTTACATTCATGTTATAGTTGCTTCTAGTCTACATCTGCAATTCACAATGATTCCTTCAAAAAAACCATGGGCGAATTCCTTCCCATTCCTTGTCCCCAGTCACATCCCGCCTCCAATGAATTCGATGTCGAAGAGACATAAAGCCATAAGTAAAATAATAATAATAATAATCCGACTCCATCTTCTGGTGAAGTGTCGTGTCCCCGGAGTGGTTGTGTGTAGTAGAGGATGCTTTGCATCAAAACTAACTCTGTACATTTCAATCGTGAATAACATGAGGGAAGAAAGAAATCATATAATCATCCGTCGACACTTAATTTCTCTAATATTATCTTTCCTGCCATTGAGACCCAAATAACATGGTTAAAGTTGTACTTCATCGACCTGGTGAATGAAAGATGTTGTTCGCATTTTACCTATAAATGCAAGCAAAACCTTTCAGAGAATCCCAGCTCAATATAAATGTATTTATTCTGTTACGCTATCGTAAGAAGTATGGCAAGTGGATCTTTTCTGCACTTTCTCTATAATGTAAAGAACAGTATCTTCTACGCACCAGCTGGCATATCGTTCACGTAGATGTTGAATACGATTGTGTATAGAGCGGCTTTTGGTGGAACTCCTATTCTTATGTCGTTGAATGCTGTCAGTTAACTGAAACCTGAATTCTTCTTGCTGTTAGGTAGCCTTATACTACTTTTACATATTAAGGTCAAATTTTCGTGGCTATTAAATTTGATATCCAGAATTCTTTGGACGATTGTGCGACCTAGATGAAACCTGCAGATATGCCTGTGTTGAAGCCGTGAGAGACGTGTTCCATGAACCATATTAGTCCAAAGTTTCTGCTCTGGATTGGAAACCATGTTATACAGTATCTGCCTCGACACGTCTGCGGATTCGATCGCAACTACGTCTTTTCTCCCGAAGTAATAATTGAATAAGAACGAAGACTTTCCCGGCGTATGACTGCAATGTAGTCTTCACGGGTGTACCGCCTTGGCAAATATCCGCAGAGGCCGACACATTTAACAGAGACAGTGGTCTATGTCTCAGTGAGGCATGGAAACCTGCCTTGGCAAATATCCGCAGAGAACCTTGTACTTCCGTCCAGCTGCTGCCGTAGAGGGCTTCATATTAGCTCGGGCTGGAACAAGAACCTTAGCCACGCCCACGGGTTGAGACCGCGAAACACACACCCAAAAAAAAAAAAAAAAAAAAAAAGCCAACCGCCAGTTGGTTGCGGGCCTGGCTCATAGTAAGCCATCGCCGAGGCCACGCGGACATGTATATAAGGAAGAGCGGCACCCGAACCATCTCAGTATCTGTGGGTCAGCCGACCATTACAGATGTCTCTACACCCGAAGAAGACTGCAGGGCCAGCCGTCGAAATATTGTGTTTCCACAACACTATCCGGCGGTACACCCGTGAAGACTACATTGCAATAATTGAATAGTTCGGGACTTTTGCTTATTAACCAGGAAACAATGGAGTATTAAAAATTACTGAAAAGATAAAAAATATCATCTACATTAGGATATTTAATGTTTTTGGGCTTGGCACACGATTTCGTGAGCACCGCGTACTGCTTAGACCAAGTGTGTTGTAGAATGATTTTCGCCTTCAACTTGCTTGTTTTAAGCAAAATTCATGTATCCAGTTGTGAAAATTCCTCCCCGTATACACGTTCACGTATTTTTAATTTTTGATTATCTCTTTTTTTCTTCTTTTTTTCCCTTACCAGTCGTCATTTACCTTAATATGATTTTCTTGTTTTCGGATTTTAATATCTGGCACTTATCCAACAACTTAACATCTCAAAATTTCTATTCTTAATATCATACAACATTTACTCATATATTTTCTCGAATGATTCATTCAACTTTCCTTGATTTATCAATCACAATATTTATTTTGAATTCTACACTATAAAATACAGTCAATACTTATCTTCAGTGTATTTATCGGTGCATCATTTCCTACTGACACACAATGTACACAGGTCATTTACTGGTTATTTATCTTTATGCGCTCAGGCCGTATACATTTGTTTAACAATTATTCATATGCTAGTCAACTACAAGGGGAGATACGATTTCGTTTTAAACTCTACTTTTACATAAATCATCGCATGTTCATGCTTCCACCGAACAATTCCTTTTTTCTCATCTTCTTCACTATATTTGTCTGCCGAAGATATCTCATACAGTCTCTGTCGATTTCCTTGACCTATCAATTAAATTGTCAAAGTTAATACTATACTCTATGTCCTTACTTTATACGAATATATTTACAAATGGTTACAATTCCTAGTATGGACTATGTACTGTACCTTACACAGTGATGTGGTCTGATTTTTACGTGTGTTTTAACGGTCATAACCATTTCGATGGCGTCTAAAATGACTTGCTAAAAAATGCTCATTCTATTCAAATTCTAATTGATATTACCATTTAGTAGACACGGGGTTACTTTTTTAAAATAGAAATCTATTCTCCTATTAAGAAATTCTCGATTGTAGTAAAAGCAATCAGCCTAAACCACAATTTATCAATTTAAAAGAAAAATGACAAGTGAGAAATTACAAACAAAGCAAATACAAAACATTAGCAAACAGAACATTTAGTACACAAACGTTATGAGGAAGGTTTGGAGATGAAGAGATTATTTCTGGTTATGAAAGTATCTAAAAATATATAAACGTGTCTAAGTGTTCCGGAGTTAGCGCTCGAGCATAAAAGACGGTTTAAAATTAACTGTCATTACAACAGTTCAAGAATATCTTATTAATTTAAATTACGTGTTTAAGGATCTTAAAATTTCCAACATGGAAAGTTCATTTAATATGAAGTTTAAAATACCTTAAACACCACCTCATTAACAACAGTTTTAAGGCCTAAAATTAAAAGCTCGTGGGGAGAAAAAAAAAGAACAAAAAAAACCCCAAATTTTGCCAGATGCTAATAATACATGAAAAAGAATAGAATCATGCGCAAACAGCTGCATTACAACAGCCAATGACAGCCAAATATTCTGGAAATGTTCAATCAATCACAATGATGATGAACTTGACCAATAATAGCTTTCGTAACAAGTAGTATTTGGTGTGTTGGAAGGTTGTAAGGTTATTTGAAATTATTTTAGAGCTTTATTGGGGGAGGTTTAGTGGCTCACTATTTAAATTTGTCGCTAGGCGAAATTGCTGCATCAGACGGGTTTTGTGCAAAAACTTTGCAGATCCGTCAGTAGGGCTGCACCAAAGAGTGAAGGTTGGGGACGTATATAAATAGAAGTCGGCGGCAATATGGCGGCGCCTTTTGCCTATCAACAGTATTCGAGCGTATATGATCGCTCCAGGTTTGTAGCGGAACGGGCCGAATTCTTTATTGGGATGAAACGTCGACTTTCTTGATAGCTGAATTCGTTCGTCGTTTGGTGGGAAGTAAATGAAGCTTCATCCGAGTCTTGTTGAGTGTCGCAGCGTCTTTTAGAATTTTCTTGAGGGTTCACAATATTGTCTGAAACCAAGTGTCTGAAAGTGGGGCGGCTTTTAATGTGTAACAGAAGACCAGTTTAACTTCAGCAGTCTTCAGATTAGATTAAACAGAGTTATTTCAGTTCTAAATTGTTAGTTTCACAACCAGAAAGGCTCTTGTGTAGAAGATTAGTGAAAATTGAATCACTGCCTGATACCTTATATCTTTAAACAAGCAATTCTTGTATATATATATATATATATATTGGATTTCGGTATCGACTCTAACGATTAGGATGAACTTTCATATTTATATATTATTTTGCTTTCTAAGTTTATAAAAATAGTTGTCTTCCCTGCAAAAATACCAATTTTACAATATATGAACAATTTTTGCTCTTGGTATCTCGAAAACAGCTCTAACGCCATCTCGTAGATGATTCAGGTACCAGGAAGCCTACTAATTTTTTCTCTTTGGTTTCAAGGAACTCATATTTCTTGCATACATTTCTTCGGAGGAATACTAGCTCTACTAATTTAATTGTAAAACATTTAAAAAGTAGACATTTAAAAAATAGGTACTGGCTTTGGTAATGCTTTTTTTTCAAACTTAATTTTTTTAACGCAGCTTTGTGTCCACTGTTTTATCTTTGGTTGTTATAAACAACTGTTAGCTTCGTAAATCATTTAAAAAGAAGATTTTTAAAAATTTTCTTTGTCAAAAGTGATTCTTTACTCCACAAAACTTCTTTGAAAATACTATTTGCAGATATAATGTAATCACCGTTTACTTTTTGATCGCATGTGTCGCATGTGTATTTAACACAAACATCAATATTATTATCATTCTTAAAAAAAATTGACCATAATGAGTTGTAAAAAGTGGTTATAGGGTGCTGTGCTAAGTATAAAAAATTGTTAATTCGTAATGAAAATGTGATTAACGCACTTCTTAGGCATTAGTACTCATGAGAAAGTGTACGCGAAGTCGACAAAACAGGTAAGACAAGAGTAATACAATACAAATCATCGGGATACGTGCGGTATTAACCAATATGTAGCAGCCATCTTTACCGTGAATGTGTTGATTTTCAAGGAGCTGTATTAGCGGAGGGTGTGGTTAGGTTTAAATGCAGCCTCGACCTGCATGAAGACTACTATTCCATGGTGTATCATGGTTTTTGAGTGAATAAGGTGACTGCAGTACCGAAATCTAACGATAATAACGTCACAGGTGGCTCGAGACGTCTATTGCCGCAAAGTCAGCAATGTGCCTCATATAGTTGTATTTAGGAGGAATGGCAACTTCGACCAGAATGACTACTAACATTCCATGATGTTTAGTGGATTCTGAGTAAAGAAAACAGCTGCCACACCAAATTCAGACGGCTCAAGATGACTATTAATGCGTAGGCAGTAATGTGCGAAATCGTATGTTTTGGCGCTAATTACAACTTTGTTACATATTTTGCTGCTTTCGGGTACACTTTTCCTTAAAATGCCAAGGAAACCGCTAGCCGTATTTTCAACACGATTTAACCGTTTTTCTACTAGCCGAACATTGCACAGTAACCGGTTATGATTAAATACTACCAGTTTAATTGTAAAACATTTTATGTAAGTAAGAAAGAAATATATATTTGAATGTATAACAAATATGGAGTGGTCTGACAGCTCAAATGTAATTAGTGGGGAAAAAAGTGGTTTCTGTGCTAGCTCTCAAAAAATTCTGGTTACGATCCCGTGTTTAAATGCCGGTTGGGTACCAAGAATTTTTAAGATTTGTATTTTATCATATGAACTACGCTGCGGCGTTCTGTGGTTCGGAATCTACGTTAAACTGTAGGTCCCAGAGGAAAGGAACTGGCCGTGCTACCTCTGATACAATGGCTGTCTATATATGTAATCTGTCCAATCTAACACTATTATATAAGCAACTCTTGTAAATAGATAAAATGCCGAGCGAAGAACGGTCACCCAGGTATAGTAAAAAAAAAAAATTGTTTGTGATCGTTAGAGGAAGCGACACTGGTTCTTCAGAAAAGTGAAGACAGTCAGGATGCTTTGTATGAAATATAGTTACCGTAAGTGAGATTTAATTGTTAAAGACAAAATTTGCTGTTGCAAAACTCGTATGAAACTATTCATGGAAACATTTATGGCTCTCAGTTATTGTGAATATAGATAATGTTGTTAATCGAAAAGTTAGCATATGAATAGAATAATTAATATTGCGTACGGTGGAATCTTCTGATAAATTTATTGCAGCTTAAACAAGAGTTTTATACTGTTAATAAAATACACTTGGATTATTTCAGTAGTTCTGGATACCCATACTGTCCCTATTTTTATTTTTTTTATTTTTGTATCAGGAAAATGAAATTTCCTGAATGCAGCTTGCGACTGTATAACTCCTAATACTCCGTTAGCTACACCATGATCTGTAATATATATTCAAGGTGACTTGAAAGTATAATAAAGAGGAAGAGAGTTACTCCTACACCTTGTAGTAACTCTATTAACTGCAAATAACAAACGAAAACTAACAGAAAGCATTGAAATTATAATCGGAAATACCAGAAAGTAATAATAAATTTCACATCAAAGTTTTTCACGGCGTTGTATATAAATAAAATGAGGACTGAGATAGATGCCTTCGAAACGTGTGACATTTTTACGTAGCTGGAAGCCCAAGAAGAATTTATTTAATAAATTTCAGGATAATAGTTAGAGGGCTTTTTAAAATAACAATTTCCAAAAGACATAATAAAATCCCAGTTTGATCATCGCGTCATGTCGACTGTAATGAGGTCCCTGCCTCCTATAATATCAACCTACGAATGGAGATTTTTGTATTGGTTGGTAAACTAATATTCCAAACCAACCATAATGTAAAATACATACTTTTTTAAAATCCACATATTAATTATTAATTGCTTTCTTTATTCATATCCCATCCATGTAGATGTTTTCGTGATATTTACTGCCCAAGATGTGGCTGTTACAATAAGATTAGTATTTAAGTTATCTATTTATGTTTTTGCACTGGTTCAATATTTTTTACCCATTTAAATCAATATTTGAAATCAACCATATAGAAATGTACGTGTTTCGCTTAAATATGCAAACCGACATAAGTTAAGGGGGGTAGGTACAGCTAACACATACAAATATTTGTATAAATTGAAATTTCGTTTTCTCCAAATATATTTAAATTTGAGGGTTCAAATTTCGTAGCTCCATACAATTGTTATAGCTGTATAAAATTGATTTCTAAAATAAAAATATTATTTAACAGTATGTTAATGCATCATCCAAACTGACAGTTAAAAAGATGCCATCATTAAGATCTTTAATGATAAAAAGGATAATAGTTGATATTTTGCTGAAATCTTTTTTTAATCTTGAAAACTAATACCTAGGCAATTAGTTATATCAATAATATAACACATTTAACATTTATGTTTTTAATTAAAAATATTTCAGGAAATTAAAATTCTTGCTTTTTTTGTTTAAACATATAGGCATATTTTCCATTTGTGAAAAGCTGCATAAACAGTAATGGTAGGGACTGTAGTAATTAGTATGTAGAACATGTCCTGCAAATTTGAAAAAGATCTATTCATGTGGAAAAAAGTTATCCTTAAAATCAATTGATGAATTGCTGTTTTGAGATATTTAAGGTAAGAGATTTGGTTTACCTTCAAGTACAAGTGGTTGTCAATCGTGCAGGACTTCGCTTAATGACGCATAATTCCCACACTGTCAAAGATATTTAAATAATTTTTCACCAACATGAAGTCAAAAGTAAAAACTATTTTTGTGAATCGAAAGAAAAAAAAATCATTTTTTTGAAACCTGATAATTGTACCTACCCCCTAAAATGTTACACTAACAAAAAAAAAAAAACAGTGTTATGATCGTTATTTAATAACAATTCTATTTAGATAAATAAATGAATTGCCAGAAAACTGTATTAAATCAGTAATATCTGACAGGCTTAAGAGCTACTTATCTTATATCCTTAAACGAGCAATTCTTGTATATATATATATATATATATATATATATATTTCGGATCTCGGAAACAGCTATGACGATTTGGATGAAATTTGTATTTAGATAACGTTTTGACTTTTAAGATTACCTAAATAGTTGTCTTACCTACAAAAAAGCCAGTTTACAAAATACAAACAATTTTTTCATTCAGTATCTCGAAAACGGCACTAGCGTTATCTCGTAGACAATTCAGGTACTAGAAAGCCTACACATAATTTCTCTTTGATTTCAAACAATATTTAAACGAACAGGTCTTGTATATTGGCTGACGCGTGGAAATATTAGCACTGCAATTTTAATTGTAAAACATTCAAAACGGAAGATAATTAAAAATTTATGATTGGTTTGTCAGAGGTGATACTTTACAGAAACTACTTTGAAAATAATATTACCGGTACCAGTTATAAAGTAATCATCGTTTACTTTTTGACCGTAAAAAGTGGTTGTTACTTTGTCATTAAATACTACCACGCGAGGTATGAGCATAGTTTTATCGGAGTGAATGAATTTAGCACTTATGATGTTCTATCATTACCGTAACGTCACAATCTGACGATGAATTCTTATAGAACTCGATGAAACTTATCGAAAATAAAGAATAAATGTTCTTAAATAAATTATAGGTATAGTTCCTTGTGCTTTTGGTGCAGTTTTTTCTGGTCCAGGCCGTATTTCAACCTAAACAACCATTAGGAACAAAATAAAACATTGAAAGTACATTTCCATTGTACAGACTTAGTGGTTTTGATAGATTTTTTTCTGGTCCAGACCGGATCTAATCCTAATCTCTTCACTTATCAGAAAATAAATTCTTTATTTTCGATTTGTCTCGACGACTTTCATACGAATTCATCATCGAACTGGGCTATGGCGAAATTTATCGTCTGGTCCAGGTCGCATTTCACCCAACCAGGTCAAATTTTGAGATACGATATCTCGAGAACTAAGCGAGATATATAAAAAAATATATTGTTTACTTTCAATTTTTCTCCTCGAGTTACATAAGAATCCATCATTACGGGTTATCGTAGAATCCCCTGAATTGCCACAAATCTCGCACCGGTAATTAATCCCTAATAATAGCATTTATCTTTGAAAGCAATTTATGAGGCGGTCTCGCAAATGTATCTAGTGATTTGGATGAAATTTCATATGTAGATAACGTTTTGCTTTTCAAGTTTTTAACACGATTAAAAAAAGAGCAATTTTTGTATTTGGTTACTCGAAAACGGCTGTAACCTCATTACGCAGAAGGTTCAGGTACCAGTAAGCCTACTGATGTTAGTTAAGCTTCTCTTTGGTTTACTGTGCACCTCAAAACGCCTAGGAAGCCTTGAAGGCTTTTACTTTAATCAAATTTTACTAAAAATCTTGGATATTGAACAGAAATCGAAAGATGCCGAGTGAAGATCGGTCACCCAGGTACTAAATAATAAAGAAAGGACGCAAATATCTGAAATAATAATTTAATGACAAGAATTTACGTTTTTAAGGAAAAAATCTTAGTGTTACGTTAGACCAGTTATAATTTGGTATCATGAGTCCTTACACTGCTTGTGGGCGTTCCTTGTTGGTGAGGTACGGATGTGGGCCATTAGAAAGCTGGAAGCAGATGTCTCCAGGGAGCTATCTGCAGCCAACTTGCTGCGGGCAATGGAAACAGAATGGCCCCCTCGCGGGCATTACTGCAGTGCTTACGAGCAGAGGCCTATTGACCTCCTTTACTGTTTGACTCTCTTTCGGGCAACAATGGAAACCAGGTCGTTCACACCTTACCAATATGTTAACGTACTGGAGACTCAAGTGACCAAGTGACCCCATGATTTACACAGGAAGGATTATTATTATTCTACTAGCCTCGTACCCGCGACTTCGTACGCGTGGATTAAGAATTTTTTGCCAGAATTAAATATAAAAAGTTGTTGGTAACGAAGGATTGGTCCCAAACAATATCGAGTCGGCATAATATGACAGGAAAGCTATCACTATATCATTCTACCGTCGAACCTGCCTCTTGAAGAGAATCAATTTCCAACATATTTCTGTCACTATTAGATAAGATTTCAAAATTTCGTGACTACAACTGTTAATCATACTGGAAAAAATATCCTGTGCCCTTCATACAGCTTTCCTTATAAAATTCCATCACAACGATATAGCCATATAGTCGTCAAAACGTAACAAAAAGACAGAGACTTACTTCCGTATTTATATTAGTATTACTGTGGTTCACACTCACACACTGACTGCGAACAACACCTGAGGGATCATTATAACGTAAAAAAGTGTACACCTACAAAATTGCAAGACTACCTACGATTTGCCTCGCATTGCACCACTAACTTTATAATATCTACAGTTTAGCATTCAATCCAAATAACCTACGGCCCAGGCCTGACTCTTACGATGAAAAACTATTTTTAAAAATCTTAGCGTTTACGGAGATTTGAACCGGAGACCACGACGTTCGTAAGCAAGCTCTTTAGCCACTGAGCTGCCAGTTCACTACACTGAAACACGGTCTGGAGACGTCCACATCCAACGTGTCTGTCTATCGCCGTATTTCGAAGTTATGAGACAAAATGTGTTATTTATACAGATAATTTTTCGGCCAAATGTAGACAGTATTTTTCTCCTTGTTTCAAAGGATAAGTGTGCAAAGTTTCATCGAGATCGGATGAAAACTGTGGATTTGCATGAAGAACAAACAAACAAACAAACATACATTCATCTTTATATATAAAGATTACTGGATTAGGTACATGGATTTAATATATACAGTATATGCCACAGCAAATAAACTAGTTGATTTGAAGAAAGTTTGAGTCATCTGTTAGTGGTTGCAGGTCTGCAATCTGCCGAAGTTTATAATGTCACATAATCGTATAAGACAGGCACACATGATTTTACTGAATGAGAAATTAATTTCGCTTTCCTTAGCTGATACGTATCTTTGGTCTCAATAATTCATTAGTGAACCGTATGTTTCTTTGACCAAAGGATATTATCACATGCTTAGAAGAGTAGCATAGTGACGTAAACCTACTTGAGAGGCTACGCGTGTTAAGGCGCCACTACACTGGATCGACGATGTTCAGCAGCCCCAGGTTCGAATTTTTTGACGCCTCCTTATAATTCTTACTACCTACATCCTCAGTCCCATGCTTGGAATACCGTAAACGAAGGCTGCCCAACCCCAGGCTGGCATGATTTCCAGACATGGCGCGCATTTGAATCGGCCCGCCAACAGCAGCAGTCTACAATACACTAGTTCAAAAACCTCTGCAAAGGTCTCATTTATGTTTTTTAGTTTTTTACCTTTTGATTATATTAAAAAAACTCTGCACAGTTACTTTTTGATTCTAATTGAACCGAGTTACTTATATATTTGTAACTAGTATAACTATAAGCAAATATTATGTGGCTCGCAGGCTAACTTAGAATCGAAATTGTGGCCTATCTCCAAAATCGGCTGAGCAGCATTGCTTTAATCTTTGCTTTCCTCTACAGTACGTTTCCGCAAAAATACATGTAGTAACAAAGTATTGCTGCATGTCTTTAAAGTATCATGTATCCCGTTTTCTGTATACCTCACGTCGAAAAGTTTCACTACCGTTGAGCGTTTGTGCTATATTCCCGTAGTTCCAGATTTTTTTTTTCATGAGTCAGCGTTTTGTAGTATATTTCTTCTCCTGAAAAATGTTTTTGTGTTTGTATTAGTCTGCTTATGATAACATTATTTCTTTGATCAACTATTGTAATTTTAATTACAACCAAACCTAGTAGATAAGCGGTATCGCTCAAGCCCAGCATTCGGAAGGATGTCGGTTTATATCCCTGTCCGTCCATCCAGACTCCCGTTTTCCATGGTTTCACTCGAATTAATGCTGGAATCGTCCCTTCATTATACCATGAACGAATTCCTTCCCGTTATTCATTGCCATTCTCATCCCTTCTGTAATAATCTAAATGTCGACGGGAAATATATATATATATATATATATATATATATATATATATATATATATATATATATATATTTTAATCGGTGGGAGCGAGGTGATAATTACGCTATCTGAAAACAGTGCTGCGGAATTAAAAAAAAAAACGATGAAGCCCTGCCTCCCCCCCCCCCCAAAAAGATTCTTCTATTATGTCATTCACAATTTTGTTGTTTAGTGCGCTGTCATTGTTTTAATTACTGCAGTATTGCGTACTTCTTACCTTCTCACTTGTCTTATATCTAAAAATTGAATCCTTAAGATTTGGACCCGTTCATCCTTTGTCCCTTTCTGGAACTTATTTTTCACTGATACTGATGAATCCATTAGGTACAAAAAGGCGAGTCTTGTTTTTATAATGTAACGACAGCGCCACTGTGTGTACGTTGTAGGGCGCTGACCGCGTGCGTGTGGTAGTTTCCTATGAGGGTAGATGCGTGCCTTGCCAGAGTGTTTGGTGGCCCTGAAGGCCCTCGAGGGGAAGATCTGCCAGGAGAAATACCGCCGGTGGGTCGGGGAAAACCTGCAGAAATTTACCGCCCCTTGGGATTGGCATGGCAGCGCAGTCGACCTCAGGCCAGAGGTATTCACGTCCGTTTGAGGTTGCCGGAAGTTACTCCGTCGTGTCGTAAACGTCAAAGATTTTATACAGCTCAGTTCGTTCGTTCCAGACGATGCAAACGCGTAGCAGTAATATTTTGAAACTCCGTGAAGTCTTATTATTTGTGCTGAAAACTTGAAAAGCCTATCACGTATATGTTCAGTTTAAAGCGCCATTATGTGATTCTATTAATTTTTTCTGTTAACCCTCGAATTTCTTGTTTTTTGTGTTCTGCTTGACATGCAGATATGTATATATATAAGAAAACAACAACTAGTAATTGTTATTTTTTACTGCCCGTTTCGAAATTTTTAAAAAAAAAGCCTTGTGGCTCATAGACGTCAAAGTCATTAGATCAGGGTGAAGATTGGATGCAGAAACACTAATGAAATCGGATATGGCCTTGTTTTTGAAGGGACCATCACCGGAATTGGCCTGGAAATCATGGAAAACCGAAATCTGGGTAGCCAGATCGGGTATCGCACCCACGTCCTCCAAAATACTACAGGCGTCCAAGTTATCATGTTCAAATTAATTCAATAAGTGTTTTTTGATAACTTTTTTCCTCAATTTTCATGAAGTGTGGCTTGAGGGATGGTGCTACAAGTCCGTACAAATCAGGTTTTGTCTAGCAACCTATTTTTACTAGTAGGGTTAAATTAATATATTTCGTACTTCTAAAATAACTAAAAAATACCGGAAGAAACTACAAAAAATCTCTGTTTTAAGACATCTGGCAACAGATTCATCAGAAGAACTCTATATATTTCAGTATATTTCTGCTGTTTATTTTGAAGATCGAGAAACCGGGGATTGAATCACTTCTTTTTCAAATTAGATACATAAGAGTAAGCAGGGCTACAGGAAAAGAACCTGACATCTTCTGACTGTTTTCTGTTATTTCATCAAATTCTTTTGAAATTAGAATTAGTTTGCTCTGAAAGGAATAAAAATGACAACTTTTTATTACATACAGAGTCAGAAGGATGAGTAGTTTATCGTTCGACGACCAGAAATATACCGAAATATACTAAATCCCTCAAGCCACCTTTTATGAAAATTGAAGAAAAATTTCTACAAAGTCACTGATTTTTTTCCATATTCCAGAGACAAAAGAATCGGTGAGAAGTTGACCACTGTTGGTTAATCACTGTAAAAGACAACTTTTCCTGATCACCATAACCTTAAAAACAATTTCGGGATCGCAACGAGAATTTAACTTAGATGCTAGGTATTCATAATCACCCATACTGTAACTTTTACAGGCCTATAATGTACTCGCCTCTGCTGCGAGAATTTCAGTTTATTTTCATGTTCATTCGGGAGGACACGGGTTCGAATCACCGTCCGGGCATCCAGATTTGAGTTTTCCATGGTTTTCCCAAATCATTCCAGGCGAATCCAGGGATGCTTCCTTCAAAAGCCCATGGCCGAATTCCTTTCCGTTCCTTGTCGCCAACCTCTTCCCGCCTCGACGTTGACGAGGCGTAAAGCCATAATTAATAAAACATTCATGTTATAATATCTTTTGTCATTTTTAACGAAAATAAATTTCGTGTTGTGTATGAGACATAAAGCTCATGTACTGTTATACACATTCATAGCAATTTTGCTTAAATTAACAAGCAACGTTGAAGTTTGAGGTGATGCAAAAATCGGTGTATGGCAAAATTATCCTGCGGGCCCCTTTGATTGGTGCCACTGTCGTAATTGGCCTCTTAAGTCCCCTCTGCCCTAATTACTTACCCGGAACTAGTAAATGCTGCAAGGTGCTTGAGATAAATAGTCTTACCTGGAATCCTACTCATTTGAGCATTCTAGGGTAATTTCACAGACTTGAAGGAGAAATTATGAACTTTCAAAACCCAGTGACAAAATCTGGATTTAAAATGACAGGTTCTCTATTTCCAGTCAGAAATATTGATACTGGTCTGTTTGATCGATCTCACGTGATTTTATGCTACTCAATACACAGAGTGGGTACGTGGTTATGAAGTAAGGTAAAATAAAACGATAGACATTTTTAATCTTTGCAACATTACTGATTTCATTAATGTAAAACTATTTATTTATACATAACTAACATGGGCAATTTCTTTAATTTATTTTTGCATTACTTAATCAATTTCGTAAACATAAAATAATTATTTAATTTGGAATATGTAAATGTGACAAAATATGTGTATAATTTACACCCATAAATTTATAATTTTATCAGTTTCTAAACTGAACTACGTTACCGATGAGCTTATGAAATATTAATTGAATACGGGGTTAATTAATTAATCAATACTCGACGATAAGCCTTGGGAATTAAAGACGTGAGTTCCGGTATACAATTTAATAGCGTTTCATAAGCAGAGAATGTTGTCCCACTCTACTATGGACAAAATGGTGCCTATGAACATATTGATTAAAATAGGTAAGCCCTGAAGAAGCCTTTGATCGGATGAATATGATCATACACTCTTGAACTCTGAACTGCATACTAGTAGAATTCAAATTGCTGTTAACAGTCGATGTCAAAACTAACAGATATTACACTTACACAAACATACCCTTTCATCTTATTTATTGGCGAACCAGCAATAAAATCTTAACAAAAATTTCCATGTCTACTACGCCGACGCGTAGTAATCCGCTCGTATACCCCAACAGTCTATATATACACACACGCCGATAAACACTTAGTTTTCCATGAGGCCAACAGTGTTGCCAACCTAAAGTCACTATTACTACCATCTTATCCTACCCCAGAGTACACATACTGTTAACTGGGACCTTTATACTATAAAAATAAGTGATAAAGAATTACAATGAAGATCATAAAATATCTAATGAATTAAATGATTGATGAGTTGAGAGAATGTCACAATCTACGGCAATTAACATCACGCCAGTAGTCTGAGTATTGAATCTGTCTCAAACACAAATATACTACTATTATCAACTGTTCTACATACCTACGTACGTTTTTTTTTTTTTTTTTTTGGAGGGGCGAGGTGCTATACCTTATGAGTGAAAAACGAAATGCTTATGGATTTTCTGGTTGATTATATAAATTTTTGAAAAATTACTGGCAAACGGGGGGGGGATATAAATTTAATGGGGTAGAGGGGGAGGTATTAACTTGATTTAATTAATCTTCACAGATGTCAAATGAAAACCATTAAACCTCTAGTCTTATAAATGTTTGGATTTCCCTTTTTATTCCACGATGTTTTGAAGGTTTTGCCGAAGAAACATAAAAAGTATTATTCAACCATCCTTTATTTCCGATACCACTGACCAGAACTTTCTTTCAAGCCTGCTAAAAAACTATAGCGACCTTCCACAACCTCTCGTTTTCACAAAATAGCTAAATGGATGATTTTTAGTTATAAAACTTCAGTATACAGTATTTTCACCAAAAATCAAGATTTTAATATATCATACGGTAAATAATTCACAGAAATACTTTTCGGAAAATTGTGTTTTTTTTTGTTTTTTTTTATTTTTTATTTTTTTTTGAAATTTTTTGAAATGTTCTTTTTGTGTTAGTTTATAATATATGCTATCTGAAAGAAAATTTCGCAAAACCCACAATGAACTCTATTTAAAGATAACTTGATATTAATTTGGAATTTCTATTTTTTTTAATGGTTTTACATCTTTAGGAGATTTAAAATACAATATGTATAAGGAATCGTCACTGCGCGAGAGGAACTTTTACTTAACAATGTTAGCTTCATTGTAAGTTTTGTGCTAACTAACACAAATATGTATGGCAGTTAGATGTGATTCACAATCGAATATCCGTAGTTGATAACTCTTATGAATATCCAAATATCTCTCCTAGCAGTTGGCCATTTGCGTGGTTAGTATGGACGAGCCAAAGAAGGCTTGATAAAGTGGTCATTAATTCTACATATACATCTACATCCGTCTTCTGTCTTTAACAAACATTGTGGGTGGCAGAGGATGCTAAGCAGCAATCTTAATTCTTGCGACTATATTAAGTATTTGTTAAATCTGGTTAAGAGAACGAGGAATATAAATCGCGAGTAAGTTTTCCGTTACGAAAGTTGGTAGAGAGAAAAAATAAACCGCTAGAGACCATTTATTACCAAGACAATTATCAAGTTCTAAATAACTTCAGGAGAACTCACATTTAGTTCCAGCAAAACTAGAGTGCGAAGAAATAAACCATTTGGGAAGTATATCTTCTGAGTGAGACATACTTTTGGAATCTGGAATAGTACGACGCGATGAATACTTGAATAGAATAGAAATAGTAAAGTAAGATAACTGTAAAAAAATAAATAAAAAGCAACTGTGTATAAACTCCATTTGGCAGGAAATTATTTCTTTGCTGATTCTTATAACAAGTTCAAATTACAAGTGAATTATGGTGTGATTGTATCAGGTAGTACAATGATGTTTAATCCAGGTTTCGATAAATGTGGTTCCCAGAAAAGATTACACGCGAATGCTGGGACTGCTCCTTTAGAAAGTCATGGAGGAATTCCTCCTCGTTCTTTGGTCCGTCATCTTCCTCGTTATCAGTGAGGCGTTAAGCTTTAAGAAAACTTAACGAGCGTGGTGAATAAGCGGTAACGCTCTGGCCTCGAATTCCGGTGGATGTAAGGTCGGCTCCCGACCGGCCATCCAAATTTGGATTTTCCATGGTTTCCCCAACACGATTTGTGTGAGTCACAATGCTATGACGTGCATTTTTTATTTTTTTTTTTTATTTTTTTTTATTTTCTTAATGGCTTTTGGCAGCTGAGGTCATACAGCCAACTCAATATGTTATATTAAAGCTTCCAGTGAATCAGTTAAATCCAGTGTTTATATAGTCTTCAAAGTGCGGACGCCACAGGACGGACAGGACACACACACAGACACACAACATCCATGCCCGCGGCCGGATTCGAACCGGCGACCTTCGGCACGTGGAGCTAGCACTCAAGCCCCCACGCTACCGAGGCCGGCATGACGTGCATTAGAAAGTCATCAGGTCTGTTTACACGAAAACCGGGATGGTTTCTATAAAAGTCCATGGCCGAACTTCTTCCCGTTCCTTGCCCTGCCTCATTTCCCGCCTCTGATGACCTCGGCGTAAAGCCATAAAAACTCTAAGAATAAGCTGCGAGCAAACAGTATACTTAAATTGTTCTGGGTTATTGTATTTGAAATTCTGTGGGGAATGGAATAGATTTGCAATGTGATAAACTGATTTAGCTTGAGCATCCCTTCTGGAATTTTGTTTGAGTGATGCATCAAAAACCCATGCAAGGAATGTCGTTTCTAGCTGGAACGTGTGATGAAAAAAGGTCAACACTCCAGTCGTGCGCGCCAGGACTACGGATTGGAGCGTACGCGCTAAAAATGAACTTTCCGCCGGGTTGGAAGGTTTTGTAGACGGTTCAGCATGCATCATTCGGTTTTCAAGTCGTTGTTGTTTCTGTCAGTTGAGCTTGTATTTATAAGTGTATTTAAAATGTCCTCCAAAAGAAATGAGAGAATCCAAACAATAGTATGTACTGCTGCTGCACATATTATTTTTGGTACAGAAAGAATTTTTTTTAAAAAGCGTATATGGGTGAAAATATGGCGCCAAAGCAGAGATCTTTTGAGAGAGCTACGGGAAAATGACCCAGATGATTTCAAAAATTAAATACGAATTGACAATTCGGCATTTGAATACATTTTAAAGTTTGTATCTCCACAAATATCAAAACAAGACACAGTCATGAGGAAGAGTATAACTGCAGAAGAACCTTTGGCTGCTACTCTTCGTTTTTTGGCAACTGAAAGATCCCTTCAAGATTTGAAATTTTCTACTAGTATTTCTACACCTTCTCTGAGTAAAATCAGACTTGAAATATGCCGGGCGATTCATATTGCACTGAAAAAAGAGGGAAAAACCACAAATTAGGCGTACATGTGTCTTCTTCTGCAGATCCACTCCTGTTGCTTGCATGTATTTTTCTTAGTTCTTTTCGAAATGCCCCCGGAATTCATCGAATCGTTTTAGTGAAGAAATCTTTGTTTTCAATTTGCGGTATATTTACCCTGCACTATTTTTTAAATTTTTATTTTTGTACTCGTGTGATTTAACCTTCCACAAACATGGAAAATTCTTATAAAGTTCTATTAATCCTTCCAAATTATCTCTTGCCCACATTTTTCTAGATTTTTTTTTTTCTGTTAAAGCAGACTAAAGTTAAATAACGTCACCCAGAAATTCCAAGCAACAACGAACAAGTACTAAGGCATCAAAACTGGAGACCGACAATACACGTATAAACACGAGGCCCTGTTAGACTTGCGCGCCAGATGTGGGCATTAGAAACGCCCGCCAGGCCTCTCTGACCACGAGCATTTACACGTAAAGGATTGATGCGCGCGCCTGGAGCTTACGATCCAAAACAGCCGGAAAAATGGGCCTGATAACTTTGTAATGCACGTCATAGCATTGTGACTTACAGAAATCATTTTTGTGGCTAACGTGACACATTCTCTGGAGGGAAGTAGTGACCCTGCTCATTGTGTTGTACGACCGTGCGACAGTGCGCAAAAATGAATCTTTTAAGCTAAAATGGTCCAAGATAAAGTGACTTCATGTATTCCGACTTCCATCCATAGACCTCCAGAAAGAGGGGATATTTCCAGCAGCCAATAAGATAATATTATACTGTTGTTGGATATAAATGTCAACAGGAGAACAGTGAATGAGAGAGGAGAAAATTGTTTGCTGAGAGGTACGATCCTTGGGCGAGTACAGAAGGATGGCCTCCGATAGTCGAAGAGAAGTTTCCTGGTTGCTGAATGTGCATCAAGCCTGGAGAACTGTTTTGACTACAAGACTAGAGCCATCTGCTCTGGTTGAATAGCTGAGGTGACCGGAACTTCTAACGAGGCCGGTCTACTGCTCAGGACGAACAGTGTGTTGTGTCGACACATTCCTGGTTCAACGAATAATGCCGTAAATTTACACCCAATGTTTGTTATATTGCTCCACCCGTTCATAGCACCCTGAGCCATATAAATTGTTTCCACTTTGTTACTGCAAGACAAATTTAATGAAATAATAAATGTGAATTATTCAGATCCTTTTGTCAAAAAATTGTATATATATATATATATATATAATAGAGCTGTGTGTCCCTATATTTTACTTTCCAGCAATCACTACCTAGCGCAGACCTCTGGTGTTTGGGTGTGTTAGTAGCATGGCGTCACCCATCGTGCACAACGTTGGTCGAATGTCGGTAGTTGTGGTGGTGTGGGAGATATGGTGATTGAAAGTGGTCGATCAAGGATATTTCGTATTTCGAGCAAAGACATTTGAGCCCCTATATTTCACTTTGCTGCCGCAAATACATAGCGCAGACCACTGCTGTTTGTGTATGGTAATAGCTTCGAGTCTCGCATCGTGCACCTTGGTGGTAGCATGTCGGTAGCTATGAGGGTGTAGAAGGTATAGTGCTTTAAAGTGGTGAACCTGGGGCACTTTCTTATTTCGACCAAAGACCTTTGTTTCCATATATTTCACTTTTCATCCAAAACTACCTAGTGCAGACCACTGGTGTTTGTGCGCAATAGTAGCACGGAGTCATCCACCACCAAGCATGTTTATGACTTTTATGTGTGGTAGTAGCCTGGAGTCTTCCATCGTGCACTATGGTGACTGCATGTCTGTAGCTAAAGGCGTGTGGGAGATATGGTGGTTGAAATTGGTTTATCTGTAACATTTTCATATTTCGAGCAGAGACATGTGTGTCCCTATATTTCTCTTTGTTGCCGCAACTACATAGCGCAGACCAGTGGTGTTTGTATGTGGTAGTAGGATCGAGTCTCCCATCGTGGTCATAGTGGTTGTATGTCGGTAGCTATCAATCAAAATTGTTCACCAACTAGTTGATGAAGAATTGTAATCAATGCAAAAGTTTTGGCAGTATTGCTACAAGTACAGTATGATCATTAAGTTAAAAAACCATCAAAGTAGTCATTTAAACCTTTGTTCGGAAAACCACGCGGTGATAAAATTGTTTTTTGTTTGTTTGTTTTGTTTTGTGGAGAGCGTAGAGCAGGGCTATACTAGTAGTTCCGGTGAATGCATCTTTTGTATCGCAGTGCGGTCTTTAAGAGGTCTCCTGTAATCATTCCCACAGGGGATTATAGCTTATCTATAGATTTCCCTATTCAGTGATGTTATTAGCTTCAATGCTGACTTGTATATCTGGGTATATTACGCGAGATACGATGACTTTGCTCTTATCTTTGGCAGTGATATTTAATGCGAGTACAAGCGTATCCAGCAACGTAGGCACGTTAGGGACGTAAGAAGCATGTTATAAAAATGAAGCAAACTTTGGCCGGGAGGTGGTGTTCAGGCAGCATATTGTGCACGAAGGCGGTAGGAGTGTAGTGGCCCCAGGGATTTTTGGCTAAATCTGGGCAGTAGTTATGATTTCTTACAGAACCAGCCAAAGCAGACCAGTTACAACAGCAAAATAAAACAGTTGCAGGCCTTGCAATGTGGCTACGCAGAAGTTAATTACAATAAAGCAGGTCAGGTGTCAGCAGAAATACGCTGAAGCAGGACGGCATTTGGGTAAAGGATGAGAAAAAAGCAGCCGTCACGATTGGTGGAGGATCCTCCCTGCCACTGGTTCCATGGAGGGGATCAGGGATCAAAACCCGGGTGCACGAGCCAGAGAGGGTTCAAGATACGATAACCGTAAGAAATTCCCCATACTCCGGGAACCAGGCCCCCCGGTTAATGTTAGTCTGTGAAAGAGAGGGTTCATCTGTCGATCTATGGAGCTATGTAACTAGTCGGGTCGATGTAGCTAGCGAGCACGGGCAAGCTAGGTTGGAGGGCTTGCCTGAGAAGGAAGCGGCGAGAAGCAATCGTCGAAGTCAGCCGAGTCTACAATGGGCGCAGCCAGGAGTCTACGCCACCAATAGTAATTCTAACAGGTGGGAGGAAACCATTAGAGTAACATGACTGTGAAATCCAACAGTTGACAAGTAATGGATGTCTTATATTTGTAGAAGTTCAGGGGAGGGGATGTTTAATTATGTATATAAAATGGTGTAAATAAATTGTAAATTTGTATATACCCTCACTGAATAATTTATGAGTACTACCACTCACATGAGAGAGACTTACTAACAATTTAAATGTACCTCTCGGGAAGTTACAGAACGAAAGCAAAAAGTTTCGCCGGTCCACCACAAGATATCAGACGCAACGAACGTGCTTCCGTTGCGATGGAAAGAGTTAATGTTCATATTCAAGATTCTGAGAAACTGAGTTTCGTTTTCGGTAGCCGGGAAGTATTGAATAAAAGATGTGAGGTTCGATCGTGGGTTTGTATGAAATGTTGAACGCCAACGCCTGTGACTCATGAATGTGTTTTCTGATTGCATGCAACGAATCCCTAATATCCCCTCATCAAGAAATGGGTTAAACCAGAGGTGGCACGCGCAACTGCAGGTGAAATAAGCTGCAAGCCTAAATGGACGCAGTTCAGGGGGTGAAGGGGAAAGGATGTTCCCATTTATGTGGACTTTGCTAAATTTCATTATTAACTATGTGAAAATTGTAACACTCAGAATAAATGATCTAAATCACTCCAAAATGGGAGGATGTGTGACTAAGATTGCAGAGACTGGCGTGTACGTAGGCCTAGCAGCGCCCTCTTTTGAGTGACCGGACACATCAATGTAACGCCACGCTTCGTCGGTGCTGAGCCATCAAAGTGGAAACGTGCAAATAACGACCGGTATGCCTTGACGACTATGACTGGCGCAATATCATCATGTGAGTTCGAACGTGGCAGCATAATTGGTCAGCGGAAAATTGGTCTCCTACGAATTAAGGTCAATCTGAACAGCAATAGTTACATCAGAGAGTTTTCAGAACCCTAGGCACCGCCCCTTCTGTAGCCAGTCCCACATCCATATTTAAGCAGGACAATGCACGGTCACATGTGGTGAGGATTGTACAATCCTTCTTCACAGAATGACGGGTTACACTGTTTCCCTGGCCTGCACATTCGCCTAACATATGTAATATTTCTATTTATGACCCATATATCTGCACGTTACAGAGTAAATCTAGACAGAGTAAATTTGACATAGGCTTAAAAATAAAATAGAAAATATCTGTTCACACTGATGCTCTAAAGTCAATAATGAAACTAAATCACTTCATCCGAGAAGAATTTATCGCAATACTCACACCTTTTAACTCACTCATGTGGGTTTCGTGCACAACACTATTTTATCGTAACTTCGTTCCATCATTCTGTTGAATTTAGTTTATTTTCAGCTTCAAATATGGATTTCATTCCTCCCCGGTAATGCCTGGGAGGCGGGCTGTTGGATAACCGCGTGGATTCTTTTTAGTCTACTTATATCAAAAGGGGAGGGAGAGGGGATGAAAGTAGTCCGTGGCCTTGTAGGGAACCATCCCAGCATTCGCCTAGAGTGACTGAGGAAAACCACGGAAAACCTCAGTCAGAATGGCCGAACGAGATTTGACCACCGTCCGCCCGAACGATAGGTAGGAGGTACCTCGGTGACTATGAACAATTACAGCAAGTATGTTTAATATTCGTAGTCAACACATCTTCACTGAGAGTTGTGGAGCATCGTAACTCCACCAAGCAGGAAGTTATACTGTACTAAAGTTTCCAGATGAAATTACGGTGCGTCCCGTTCCGTCACTGGTGTGAATTATGTTCCCACTCACTGAACGAACCCTTTGATCCTTCGGGATATTGAGTGATATAACTTAATTTTAGACGTAGACGATAGATCCTGAGTTGCATTTACAAAATTTTCCTATCATCGTGTTCTTTGGTGTGCCAGTCGCCGATCGTCTCTTTAGATCAGCGCTGTAGGTTCAGGAGCATGTTGCTCAGTTTTATCTCTGTTAAAGACTGGAGAGGTTGAAGGGCTGACGGTGATAGCGGAGGGGGCAGTTGACCAATCCGGTATCAGGAAATGAAATCCCCTGCGATTTTACGTCCGGTTTGGCAGTACCGTCGTAGCCGTCAAGTCAGGTACACGGCGACAGTTTATGGACGGCAGACGGAGCAATGAAACTCGCCGACGCTTTTATTGCCGCTAAAAGAATTCCATCCATCCGTTGTGTTTGCAGGCCGTGACCTATCGGGCAAAGCCACACATCCTCCAGATCTTATCTTGAACTGTGCGAATCTAGAACGGAATACTAACATTTTTTTTTTTCTGGTGGGTTTCAGTACTAAATTTTTTACTACTATTACTTTTAGGTAGGATCATCGGGTGCCAGTACTTTCAAACATTCTTGGCTGCAGTACAAGAAGAGTGAGTTTAGGCAGCACACTGCAGACGTGGGAAGACTTTGGGTATCACATTGTAGACTTTAATGGTGATGAGAATGTGAGGAGTTACTTGTACTAGAGATAGCTGAACGGAGAGTGCAAGAATGCAACTTCAGTTTCTCAGTTTGTTTTAGCAATGTTTTTGTGGTTTGGTTTGCTTAGTTTAACGCTAGTCTTTCTGGAAAACATGTCATCGAAAAGGCAATGAAGAAGAAAAATAGTTTCGACTAGAACACGTAACGAACACTGCGCCGATAAAATTAATTTATTCATATATTGGAATACGTGTAGTTGCCGAAACTTAGAATGCGATGAAGAAATTTGAAGATAAAAGAGAGAAAAAACATACATTAGAAATTGTTCTTAGTTCCATAATGAAATTCATAGTTGTTTCCGTTATTCACCGCAAGGTATAATAGCTACGTTAACAACAAACTATGATTTACGTCTTCAGACTTACGTTCACCAATCTTTCTTCCGGTGTTAACTTTGTGGATTAAATTCCATTTTGTGATATAACTTATAAATTTTATTTACAGCTCATTGGTTATTTCACACTAAGCTTCAACGTCTTCCAGCACTTGTTGAATTGAGTCTGACAATTTACTGAATTGAGTCTGACAATTTACTGTTTCTGCAGATTCAAAGAGCTTATACTTCAGTGACAATTTCCATCCCCATTCTTAAGTTTTTACTTCAAATTCGTTCGCTGTTGACGGTTTATTACTCATCACCACCTGTTGTTTCTGATTCAATCGCCTGATGGCGCTATCTATAATGAAAACATTCTATAATGTCTGATACCACTCATATCTAACTGTTTCCATAGACAAATCTAACTGATTCCTTTTTCACTTTATCCATCTCGCGTATTTGATTCGCATGACCTTCTTCCACCGTATTTCAAACTGGCTAATCCTGTGCCAGGCGCCGGTTATCATCAAGGTACTGCAACATCACTTATCGCCTCACGTACAGTATAAGAAAGACCTGTTAGGCCTCACTTCGTGCCCTCATGTCATGAGCATGCGATTGAAATCGTACCATTTCTGACCGACTTTTGCGGTAAATGATTTCAACTGAATAAGCCGCCGTAAAATCGCGCCGGTAAGAAAATCATTAGTGAAATAATTAATTAGCGGAATAAATGCTGATACGGAAAATATAGATCACGTAAAACACATACGTCTCCATTGCATCATGCTATTACAATCATTGTTGACGGAGGATCGAAAGTTTATGTTATTTTCTTGAATATTCAAAAAAAAATTTGACACCGTGCTACATAAATCTATAGAAATCTTTTTAAAAATACCCAAACATAAGATGTATTGCAAATGTTTTTAAATGGATGCAAGGTTTCCTAAATTTAGGGGACTGTACGCCCTATGATGTTAAGCCTTTGCTAATCTAGATGTCACGTGTGGCATTCATGTTCTAGACCTATTAGAACCTTTCATCTTTTATTTGTTATGAATTATCTTCGCAATAACTTCAACAGAAGTTTAAAATTATTTATTAATGATACTTTTATTCACAGAGAAGTAAGGAGTCCTGCTGTTGAAATAGGTATAATGACTTGAAGTGACTCGTTTTACAGCTTCAAGAGATTTGTTAATAAATATTACCACCTTTGTAGACAAGATTTCCATTAATAATGCTTTAATTCTTAAAACGACATACATGTTGTTAAAAGCAACTGAAAGTTTACTCGGAATCATTCCGAAATGTTAATATTTGCTGGTAGGACATGTGTATTGAGTCTAAATCCTTTTTCATGGATTCTTAGTATTTACATTATATTGATCTTAATTCTGTATCGTTCATCGTCAACAGATATAGCAATTTAGCAATTCTTCAGCTCAATATGGAGAAATTTTTTTTTTTTTTTTTGAGACATTATTTTGTCGTGAATGGAAGTTGTAATATTATGCCAGCTTATCCTATTTGGCGTATGCAGTATATTTTAAATATACGCGTATAGTATATTACACTTTGGCTTCTTAATTGTTTAAGATAAAAAATTTCTAGATAATTTTTATCAAAGTCTTACGTCTTACAAGGCACGTGTGACTTGTGTATAATACATTCAGGAATTATTTCCTGGTAAACAGATGGAAGGAAACTACAAAGCTCTTTAGTGTTATTTCGAATTAATAATAGTGATCAGTTAGCTGTAAATAAGGTTGGTTGGTGACGTCATGTCTTCTCCCAGGAGAATACTTTCATGCAATGGAGGCTGAGGGAATACTTCTGTATTCTTAGAAAGAAATGTAGAATAAGTTTCAGTGTAATAGGGGCAATAAGGATTTTAAATTGGACATAAACATAGTTTTATTATTATTCATTCCTATTTCATTCATTGAAATTGTTATTAGTAATAAAATGTTAATTTTAAAATTACCAGTAAAAACATTAAATACTGTCATAAAGTAAACTAGAGATGCAGGCATTCTTGTCTAATCGCTGTGCATGTGGAGAATCCGATTAATGTTTCTTGTGTGAAAGTTAACGGTTTTATGTCACAGTATTAATTGTCAATCATAAGAAGTAATGTTTGTTGTTCGTATTATGACACTTTTTCCAATCGAATATTTTGAACTTTTTCATTCGATTTGCGCTTTAGGATTAATGGCTATGCAGAAATCAAGGCTCTAGGATACAAAGATCGACTTCAATCATTATCACCAGCAAGAAACAACCAATGTAATTTCTCATAGACTTGTCCCGCTGTAATAATAAAAATGAGAACCGCAGTTTAGTGTCATGTAAAGTGTACAGATATTTATATGTATGAGAATTTTTCTTCCACAGAATGCAAAAACAGGTACAAACACTGATTAGGTGAGTTATCAGAAGCAATCTGAAATTTGGATACAGGTGTCTTAAGATAAATGTTTTGCACTTATCATTTACATAGATGCATAACAGTTTTTCAAGTCAAACGTATAAATTTCCAAGCAAGTTACTTTCGATGAGTATAAAAGTTTATAGTGTAGTTTCAATCAAGTTTGATAATAACATTGATTTTGTAACACTGACCACTGTTTACACACAGTTTTTGCGTGAGCACCCAGACGAAAAAAAAAGGGGGGAGACTAGAGAACGTAGGAAGTGAATTTTGAGCTACAGTTGAAATGGACGTACAAAATAATAGAGTGCACGGAGTATTAATTTGAAAAAGCGATGCAACGTATCTATCATGTACTGAACAACAAATGAGCTGACAATAAAAGTGGAGTTTTTCCTTAAGTTGTAATTGTGAACTGGTAAAAGATCTCAAAGGTATTTTCTCTAACTAAAATCCAATAGATCGCATACGTGCTCCTTCCCTTCAAAACCGTCTTTATAGGAAGAAAAAAGGGGCAACGTGCATGTTATCCAGTTTTTGAGCACCAAAATTCAATAATTCAAGGGGAAATTACCGCTACACCACTCTGTCTATCACATTGCTGAGAAATTTATCCCTGTAATTGATGTTTTCCTTAAACTTTTTTAGAATATATGCTGAAGAATATCTAGGCAGGTACTGCGTAGCACTGGTTAAAGAGGAAATAATTCGTAGTAGCGTTTTCTTTTTGTCGTACATTTCCCGCGAAAAATGGCTGACAAATGGTCGTTAGCCGTCAGTATCGCTTATCGATAGCATAAAGCTCGTAGGTAGCTGCTGATATTGGCAGCTAGTGATTCACGACTCTTCATTCAGTGTTCTCCGCTTACTGCTGTAGATAACTTGTTATGAGTGTCAGGTGGGAGCTGAAACAAAGAGCCAGCTAGTATCCCCTAACTTCATCACACAACGCTGGGATCAAAATTCTAACAAGGAATTCCTGCATTTTACTGCAACTAGCATTTTTTATATTTGGCACAGTATCAAATGCGATCTAGAAATGAAGTTACCACTGGAAAAACTTTCCCATTACTAAAAAGTCAGCTGCACCATGGAGGCTCGAGAATTGACGTCTAGAATGAAAAATTGAATAATAATCTAGCAGATCTGTCATAAACTTTTTAACGCTTTAGAGATCCAGATTTCTTTTATTATCTTGCTATTAACTAGTTCTGTAACTTTATAAGTTTAGCTAACTCTTTGTTTATATTTTTTATTCCCCTTTTTCATTGTTCTTTAGTAAGTAAACTATCAAATAAACATAAATATAGATTAATATCTCTGGTAAAAATTAAGTAACTATAGGCTACTGTATAACTTTGGTATTTTTAGTGCATTTTTAAAATTTACTGTTGATAAATGAAAATCAGGACTATCAGGTATTTTAAAAACAACTTCAATTAATACTGTTTCATTTAGAACAAGGGTGGCCAACCCAAATGATCTTGCGGGCCGCTTTGGACATTCATTGTAGCTCCGCGTGCCGCATATAAAATCATATATCTCCACATTAGATTTAGACCAACAATAGAGATATTTTAGAGCGAAAAATTGAAACATAATGAGTTATTATTATTGTGTTTCCTATTCTTCTTACATGCATGCATATACAATGTAATAACAATGATACTCATAATTTCTACAGGTAATTTTTGAATATATGGATGCACAAATAATGTATTTTTTTTAATACATTGGCTTTAACTTCTTTTGCCATTATAAAATAAATATATTTTGTAAAAGTGTGATGAACCGGGCCGGAAAAATGTTCAAGGCCACCGGTTGTCCACCCCTGATTCAGAATTTTGCAGAATGAATAGAACACTTAACACAGAATTTCACAGCGCTGTATAAGCGCGTCGGCCTACAGGAACACCATTATGGTTGTAGTTGTCGCATATAACCGATGAATGATGCCAGAAGACGCCAACGAAACATCGTCTTTTCTCATCATCCAGCCTCGAACAGGCAAAGATTACATTCATTCGGATTAGTGTGATAGGTAGGTGTTCACTCATTCTAACCAGTTTTTCAGTTTGCATGACACCGCGACACGCCTGCCTTCTCGTGTCTAGTTCTCATATAGATCTCCATTAACACGACCTGCCAAAGGTAAACAGTTTGCAACAGAAACTTGGAACATTTAGTAATTATCTATGCCGTTCTAACGACTCCAATTGCTTCACAGTTTGTTCTTTCATAGTATTTTCCATGGCCATCATATCTTCTGCAGCTCTTATATACAAACTACCTTAGCAACATATCCTTTATCCCTTACATCTATATTGCCTAGCCTCCGGTAATACCCATTCTTTACCTTCCCTGCTACTGACCGTGAAATTTATTGTTTTTAAAATTTTGTTTTAGTCAATAACCGTTTTATTTCTTAAGAAACACATGCTAATTTTTTATATTATAAGAACACAGAAGAAATAGGAAATAAAATTAGAAAAGACAACTCAGATTTTATGGACATCTACACACAATGAAGGAGTAGAGACTGATCAAGAAAATATTTAATTCTTGAATGAAAAACACCTCAGGAAGACTAAGAGAAAAGAGATGGGATTTTGAAATATTAAAAATTCCAGAAGTCGTTACTAATAGCACAAAGTTGACTAATGAAATAAAAGTTCCCATCTTTCCAGCAAAACCACAACCAAAGAAAGTGATGCAAAACGAAATACGTAATCGTAAATCGTAATCGTAAATGTATATGTATGGAGAATTTCTATGAATAAAAGAAAATAATGATTGTACTGTGGTCTTAGCTCCTACAAATGTCCAAATTATCAGAAAACAAATTCGCCAATAGCGAGATATATTCGCGTATGCAGGGCTCAGTACACAGATTGTACTATTTTTAGGAAAAATTGATAAAAAATAAGTAACTAGTAATTTTTAAATACTATCCATCGTATACTTTGTTAAATTATCTGTCAAATTGTGTGTGTAAAAACACAAAAAAAAACTGAGGATCTTATCCAGTTATTTGAGAAAACAGTAAATTACAGAAAGATCGCAATATTTGTCCTGTAATCTTAAGGAGGCTGCTTATCATCGTGAATTCTGTAAAAAAAATTGGCATTAGTCGTTTCGGAAATGCAGGTATGAATGGCAAATTTTCATTGTTTTTTTTTGTCAAAAGGTTTTAAAAACCGTGCAATAAAAAGGAAAATCCTAACATGAATCGCCAACTGTTTTAAAAACCGTGCAATAAAAAGGAAAATCCTAACATGAATCGCCAACTTTTATTTGAAACCCATTCAGATTATCTAAAAAAAAAAAATGGTTTCCTTCAGACTGATACGAAACGCCCTATATTTCAATTAGCTCCCTCACTCTACGATTTTTCCACATTAGATGATATAACATGTTCATATTTTTTAAGATTTATAGTCAAGCACAGCTATAACTAAGTTTAATGGTTCAGATACCGATATACAGATCGACGAAGAACAAATGAGTGACGCCATGAGTTTCGGTCTTCAATTAGATTTAACAGAACCCTGAAAAAGTAATTATTATTTTCTGTTTAACTTCATATTCATTCTTTCCCCAGTATCTTATAGGAGCCCCGTACACTGTGAGTGTATTGTGACAGGCATATTATTTTTTCAAACTGCGCACTGAACCCCACCACAACTCGTATTTCCCCCTCCACCCGCTACTGACCACCCGTTGATGTGGCTTCCCTCTGTGGCAACACAGTTGCGGAGCGCCTCATTTTATGGCATGATTATATTATTTTTGTGTTCTTTTTGAATTTTTTTGATTAGGGGCCTCGCTTCCTCCAACTATTGTAAGTGATGTGTCTAATTCCCTCGTCCATATAATTCACAACAATTCAACTATTTTCCTGTTTAATGTTATCAACAAGGCATAAATTCCGTGGGTGGTAAAAGAAAAAAGAATTAAATTCTTACTATTATTAATGTGGTATTTCGTGACATGGATGTTTAAATATTTCCCACAAACTGTTTAAGAAATGCATATTTTTCTTGGATAAGAGCGAAGTATTTTTCGACGTCGTATATTATAGCGTAACAAGAGTGGCAATGACTATTCACATATGATATAAGATTAATTTAATAATAATACCAGTTGAATAATGTATCAGATAGTGTAGACGAGTTTAATAATCTGTGTTTGTGTTGATACTGTTGGTTGGAAATGGTTTTGAGGAAACATTTGCATTCCTTGGGACACAAAGGACGCTGCGTTTTCATCAGAGGACAAGTAGGAAGATAAATGACTAACGGAGATTTCTAGGGGATGTCGGCTAAGCTATATGAGTCAACAGTGAACGGATAAAATGATTTCAATTGATTGAACGTTAAAGTTTTGTGAAAACTAATGTTAAACTATTCTGCGTGATTATGAAATAACAATGAGAGGTGTCGTTACAAACGGAACTGCACAACTAGCCTTTGGGTTTCGTTGTATGTACTAGACTTCAAGGGTACATCGTGTACGGTGTAACACATATACGTCCCGTTAAGGTATAAATTGTTAAAAAATAAGAATAAAAATGTTTATCTTGTATGTATACTGTATGTTATAAAATGAATGTTATCAAGATGTTAATGAGAAATTTTATTAACGTTCTTTGGAAGGAGATATTTGTTGATCAGCCTTAGATCTTACATAGAGAAATGACGACCGGATGACATTAATGTGGAGGATATGATAGAAGAAGAATGCAGCGCATTAAAATATTTGGATGGCAGAAAAATAATCAGTCAGATCTGGCGGATCTGAAATTTATTTGTATGGCCGGCGGGCCAGAGAAAATAGTGGTGTATTTGGAAGTTGTAAACGTTAAATATTAATGCTGTGTACAGTCGTGTACAGTGTGTTATAATACAAGAAGAATTCTAAAACGATTTTACAGTGTTATTCATTATTTCAATAGGACAAATAGAGATATAATTTCAGGTAATAGCATAAGAGTTATTGTCAGGTGATGAAAAAGATGAATAGAATTTATAACCGGAAAGGCCAACGTGAAAATACATCTTGGTATAAAAAGATGTTAAAATACGGATTTCCTCACTGGCAGAAGGTGTAAAGGGTCACTTTAAGGTAATGATAATGTTGCACTATTATTTGTAGTCGTCGTTGACTGAGTGAAAAGTTGGATTTGCATATGGTGTAATTAAAACAAGACAGGTAAAAAGCTATAGTATAAGTATATGACAGTCTGTTGCCGTCGGCAACTTGCTCGGTCAGTCGAACCAGCAGTTTCCGCCAAACGGCACCGTGAATCACCGCACTGTTTAACACCTCCGCTGCCCCAACAGTGCAGTGCAGTGACCCTTACATTGTTAAGAACGGTTTCTTTGCATTGTAGATAGTTTGTGACTTCAGTCTCTTATTAATCAGTGTTGTGAATAACGTTTCTTTGCGGTTTGGCTGGTTTGGGGCTTCATACTCTTATTAATCTGTACCGTGTTTGAGTGTGAGTAAAATTATGGTACGTTACAGTTTGCAAAAAAGAATATTTCTCTACGATACATATGTGAAGAAGAAGTCGTTTAAAAAGTGTCTCAGTAAATTTCGTCGCGAATTTCCTGGCGGTTTACTGCCAGCTAAATCAAAAATTCTGCGTCTGGTTAAAAAAGTAAGAGAAACGGGTTCATTTTTTAACAAAAAGAGACTGTCGGTCAACCGTATTCTTACAGAGGAGAAAATTGACGATATCGCTTTTCGACTAGAACAGTCACCCAAAAAATCATTAAGTCAGTTAGGGCAGCGTGTGTCTCGAAAAATGTTCAGAAGATGTGAAATGTGCATTACATAAAAGGGTCAACACTTCCAGCATCTTTTATAAGGTAAGCTAATGAATTACGTCACATTTAAATGCTTAACACACAAGTTTATGAAGTTTATGAAGCGTAATTATTATGAAATAGTCCGCGGCCGACGGTCGAACAATGCCGGAAACTGACCGCTCGCTCGCCGGGACCAGTTTCTTCCTTGTAGCGCTAACAGTGGGTTGCGTTTCCCGGCGAACGCCCTGTATATATATATATAAACTAGTTCGAGACGTTTATGATTGCTACCCAACGGGGCTCCTTGTCACGTGACAACGACCG
This sequence comes from Vandiemenella viatica, assembly GCA_031002005.1. NCBI lineage: Eukaryota > Metazoa > Arthropoda > Insecta > Orthoptera > Morabidae > Vandiemenella > Vandiemenella viatica. The sequence goes on from CM061920.1 coordinate 360,416,677, forward strand.
TCTCCAAAACTCGATGCTGCAGAATAGAGGGACTACGCCAAAGGTGCGATAGTGTTAATTCATCGTTTCCTGCAACCTCGACACGAGTCCATCGCACGCTAAATGAACTAGTAAATATCATCACAGTTAAATCAATATATCAGCTTTGTACCGACCTCTGAGATCTTGATTACTGCGACTGAGCTACATTACTTGTAGACTGCAAATTTGCATTTTGATTAAATTTTTACTGGTGTATTCAGTTTAATCAGTGTTATGTCAGTGTTAATAAACATGAAATAATTTATTCATGGGAATCGGGGTGGTAAATTTTGCTTGCATCATAAATTTAGTCGTCGGATTTATTTAATTAACATATAACGATAATATCGCAGTATGTCTTTGGATATGATGATTTAGTTATTAATAGCTTTTCAGATTTAAATGTGTGTAGATGACCACATTGGCGCCCAACATAATTAATAATAAAAATTGCAGAAACAGAGTAATAAAAAGCATTATCAGAATATGGATGAACAAGGAAGAAAACTAGTAGAACGACGCACAATGAGGTGAGTGGGCTGGATTAAGGACGATTCACAGATTGGAAGAGAGAGATTGGAACATTTGTACAGAAAAGAAGTCTATCGAGGCTGTAAAAAACGGAAACACAGTACACATACTAAATAAAGGTTAATATCTATTAACATCAAGCTCAGGCACTAGTATAAATTCATCGAACCTAGGCTTTGGACATGACGGAATGCTACGCGATCGGTAGAAAAAGTTTGATTGAGATGTTGAAACTCAAATAAAGAAAGATACAAAGAAGAATGTACTGGTTAAAGAAAAGGAGAATACAGCAAACATTATAACCACGAACTATTTTCCCACCAGAAAACGGTTAAAGGCAATTATTACCTTTTATAATAACGTGACGCCACTGCAACACTGGACAAAGGAATCTTTAGTTACTTTCTTGAAAAGAAAAGTAAGGGACCCACGTTTACTGGCGTAGGAGGAGATCTGCAAGAAACAGTAATTTAGGAGACTGATTATCCGCAGAAGAAACTTAAAACACATCGCGGTTTCCAAGAAAAGCTGGAGCTAAGAAACGGAATACATGAACTAACTGAAGGAAGAATGCCGAAAAGAAGTGTGGATACTAGGAAAAAATTCAAGGAAGAAAACTGTTAAAACAACCGTGGCTAATAGTCGGCAGAAGAGAATAATGAATACACATTTTTGGAAAATGTCTACCCGGCAAGCTGGAAATATTCTTCGGGAACGTCTTCAACTGCTGCGCTTTTCTATTACCAGACAACAATACCAAACAGTTCACAGTCTTATCCGATGTTGAGTAATTATGATGCAAAAGTGAGAATTAAAATAATATGGTGTGGTAACTGTATTCCGTTTGTCTGCGTTCAGTCCAAGCCTACAGTTTAAACCGTTAGTGCGAGCTACATCCAAGAATATGTGAGTCTTTTAGAGCAATCACAAAACACGCTTTGCCAAAGAAGAAGTTAAAAATATGCACGAAAATCAAAGGAAGATTTTTGTTTCTCGTTTGGTGATTTAAAAACTTTAATCAGTTGTGAATTATAGCGCGTAATACGTATGAATATATTTTCCATACGTAAAAAACTTCACTGGTTGATCGTCGACAAGCTTCTGAAATGTTTTCAAAACTTTATTTCGGTATTTCTTCGTTAT
>CM061920.1:360419371-360440371 GCA_031002005.1 Vandiemenella viatica
GTTACCGACATGCAACCACCATTGAGCACAATGGGAGACTCCATGCTAATACTACACACAAACACCAATGGCCTACGCTATGTAGTTGTGGCAGGACAAAAGTCTACAGTAGACATATGAGAGAGCCCTACATCGACCAACTTCAACTTCCATATCTCTCACACCCCCAATGCTAACGGTATTCGGCCACCGTTGTGCACGATAGGAAACTCCAGTGTACTACCACGTATAAACACCAGTGTTCTGTGCTAGGTAGTGGCTGCTGAAACGTGAAATATAGGGAAACACACGTCTATTTATATACACGAATACTAGATGTTGCCCACAACTTCCTTCACGATGGGAGACTCGATACTACAACCACACTCAAACACCAGTGGTTTGCGATGTATAGTTGTGGCAGCAAAGTGAAATATACGGACACATATGCCTGTGGTCAAAATAAGAAAATATCCGTGATTAACCACTTTCAACCATCATTTCTCCCACACTCCCACAGATATCGACAACGGCCAACGTTGTGCTCGATCGGTAAATGTATGCTACTACCACACACAACCACCAGTATTCTGCGCCGGATACTTTTGGCTAAAAAGTGATACATAGGGGCACACACGTCTTTGATCGAAATGCGAAAGTGCCCCAGGTCGACCACTTTCAACCACCATACCTCCCACACCCCCATAGCTACCTAAATCTAACCACCATTGGGCACGGTAGGAGACTGTATGCTATTACCTCACACAAACACCAATGGTCTGAGCTATGTAGTTGTGGCAGGAAGTGATGTATATGGACAAACAAGTCTATGGTAGAAATATGAAAAATCACTACATCGACCATCTTTAACCGCCATATCTCCTATACCCCCACATGGCATTCGGCCAATATTGTGCACGATAGGAAACCCCATGCTACTACCACATACAAACACCAGTGATCTGTGCTAGGTAGTGGTGGCTGAAATGTGAATTATAGAGAAACACACGTCTATTTTTATATATATGTAAGATTATTTTTTTAAAGTGCGGACATATCCACCAAATCTGCGTTTAAAGTTTGCGTTCTGATTTAACTAGATTCTTATATACAGCTATGTAAAGACATTTTCAAGAAACAGAGATTCTCTTACTACAAATTACTGATTGCTTTATATGCCTATTTGTGTACCGTACTAATTCTATAGCAGATGTGATTCATCGATTAACAACACTACTACAAATTATTGTTTTATAAACAGCGCTTATCATCAAAGAGTCGAGGACTAGTACAGCTGTTTGTACCTTAAGTTTGCTGACAAAAGATTCCCAGTGTGGTGACTGAGCATTGTTTTTAGCTTCAGCTTCTCCGGCTCTTCCCATGGTTTAGGAAACAATTAGCGAGATGGCCGCCAGATGGCGAGTGTTAATTAAGTAGATGGATGACGAGGAAGTAACTGGCGCGGGGAAACCCGCTCCCATCTACTCCCATCTACTCCCTCCCCTCTGGGTTCCATTGTTGTGACGACAGAATGAGGAGGCGACAGATGAGAAGGTCTCTTCCTCAGAAGAAATGAAGCATGATGGGTGCTTCATTCTTAAAGGCACTGTATAATGAGAGGAGAAAACGTTTATAAAGTAGGTAATTCTCTTTTCTTCTCCAAAACATCATCACTATATCATGAAACTTTGTGACACAGGTTTTTCGCTAAAATTCCTTAAATTTGGGGTGAAACTTGAGTCAGTGCAGCAACATAATACAGATAAAATTACGTGGCTAAACAATTAATAGCCCATCGTAAAGAATGGGTATGATGTTTCGCCAATGTTGAGACGATACTGCATGTAACACTTAATTGATAATACTTGAAGATTCTCATGACTCTGAGAGGTCATATTATTCTACGTTTGTATTGGTTGATAGTGATGATGCTTTGAAGAGTACAGTTTACAGACGCAAAGTAGTTTTGGATTCCATCAAAGTTAAACGATTTATTACTTAAAATTTACTTAATTTTCTTTCAGAAACGAACAAATCACCGATTAATTTCACTTCGCTTTTATTAACAGCCGACCACTACGTTATTTTTAGCTTTAATTTCAAAATCTAATTTTCTGGAATTGATTGTGGATGACCACCATTCAGCTTAAAGTGTAGTTATAACTATTTGAGTACACTAATAATAGCTGAAGACCGAAGCAAACAATCAATGACTGCCAAATTAATCAACGTCAAATAAAATTTTATTAACTTTAAAAAACACAGTAAAATTATAATTTTAACACCCAATGTGGATAAATCGAAGCTCTGAATAATACTTTGTTCATAATAAACCGTTAGTAACAACTGAAAATGTGTCGAAATTTAGTAAAACAATTAATATCCGTTACAATTATTCACTCATACATTCACAACAATTTTAAATTTTACTTTTTGGGCACATTAAGTTAATTAATGGATAGGATGGTTTAATCAGTGTGGAAGGTGCCGCTGTTATATTACAAATAAATACCTGCAAGAGCAACATGAAATGTGGGAGCATAAATTCTGAAATTTTCCAATCATCCGTGCTCCATCACATTTCGTGAACAACTGAAGCGGATCTTTATAATTTTATCTAAAATTAATGTTACCTTTTCCCAAGTCAGATTTGAAAGCAACAGTGACAATAATTTTAAATCACTACTATTTACCTTTGACAATATTTGCAAAATATAAAAATAGACTAGTCCTAAAGTCCGTCAAAAATGGGTTTAACGCAGTGTTATGATAATTTATTTCTCTGCAGTTTCTTAACCAAATAGAATTGCTATAAAATAAAGCTCACTGTAATTTATCGTCCCTTGTGCTGTAGCTAAAAGCTGCAGTTTTTAACTTGGTCCAGGTTGCATTTCAGCCTAACCACAATCTGCGTTAATATTGTTGATAGAAAAGCAAAGCTTCAATCACACGCGAATTAATACATTCCCTGTATCGCATGTCAGTGTCGTCATGAATCACGATATAAACTTGATCCCAAATCTTTACAGATTCTAGTTTTCTTTTTTAATACCTGTGATGAAGATCGATATTTTAACGGCTGAGGCAGATTACATCGTCTGAAATAATGGCCCCAGTTAAAACGCCACGTAATGCCACGTAATATTTAATTGTGGTTTAGTCCACATATATCGCAATCAATTTGGAACTTCCTTCATTCGAACCATTAAAAAAAACCTGAAAATTAATATGCCAATTTATAAGCAATACATGCTTTTCTTTCATAGGTCTGACAATCCACGTATTAGTGTAATTCCTCGTGCCTTGCTCTGTAGCAAAAGGTTTCAGTTTCCATCCGGGTCCAGGTTGCATTTCAAGCTAACCACTTATTACGATAAACTTGTCGTCAGAAGAACAATACTTCAATCTCACGCATATAAATTAGGCCTACATGATCTATATCGCCTTTTAGTGGTAATAATGAATCGCGATATATATTTGATCAAAAATCTTCAAGGGTTTTTGCACATTTTTTTTTATATAAGACTGGAGATTCGTCGTTATCCGTGATTCAGACCGATATTAAAACGTTTGAATGGCTGACACAGTTGCTGAAATAATAGGCTCATTAATATTACACAGTGAAAGCAAAGGAAACTATAATAAATTTTATAAACTTATGATATGCGACATAATATTTGTTTCAAATGTAGTGTAGGATGCACAGATCGGGACAATGTGAAACTATTTCCGTTTCAACGAATTAATAATTTCAATAATAGGACACAGTTTAAATTATTTTGAAAAAAACAAACTAAATTATTCATGCCCTCTGCCGTAACGTCAAATGCCAATAGTAATTCAGATCCATGCTGAGTTACAATCTAACCAAAACATTCACTACATTCATGCTCGAAACACGAAGCTTCTATCTTACATATCTATGGACGAAGAATTTAAGGAATGCTTCAATATATCAAAAGAATAAATATTAAGTAAATATAATGATTGGTATGTCGATTTTAACGCAATACATACTTTTATTTCAGTGTTCTGTCAGTTAATTTATTCGCGGATGCTCGGAGATGATTAAAACACGTCCTTTACCAAACATAATGGCGTAAAGCTCATAGCTCACACCTTACGTTTTATATTAATAGATTCCGGGAGTAGAAAACCGTTAATAGAAACGTTTATATTTTCTAGATGCGAATAGCATGCGTCTGCGTTTCATCTGCACTGAAACTCGCTAAAAGAAAGATATACGGAATTAATAAACATATTTATACTTTCACCACAGATCTTCCTAATTACTTAAGACTGCCACAAATAAAAACTTGCATTATAACTTACTTCTCTTTGTTAAACTCGATGGACTATCTCTAAGTCCGAAGGCTTTTCCAAAGATAAAGACATTAAATCACACTAGGCGTCCGCCGATTGTACTTTCTCGCTCGTGGCTGGTCGTTCAGAATCGAAAATTATGGAGACCGCCAGTCATTCAAGCATCGCCTCAGGAGGACTTGGGTTCAAATCCCTGTCCGGCTATACAAATTTGGGTTTTCCCTGGTTTCCCAAAATCCTTCCCGACAAATTCCGTAGAGGTTCCTTCAAAAAGTCCCTGGTCGAATTCCTTCCCGTTCCTTGCCCGAAGTCCTTTTCCGCCAGAAACCTCCCGTATTCTGACAATACCTAAAGCACATGCGAAACAATTTTCTGTTGATAATGTGTATTACAACAATCAAAATGCCATCAAAACGGATTATGTTAATAATAATTTCAAGAGTAAAAACATATTAAGTAGTTATTTAACCGCTTTTACTGTACATCTGAATACAAGATTTGATTAAAAATATTGCACCTATGTTTTATATATACTAAATATTAAACATTTATAATGTACGTATGGATTTGTATAGAGATGGTATCGTTATCGTTAATTATGAATTTCGGGCGCACTTTATAATTAACTAGCTCCAAACCCCGTCTAAAATGAAGTGTTAGACTCAGTATTTTGGGAATAATTTCTTGGCACATGCTTAACTAAATTGAATTGTTATTAGATAACGCACATGATCTTAAAATTGATGTAATGTTACAGATATTTCTCAGCTTATTGTAACAGTGGTTTGTCTGGTAGAGAGTGTAAGAAAACACCTACATCCAACGAAAATAAATAAACAAAAGCAACTGATAATTAATATGTTTATTTAAAAGGCATATTCGTTTCTTCACAGTTGCTTGGAACTGTATAGCCCTATTATTAAATAACGCCCTTAACTTCGATTTTGTAATCTCAGGCCGTTGTTACTAAGGCGACAAAGGACGGCGCGTGACGTCACAACTTGACAGACATTGTGACCAAATCAGGCCTTTTATTATTACTGATGGTTATCATACTATATGAAAAGGGTGAAATTTCTCAGTTATATATAAAAGATATGTAATATACAAAGTGCAATCTTTACAATCAATTATTTTATTTAGAACTATTTTCGTCACAAAATGCGATCTTTAAACTAAAGGACAATTACGTCCAAATGAATGTGATCCATGTAAATTTGTAAAAGACAAATCATATGGAAACCATGCAATAAAAAAAATTGTCCAACCCAATTAATGTTCTGCAGTTGAGAAAAGTATATTGTAATCGTACGAGCTCACCTTTTTCTTTAGGTTGTTTTGCGGGACCATTTCAAATGTCTACCGATTTTACTGGGATCATTTATAGTCGCTGAACTGTGGCGTTTACTTTGCTGTCTGAAGAATTATGTAATTAATACCTCTAATTAATAACTTTAGTCAAGTCGTAGACTTAGAAACTGTATATCGGTTAATAAAAAATCTTAAGTTTAATATGACCATTTGTAGACATGGCTTGCCACCACGAATGTCTCGCAAACAACTAGTTAGAGAGAGATCGCCCGACCGAGCGTGGTGGATGAGCGATTAACGCTCTGGCCTTGCATTCGGGAGGACGCGGGTTCGAATCCCCGTGCATCCAGATAAAGGTTTTCTATGGTTTCCTCAAATGACTCCAGGCGAATGCCGGGATGCTTCCTTCAAAAGGCCATGGCCGAATTCCTTCCTGTTCTTTTTCCCCCATTCTTGTCTTTAGACGTTATTTTTTGCCGGAAGTACATGCTAAATTTAACCATCTGTTAGTGCAAATTCTACTACTATCCATTTATTGGTCAGTCATTCGAACAGTTCATCCCACCATGTTTCAAGGCTTAGCTCTTGGCAAGTTCGTCAGAGATGGCTCGGATTTCTCTGATTATCTTTCAGCTGATTATGTGACTTGACCGGTTGGCGTTCCGTCGTAACAAATACCGTTGCTGTTCCATAAGTGCTGTCTCACCAGGATGGTCCGTCATCATGGATCAAACGAGATATAGCCGTTCGCTGTGCTTCCATTATCATCATCAGTCCCGTATGTCGCCTTCCCAAAGAGTTCATCCGCGTCTGTATCTTGCTAGCGTGTTCACTTATTATTAAATAATTATTATTCGCCGTACATCATCTGAGTATCAGACAACGTCTGTCACACAGTCGTCTAAACATCAGAAACGTTGATACACAATATACTCAAAAATAAGATGTTTCTCTTACACTTTAGATAAATAAATTCTTCTGAATCAATTTCAACAAACCCATACTTTAGACGTACTCAGAAATTAACTGTGCATAGGCTGATCAGTGAGGAGGATAACTACTCATAGACAATCAACAGAGTAAGGGACTCTCTCTAGACCATTGGTACTTGCCTTAACCGATGTGCAAAAACACGAATATTTCTTCCACAACCAAACGAGTCCACTGGCTGAGCGTCGTTAGAGAGCAAGTGAGTTCTATGTCCGGTTAGGTCATCCAGATTTTGGTTTTCCATGGTTTTCCAAGGTTACACCATGCGTATACCAGAACGGTTTCTCCAAAAGGTCGCATCTAAATTCGTTTCTCTCCCAATCTCTCTCGGCTCTAATGAGCTATATAACAACTAGCCGTATAAGTTTAGGTAAAAAGGAAATAAACCACGACTGGCAATCGATCCAGCTTACACCGGGTTGAGGGTCATGTAAAGTTACCACGACATATCGACTTCGAACACAAGACAAAAGAATGATGAACAGAAATTGAATTTAGCTCAAATCATATTGTTTTCACTAAAGTAAATTCGTAATGTCACATGCAGCAAGAAAACAGTTTTATGTCGTAGATTTGATTACTAAATAGAAGTTTAATAAAGCAGATTTCTGCAGTCGATGGTTTTAACTTCCATCAAGGTTGAATTCTTGTTACCTGAAACATACTAGGGGATTTGTAGTTCTTTCATATGTAGCCTGTTTAGATAGCAGAGGCTGCTCAAAGTTAGTCTACCCTATCCCTAATTCGCTCCCTTACCGCTACAGGGAAAGGGGGACTTTGCCACTCACATGGACGCAATGGTCAGCTCGTGGAAGTAGGAGTAGGAGGAGAAGGTGATGGGAGGATCGGGGCCAGCGGATTATGACCTTGATCTGCCAGTTCGGAGTGGACGGGGTATAGCCGATTGACGTCACTCGATTTTAATTTTAAATTGACTATAAACTGCATATATCGGAATTTTTCTGCAAAGATAACCAAGTCTCAGACAGAATATATTCTGTTGCGTGATTCAGGTCGAAATACGCTACATACTGTTGAGACTAAGGGCGTGCACAGAAAGCCATTCATCAACAATTTTTTTTTTTTGAGCTGACACCTTGTGCTTACCAAACAACTTGCAGCTTTGTTCTGGCATGAACTACGGATGAAGTTCCCAACAAGTTACTGTCAAATTACAGAAACCTAAATGTCATTTAATTTGCTCAGAACAGTAATTTAATGTCCTACAAGTTAATACAGACAATTTAAGTGTTCTGTATATTATTTTACCATAGTAAACTGTTCGTAAAAACTGAAAATAGTTTGAAATATGGCGTCTGTTACTGTCAAAAGCAATAAGTAACTTTAAATTAAATATTCTAACGTAAAATCGTTTAACGATTTACAATCTTTCACTACACATTCAAAATTATTTTACTCTTCAATCAGCTTGTTTTTACTAATCCTCGGATTGAATACTCTCCTAAAGAATTATAAATCTTACACAAAAGAAACAGCAATTTAAGTATTATAGTGATTTTTATTACTATCGCTGTCATCGTACAATATAAAAGATCATTTATCAGCGGCTGTCCGATGCGACGATCATAAAATTATGTCTTTGCTCAGGATCGAAAATCAGAACACTCTCCGGAGAGTGGCTGCCCCACACCGCCCTCTGGGTACCCTCCATTAATTACGACTGTCGGACGATTAGCTGTACCGGAGCTGCGTGGGGTGAGTTATTAATCGCAGGCGAGCCCTGCAGGCAGATTACGAATTCCAAACGGCGGCTCGCTCATCAAAGATAAATGCCTCCGGTTCCGAACATCAGGCCATCCTTCTCCTCGCCATCTAGGAGGCCATTACTTCTCGCTATCCTGTCAGTTGCAGTCGCTCTCTACTCGCATGTGTAAACACTGTGCACTAGGAGTGCCACCCAACATTCCAGTACTTTCACAAGAAACTATAAAACTGCCATCACGAGACACAATCCTTCAATCCTTGAACGTGATAATAGATAAATGTAAATGATTTTCGTTTGAAATTTTTTTCTGTCATATCACATATACTTAAAGAATTACGAATTTTTTTTTTTTTTTTTTTTTTTTTGTGTGTGTGTGTGTGGAATATGAATTCCAACATAAATATCATTATCCTTCATTTTTCAAAGATTTATAAATTTTCAACTAGCGTGATTCTATTCTTTTAATTGTAATGATGTTTCTTGCTTTATGTAATTTAATTATGTGATTAATTCTCTGTTGGCTTAAACTTTGTTTGGCTGAAAATTAAAAAAAAAAAAAAAAAAAAAAAAAAAAAAAATGCTTTCTTATACGTATTACCAGCAATCTTGTAGGTCAGAGGTTACGGCGCTTGCTTTCAAAACACAAGCTGCTCCGATCCTCGGTTCGGATCCCGGTAGGCGCAGGAATTTTGAAAGTTGTGTTTGATCATATGAGCTACGCCAGGATGTTCAGACGTTCGGATTCCACGTTAAACTTGTAGGTCCCATCTAGGGCTAACAACCCTACTTGTAACACGATCTATACACGTCCACAGCAAATTCAAGCTAAATAAAGTCTTAACGTGGTACAAGTTGGCCCAAATGAACATGTATACATATTGCAAGAACGAAATCATCGGTTTTTTGTGAAAATTTTGGAACTACTTAAATAGCTAATAAAAGTTCAGACTATACCTTTTCAAAAACTAAACGCTATCATTTCATTAAAATTTCGGAATTAGTAACTGTTGGTAAATTTATATTACACTTGCTTATTTCTGACGTTGTATTAAGTAAACACTCCTCTCCGAGTTACACACAATTTCTCTCACTAATTTTGTACAAACTGTGAATAATGAGGTAATTTTCCAAATTGCTAAAAAAGAGGTGGCAGGACATATAACGTCATCTTCTGTTTTGAAGAGAATATTTTTAATATTGTGAAATAGATGGAATCTTAGTGGACCAGATCTGGTGGAAGGTTGCGGTATTAGCGGAATTCCACACTCGTATATTGTATGCATAGCAATGAGACACTTGTGAGTGCGGGCATTATGCTGATGAATAGCTCACTTTTAGTGATTTTCTTCCAAAGTTAGCATGATGTGACCCCGTAGTCGTATCATCGTTTTTAGAATATCTGGAAGCAGCACATACTAAGAACACCTCACTACTACTACTCCCTTCAAAAGTAATAGCTTCGGTGGTATTTAAAAAGGGAGTTCTGGAATGCTTCCATTGAATTGTCTGTTGCTTTGGCTGCGGAATATGTTGATAGGCCCAGATCATAACCAATAATCATAAATTATTGTGTAAAATTTCCTGCAGTGCCGTTAAATATGATTAGATATTACTTATAGACCTGATTCCGCACTGCCAGTTCGATCTACTGACGACGTTCTAGCATCTAGGGGGCAGAAATTCCTTGTCCTATTGTGATATACAGTTGTTCTTGGAATGTTTGATATTTCATTAATGTTCCGAACTTTTAACAGGCTGTGTGTTATTGGCTGTTCATGTATCATGTGCACATCTCACTGAGCGATTTTCTTCACTGGTCATGTAGAGATTCTTCAGTTCTGATTATCCCAATCAAGTTATGATGCCTACTTTGTTTTTGTGCTTAAAGCAGGGTCACTCTCCACTTTCGTTACAGCCATAGCCTGAATGTTCTTCGATATAACACTTTCTTATAAAAATATATAATCATGACTCGATTTCCTTTCTTTTCCATTTAAGTTTATAGTTCTAACATGATTTCAGCACCTGTAACAAAACAAAGACTCTTTGGAAGATGTTTTAACTGTGTACAATACTCTTTAATATCAAAGAAGTATAGGCAATTTTCGCAAGGTCGATGTAATTTTCCAGATCAGGACAAAACTCAATGTATCATCTCCCATAATAGATCCAGATACATGTCAGAATGGTTACTCAAAACAGCCCTCCTTTTAAGTACTTGCTGTTTCTATGTTCTCATATGGTACAATATATAATCGACAAAACATAAATCCCCATTTCTACTTGAATTGAAAACGAAGTTTCTCTAAAACTCTTGAACGAATTACAAAGCAATTCAGCAGCTGAAACGAACAGCCGTTGTACATTCTAAATTTTGCTCTCGTTTCCGTCAGTGTATACTTACGACTGTAAATTTCTGAGTTGATTTTTCGTGCGAAATTATGGCACAAAAGGAGTTTATTTTTATGGTGAAAAGTTGAAAGCTACAGTGAGGGAGACTTGCATATTCGTGATGAGACAGTTCATTAGCCGTGACCTTGTTAAATACGCATATAAAAGAAGACTCTGTCCACCAGTCTAGATAAAGACAGATGATCAAGTGCATTGTATAAATGAAGTTATTTCCAGCAGGTTATGCAGGGTCTCAAGTAGCCGCGTCTTACGAGGTCACCAATAAGTTAACTGTAGACGAGTAACTGAAAAGTATGCGAATGGAGACTTTTCTGGCTTACTGGTGCAATGGAATCCTCTCCAATGTCCAGCCTGATGAAGACAGCAGAGATAAGTATCGAAACGTCGTTTTTATACAAGTGAAAAGTCTCAATAAAGGAACCATCACAGTTTTTGTATGGAGTGTTTCCTGGAAACCACTTAACACCGAACAATCGTAAGAGAGATCGCACCGCATCCTCCATTTCCGAAGGTTAATAACCCACGCACCTGCCTCGACACAGACTAACAAGAGAAATTGCAACTTGTAACTATGTAAAACATTATTCGAAGAGCATCTCAATCAACTATTTGTTTCTTTTGATGATGCTTTGACACCCTAATACCAGCATTCTATTACATACTTTCTTTCCTCTTTTCATGAGACTGATACAGGAGAACTTTTTTTTTTCTGACCTAAGATTTGTCTCGACATACGCGGTGTAATGACTATAGAACTTATTGATGAACAACCAACCGGCTATTGACACCCTTTCGACTTACATTTTCCGATTCATCAATACTTCATTTTCATTATTATTAATTTTCGATTGACCAATAAGCTAATTAAGTATAACGAATTGAAATCTTATCTAATGGCCTGATAATTCTACATAAATACGGAGCGTGTGCAAAAATCCTGTAGTCTTCCAAAAATCACTGATTAAGGAACCCAAATAAAACGAGATGTCTGACAACTAAATTTCCTTTTATCTTGCCGAGAGTGGTGGGTGAGTGGTTAACGTTCTAGCCTAGGGTGGATGCCGGTTCGAATCCCCGTCCAAGTATCCGGGTTTTTCACGGTTTCCCCAAATCACTACAAGCGAATGCCGGGACGCTTCCTTCAAAAAGGCTAAGGCCGAATTCCTTCCAGTTCCTTTTCCCCAGTCCCATCTCACCTCTAATGACTTCGACGTCAACGAGACGTAAAGACATAAGTAAAAGAAAATAATAATAATAACTTTTATCTTGGGCTCTGACAACACATAAATTAATTATCCTCAACGAGATCTTAGGAAACTAAGAGCTAGCTGTTGGCTGTAGCTACGTAACCGTTTCATGGAATTGGAGAATTGAAAATAATATCATTGCTAAATCGTCTGACTTGGATAGTGTACAAAGAACAAGGAAAAAACTATTAATTGCTTCTGACCGTTTATTTAAAAACACAGATCGTATCATCTGAAAGTCATCGTCAAGAATGAGGACAAACTATTGCTCTTAGAAATGGAAATTTGGTTGTATACCCGAGAAAACTCGAGTATAATTATAAACGGAAATAACCTCTGTTCTGAATCTCTGTTGCAGGATGCTGCAGCGTGCGCAGGAGACGGGGTACATCAACATCAACTGCGTCGACCCCCTGGGCCGCAGCGCGTTGCTGATGGCCATCGACAACGAGAACCTGGAGATGGTGGAGCTGCTGATCGAGCACAAGGTGGAGACCAAAGACGCGCTGCTGCACGCCATCTCGGAGGAGTTCGTGGAGGCTGTGGAGGTGCTGCTCGACCACGAGGAGACCATCCACCGGCAGGGCGAGCCTCACGTCAGTACTACCAACACTGCCACTGCCAATTACCTAACAGTTAGTATGCCGGACGCAGGCGGGACACACTACCCGCCGTCACAAAATACAATTCATTCACTCTTTTTTCCCTTACTTTTTTTTATTTAGAGCTTTTTATCTGCCTCAGATGGAGTGAGTAGAAGCCTCCTTGCTCGACCATAGAATTGTTTTGATTCGTGGAACATCTCAAACCACAGGAGAAAACATACAGTTAGTAAATTGAACCCTTGTAGAAGCCCAAAAACACCAATTTAACCCTTTCGTGACCAAATTATTTACAGAAGTTGTTGAATTCTTATGAGCACTTCATTGGGCTAAGAAACCACACTTAAAATCATAGTTTTAACCTTGAATGTGAATAACTAATCTATACGTACAAAAAAAAATTAGTGGGTACTATTGTTCCCACTGAACTCTGGAATAACTCAACTTGGGAATTTAAAAAAAAAAAAAAAAAAAAAAAAAAAAAAAAAAAAAAAGAGTTATTTACTTTTAAGTGTAAAAAAAATCATAAATATTACTTTTATACATGTATTAATTTGTGTTGACATTTGAGTTCACTATGGTGATGTACTATGGAATATAGAAAATCATGGTGCTATACTAAAGGTACACCACAGACCACAGCTGCTACACATTACTTTTGTTTTCTTTTCTTTGTCCTTTGTGCTACATTGACGGCATCTTCTGTTTGTTGCACCTTTCGTGGGCGAGTGAGACCCAACTTTCTGAACATTAACTTCATCTGGAATTCCAGCCACATCTCTTTTTGGTGTTTGAAAATAGACGGGCCTTCCTCTTCGCTTACGACTTGAATAGCTGAATCTTCATCAAAATCTGAGTCAGCATCGAAATCAGAATCTTCTGCATCTTCTGCAAAATTCTCAGATTATCTTCTAGCGTGAGCCCAGGCATTCTAAACAATGGGAAACGCACAAAAAAACACAATGCCGATTTTATAGCTTCACAGTTTGCACATCCCACACAGTTCAGTGGGATAAATAATTCCCACTAACTTACCTTGCAATATTTCTGTGGTTTTAGTGAAATTTGCTAAATACAGACATCTCTTTAGTAAATATGAAAGTAGACAAATATAAAACAAGTCACTTCACATACAAGAGAAAAGCGCTGAATACAAATATAACTGTTGAGGACGAATTATTGGCTCCCTTACACTCAGAAACCGCGCTACTGCATTGATTGACTAATAATGTAGACATACAACAGCTTCTGCGAGCCAGTTGATAAACTACACGTAGTTAGCATACTATAACAAAGACAGCAGCACAAGTTAGACATGGGAACAATGATTACCACTGACTTTCGTCAAAAACAAAGAAGTGGGAACTACAGTTCCCACTGGTCACGAAAGGGTTCCACACAAAAATTGTGATGGTTAGCTGTATATACTATGCAACTGGGTACGAATATTTCGTAGCTCATAAATCACACAAGGAATAACATGTAACTTTGTGACATTCTTGTTCATTTCTTCAACTAAAATCAAAAAGACCATTCACTATTGTTTTCAGACAGATTATTGTTCCACCTTCCTCATTATTAGACAGCGTAGAGAAAGAACTTGTTTGAATAGAGAGAATTTTAGATTGAACGAGCGAAAAATCATATTCTTATTTTTATAATCAACCGGTTCTCGTATTGTTCGCCTTACCGTATCAATTAAACAGTAATATATGGATTGAAAACAGATAAAAAGTCAGTACGATTCACAAGGGATTATTCTTGATAGGAGATTCGCTATGTTCTTTTTACACCGATATTAACTTATAATACCTGCATAATTAGGATAAAGAAAAGCCAAGTAACCCGCATTTATTATATTTTGAAATCATCGAACTCAGTAATCTAGTGCCTGTGCTACGATGGCTGACTGATTCGAAACCTTGCATCCGCCTGTAGCTAACCTCAGGATTGTATGCTTTGTAATGTACACTGATTGTACAGCTTGCAGTAGTTTCAGCGAATAGCTTTAGCTTTTACTGTGTACATATATGCATATATACCGTATATATACCTGGATACCGGATTAACAATTCAGTAGTAATAGAAATTCTGGGTACAAATGTTATAAAATTGGTTCCCACCTGTTTTTATAAGTATTTAGAGTGAAGCAACAGCAATACAAGGCGTTAGCAAATTAGTGACAGTGTTTTATTCAAAATATATGCTCCTATATATCCTTTAATATCAATATTTTTATAAAAAATAAATTTGAAAGTTATTATTGCTTCTAATTACAGCGAGGTGATTCGCGCAATGCTTTTATAACTAAACTTTGTTACCACTAACCGGAGAGTAATCAAGTTGCAATTTACGTGACTGACAATCAACAATCACGCATGTTGTAATCTAATTACCTCACACATACAAACGTAGAGTTCTGTTTGTCTAATTCATGTATGACTGGCGCATTTAGAGTAGTCGGTGAATGAAAATGGATGCTATGATTTTCATATATAACTGCAAATGAAATATCACCAGTTATATAAAAATCAATCTACTATATTCACAGTCAACTTAATCAATAAACAGATTTTTTGTTTTTTTTTTTTACGTCTCGTCGACAGCTAATGTCGTTTAACATTTCAGAACTGTAACTTTTTTGAATCAAAAACAAAAAGCGCACTGCATGAGGGTGCCGAAATACCAGAGACTTGGTCCATAGAAAATATTCATGTAAAACTTTAAAAAAAAAAAAAAAAAAAATCAACAGAAGATAGAATTTAACTATAAAGATGCCCGAGCATATAATAATTTTTTCATTTTTTCCTTTAAGATTATTTATTGTACTTTTTTATTATTAAATCCTACGACGGAGTTATATCAGGCAAGATTTTTGATCATTATCGGTTTCTGTCTTTATTTCTTAAGCTACTGAATGTGTTCTTAATTTTGTGCAAAAATTAATACCACGGAAAGCCTTCAGTACAAAGAATAATATTCCTGTTTTTCACACAGTTGTTATTGAGATGTTTAATAGAATGCGTCTTATATGATTATATTTTATTTCTCTTTATACAACGTAGATCGAAAATAGATAACGCTACTACTACTGTTATGACTTTGGTTATTACATTCTTACTTTTTCATAAGGTTCTTATTATCTCAAGAAAAAAATAAAAATTACTAACTGCAACAGGTTTCCCGCCAGTCCATCTATCAGTGAATATACTTCAGTAATGCAACTTATAGCAATGGAGCGAAACTGTCTCTCATGAGAGGGAATATAGTATTTCACTTCTGCAAATCCCAAGCAAGAAGGGTATGCAGAAATCTGTAATACTGACTACATTAACTTTTAATTTTTAATACAGTTGCATAATGTGATAGACGGCTAGTATTGGTTTATATATTGTGGTGAAATTTCATGTTTCCTAATGCAGCTTCTGGCAGTACTACTCATTGTTGACTCTTGGTCAGAGACAAGTTAATCTGTCTTTCTTAAACACCAATAAATGAACCCCTTAAACTTATAAATGGACTATCCAATTAACAAGTAATTTAGCTTATGCGATATTAGTAGATTATTCCTTATTTACCTAACAACTTTTCTACTTAAAGGGGTGATCTACCGTACACATTTAAAACATTTTCTATTAGAATATTCCTACACTCTGGAGTTAATGTCACTCTGAAGTCCCTAAATACCTTCTAAAAAAGTTTCAAACCGAAAAACCAGCTGTTCTGTAAATGTTAAGCATTCGTTGACTGATCCCTAACGATGTTGATCTGTGGTGTAATAATGGGCTTACGACCATTCTCAATCCATTTCAATTATATGGTTTCACTTTGATTGAGGATAAAGAACAATCTAAAAGGATTTTAAGGATCTTTCGAACTGCTCCTAATCTTTAAGAAATTAACTGGCAAACAATCTCAAACTGCTGTTAGTCAACTACCACAGACAATATTCATAAATGCTATTACAAAATTCATGAAAAACTAGTCGACTTAATGAATACTGTGCATCACTTCAGAAAATTATAGTTCACTCTCATTTAGTGAAAACACTTACTTTTCGACGCAATGGTTTCAGATAGCTGTCTAAAACACTCCTCTTTACCAAATTCACTAGTAAACTGCCGGATTCCACTATCTCCTTAAACGACAAAAGACGAATTAGTGGCACGAAACAAGGATTTAGCTAACTTCGGATATTCTCTCAATCTTCAAAAAAATTCTTACCTTTCCTCGAGCGATTACACAAGCAACTGCTAGATGATGAATTGCCGCCATCTCAGACGACAACATCTATATATACCTTCCGCTAAATTCTCTAGTGAAGCACTTCTTGACTCAAACCCTTTGGTGCAACTGTTGGTCACTAGTACTACTGTAAGTGGCCTAAAATTGACTATTATCTCGTGCTAATACTCTCATCAATTGTCGAACCTAAGAATCTGTCAGTCTGCCGACTCAGTAAGTTACAGAAGTGTTTTCTTTAAAACGCAGGAAACTGGAATTAGATGGCCACAACAGGACTAAATTTTGTATTGTGCCGAGGGCGAACGTAAACACACACACCCACTATGTCAGGTATGACAGCAACGTTATGTGGTCATTCCATAGTTCTTTCTGCGAAGTTTTCGGGGCAGTGTTCACATAAGTTGGCAACAGTGGCTCGCCAAACTTTACGGCTCCTGCCACCTCATTCTGCATGCGGAGCAGCTTCGGGCAGGCAGCACAAAAGTTCCCTCACGTCTGGGGTAGTGATGCTCCAGTGAAATCAGAGTGGCTGAGACATGGCCACCGAGCTGCAGGAAGAGTGCGACTCAAAGCAGACCGTCTGGATTAGGTTATGTGCGAGCCCCCTGAACGTGAGTGGTGAATCTACCGGCATGTAAGGCGCAGCGACATTGAGAGAGGTTGCCTCCCTTTCACTGGCTGTCCTGCGCAAGGTTCTGTGGAACGTGCGTAGGCAACCGTTTACATAAAATTGCTTCTGGTAATTAAACTCGTGTATCGAGTTGTCATAATTATTTGAAAGAGTTTCTTTCATTTTCTGTCGACACAGTTATTACTTTGATGACTAACTGCAGTTATAGTGTTTCTGCCTCACTTTACAGATGCTTTCACACATAATGAACAGATACTGAATAGGTTGCAAGACAGCAAAACATTGTCATTAAGTCTGAACTGTTTCCATTAATTCCGTCGTTTCTATTTGCGAAAGTCACTCTTTAACTGAATTCTTTCAAGCAGCTACTACTAAACTAAACCTAAAGCTTAATTTTGCCTACAGTATTCTGGTGGCCCAAAAACTAAATAAATAAAATAATGTCGTTATTAAGATACTTGACTGAGAATTGAGAGAGTTCGAATCATTGTCTCGGCCCCGAGATTCATAGAGGTCTTAATACTAACATTCACCTCTTATAAAGTTCTGCGTTGCTAATTTGAAGTACAGTAGGACGCTCCGTAGTTCGGCTTTCATGTTAAACTGTAGTTCTGTAACACGCGGTAGACTAACATTGCCATATTACGTTAAGGAGTTGCAACAGAGGCGAACTGAGCATCTGGTAAGAAACTCTAGCACTCAGGGCCGGATTAAGACAGCGCGGGGCCCGTAGCAAATGTGAAGAAGAGACCCTCGATTTTTGCCGTCGGGAGGAAAATTTTAGAGCTAAAAAAAAAGGTCACCCATCTAGCCAAGATGCGGGGCCCCCTAGGGAGCGCGAGGCCCCCCTAGAAGGCGCGATGCCCGTAGCATTTGCTACCTCCTACTACGTGATTAATCCGGTACTGCTGGCACTAGGTAACTGAGATCAAACAGACTTCATTTATTTTTGCCAAACACACATGACACTGTAATTTTGATCTTTTTTTTTTTTTTTTCTTCCGATTTTTCAGTGACTTAAAATTACTTTGTAGTGATGATCACCATGGTACAACTGCAATCAAATAAAAAAAAAAAAAAACTTTATGAAATTATTTTAGCATAAGGACTGCTGTGACTAGTGTGTATAGTACCAAAAGTAATACTTGCAAGGAAATTAAAGCATCCAAATAATAATTTCCTTTTCTCTCGAGGGTGGAGGCACGTAGTGTAAGAGGTATTAGTGTGAGAATCAGTGATGCAGAAATAATAAAATAAAGTTACGTCTGGTAATAATAGGGAAATGTAGCCCTCCCTATACGCCGTAAATCGTAAGTATCTTCTTTACCTTAAACTCTCATTTTTTACTCCGTTATAGTTCAAGACTTTTGTTGCCAAATGTCAGGTAAGATTTAGTACTGTGTGAAACCAAAGTTTTGTTGCAGTGTGGGCTGTAGCATGCTGTTTTGCCTGGATCACTCATTTTGTAAAGCTCAAATAGAAAGCAGAACCAGTCTGACCACAAAAGTACGTAATCACTGAAAATCGTAGAAAATTTGTTCATTTTGTTGTTAGTTTCTTCATTCCCTGTTGACCGACCCTTAGTAGTATAACTTTCTAAAATAAATTAAACCAGGTAAGTTGTGTAGTATCTTTTGTTCTTTAAAGCATGTTTCCTTGCACGATATAAGCTTAGCAGCTTCATATAAAGGGTTCTATAACAAACAGGATGCCGCGTCCTCAACGAATCTAAGCGTACGACAAGTTTTGAATAACTCACAGCAAAATAGATATTCATTTCTATTATTCTCATTTTTGTACTTACTTATCTCAATCACGAAAATATTTAAACATAATAACATACCGAAGTTACGTAATAATGTGTAAGTTAATTTAGGAACGTCACTTACAAATCTATATGAAGAAGTGACTAAATATCAAGTGATGCGGAACATTTAATTACTGTTAAAAATTCTAAGCATCACGAGTAGATAGTACTGATTATTACACAAAGCACATAGGCTACTAAAATTTAATTTGCTACTGAGTTTCGCATCGAGCTGCATTTTAAATTTTAATTTGATTCCTAGTATCAAAAGATTCCATTAATGTTTTTTTCTTCTTCATAAAAAGCTGTTGACATTTAACTGAATTCAAGAAGAACACATATGCTACTGAAGCTTTTATTCGCCTCGTGTGTCTAACGACCTGTGCGTCGTTCGTCAACCATATTGCTAACTTCCTATACTAGATACTTCTAAAAATATCTCCTCTGTTGTATATCCATCAATAACTTGAAATATTTCTGTACATTCATCGATTTCATTATCTCTAAACACTTTCACCTATTTAAAAATGTTAAACACCAAATCTTATTCATTCTGTTTTCAATAAGCTGTTAGCAATCTGTTGGGTACTATTCCTTACTCTTTGTGCATTGTGTTTTTAAAGTTATGAAAAATTGTGACACCATCCACGCACACGCCATCATTATTGTATTAGCTGTAAAAAACCTAACCCGGTTAAATTTTCCCAGCAACTCTCAAATCTTAATTCTGGTCACACATTTTTCTTCTCTATCAATTTTAGTGTCAAAAACAAAGTTCCTCAAATTATCCAGACGAAGAAATTACACTATACCAAAATGAGGTAAACATCTAAACGAATTTTCTTGTGATATTATTTACAAATCATATTTTTGTATCCAGCTGCACGTGATGAATTAATGTTACTCTTTGACATCTCAGCCAACAAGGTTACAGATTGATAATAACTTGTATTTTATTGTATTTACTTGCAACACCCTATGATATGCGATGAATTTCGACAATATTTGGACAGCTGTTATGATTTTTGCTATGCTGTCATACTTCTGATTTCTATTATAACCAAAGTGAGGTTTATTTCACTTACATCACTAAGCATTAAGGTTAAACTACTGGCCCGAGTGGAAATTCGGCACTTCGAAGAAAGGTTGTACGTAAATACAAATAACATATAATGATTTTTGATAATGCGTTATCCTTGTGAATAAAATACTATGAAGAGTTAAAATTTAGTATTGAACTTTGATTACAGGTCAAGAGCTTCTGGAGACACATTTGTGTGTAAAAACATGTTATTGCAAAAACTGTTGTGTGCTTGTAAATTTGTTGGACGTTTTTAGGATAGTAAATAAAACATGTAGGGTATTAATTAAAATATTGAGTTGATTAGCCGTGGAAAAAACCTAATGCTATAGTCTAGGGTCGAAACCTCGAATTATAAACACTACAATATGCAATTCCAAATTAACGATTCGTCATTATTGAGGAACTTAATATTTAAAAAAATTTCTCTGTTAACGAATTTGGTTATGTACAAAGTAAGAAAAAGGCTTTGTCACGAAAAATCATCTTCTAGAAATAATATATAAGATTTTTCTGATATTGATTTACTACAGACATTACAATTAAGTCTGAAATCGGCGAAGTGTTTCATTTCTTGTTTTTTGATGGAATAATGAAACAAGGCAGCTCATGACCTTCCAAGGCAACAAATCGAATATTAAAAGCA